>CM051367.1:14072375-14522375 GCA_028015245.1 Cardamine occulta
CATTGAACCCAACTGAGGTGAGAAGAATTATCTCATCGTCTGACCTGATCTCGGCTAACACCGGAGGTGGTGTTTCGACTAACACCAGATGTGGTGTTTCTGATAAAAACGTCCATGTCTCTTGTGTAACATATAACTCTTGTGTTACACATGTTGGCGTTGATTTTTCATGTCACACAAAATTCTTGTGTCACTAAATTGAAAACAACATAAGATAAACTTGAAGAATGGATTCATTGATGGATTTATGGTGAAATCGTTTGAAGCGATGGTCCACAACTTTGAAAATATTATGGTCAAGTTAGGCATTTGCAATTCTGCATGCTCCAACTTAAGGGACGGTGTTAGAGATTTGTATCTCGATCATTAAAAGATATGGTAATCCCACTGATTTAGTAGTTAGGCGTTTAAGAATATATTTTGAATATTATCATAATATGTGCATTTACTTTGTGTGATTCTCTCTCGTGCTATATATATTTGTAATTGTGATCATCAATAAACAAAATGATCTCCATCTCTTTGAGTCCTTCTTGATTTCTACAATATATTACTACATCTGTTTCTAAAATATTGATGTTTTAGCATTTTTATTGTATTTCATAAAGATTGATTTTTTTTTCTAATTGATAAATTGTAAATTTCAAGATGTAATGATTAACATAATTATTTTTACTATATTACTATTGGTTCATAATTATTACTAGAATATTTTTTGGGTGAGAGAGAAAGTAATTATTGTTTTTCTTAATTTGTGTAAAAACTCCTAAACATCAATCTTTTAGAAACATATGGAGTATCATATTTGATTTTTCAGTGTTTTATATTTATGGCATTGGTAACAATGTCAATTACTATTAAATAAAAATAAAATTTTATACAAATATACAAACTATTTATTGATTTTTACTAAAATACATGCACTTTTAAAGTATCTATAAAATACATTATGAATTAATGTTTTCTTCTTTTATAATACATAATTTTTAAATTGTATCAATTAAACACTCATGAATTGGTGAAAATAATATCTATTAAAAGTTTTAATTATTTTTTAATTCAAAAATACATATAAAATTCTATAAAAAAACTCGAAGATACACTGCTTCGGTGTGCAGCCTTCCCATATGAGGTATGAGTTCCGTGATTCCCATTGGTTATGTTATGTTTCTCCTTCTCAGAACTTTTTTCTGTAAACTTTCTTTTTCTATATTTTTCTTTCTAAAAAACATTTCTTTTTTAGAAAACTTTCATTTTTAGAAATGTTTTTTTTTTGGGGAAACTATCCCTTTAAGATAACAAGCCTTCTATGAAACTTTTCCCTCCTATTGTTTTTGAGGTAATTGATTCAAATCACAATTTGTTATCTCACTATATATTTTTTCTTTTCTTTCTCTTATCTGACAACGTTCTTCAACAATGGATGAATAGAACATCTGACCAAAAATCATTAGACTAGTTAGAATAATTTGTTGTAAAAAAAATTACAACAGTTAGATATTTTTTTTGGTTTGCAATAGTCTGTGTTTAGTGACTCAGGAAAAGAAAGATGTGGCGCGTACTCCGTTGAAATTTATCAACTATGTTGATATTCAAAAAGCGAGACACTTGTCAATACATGAGTGGTCATGTTTTTTTATTTAACGATTGATTTTACACGTGGCGCATATTTATTGGTCGTTGAGATTATACATTTGTTTTTTCCCCTTAATCATTCAACATCAATTATCTCAAAATAATTATATATATATATATATATATATATAAATATTTTTATACCAAAATTCATCATTTTCCATACTCTATAAATAGACAATTATTTCATTTCATTTGGACACAGAAAAAAAACACCTTTTTTTACTAAACTTTTATATTATTCTACAATAAACTTCCGTTTTGGTTTTAAAAATCGTTTTAGTTAAATAGATCCCAATAATAACCCTTTTAACACTCAAAATTTTTTTAATTACCTTTTTAACTATCCAAATCCCAACAATTATCCACTTCAAAATCAGTCTTCCAACCAACCCCAACATATACCAAATTATGGGTATCCACCAAATTTCTTCATGCCATCTGCTGTTCCAAACCATCCTCCATATTACAGATCGATGATGTCGTATTCATCTCAACCACCTCCATATTCTTCTACTCCAATGGGTAATGAATTTCCCGAATTTTCTACACAAATGGCTCTTGGTGGTATGAGCGGTGTTCATGAAGTCACTTCAGATGTAGAAGATTCAATTCTTTCTCGTCGAAGAAGCCCAAAATAGACCACTGAGCAAAATTTGGTGCTCTTAAGCGGATGGATTAAATATGGAACAGAGCGTTGTTGGCAGAAACCAGAAAGGTGATTCACATTGGGGTAAGATTTTTGAGTATTGTAATGAGCATTGCTCATTTGATCCTCCACGTGATGGAAACTCGTACAAAAATCACTACAACTACATGAACAAAATATTAGCTAAATGGGTTGGTGCATACGATAACGCTTAGCGTATGCAAAGAAGCAGGTGGTCGGAGGATAATGTATTGTCAAAAGCGCATAAACTATATTCAAGTGCTGGTAATAAAAATTTTAATTTAATGAAGTAATGGCTCGCTGTCCGCGATCAACCATGTTATGTAGTCAGGTTGGAGGAAATACTGGCTCTGGAAGCAGTGGAACTAAGAGAACCCACGAGAATGATGGTAGTGACTCCAACTCTGTAGGATCTAGTACTCGTCCAATGGGGAGGAATGCTGCTAAGAAAAAAACTAAAAAGAAAGGTAAGAGTGCAGCCTTGTAAGTGGTTAACTAAGAGTGGAATGAATTCAAACAATTTAAAGTGCAAGAGTTGGATCGATTGGAACAAATAGCCATGATGCAAAAAGAGGCAAACCAATTGATTAAGGAAAAGACTCAAGCTAAGAAGATGAAGATGTTTATCAAGCTAATTGAAAAAGATCATCTCGACGATAATAGTAAAGAGCTGTTGTGGAAGTTGAGGCATGATCTATTTGGATAATAATGTGTGTTTGTCATTTCCTCCTTTAATAATGTATGTTTGTCATTTCCTTCTTTAATAATGTATGTTTGTCCTTTTTTTCTTTAATAATGTTTGTTTGTCACTTTCTCCTTTAATAATAATATGCCATAATAATGTTGTCAAGTGTCCATGACTTTTTTGTCAAAGTAATCCGTCAGTTTCGCCTTTTAATAAGAGAATCTTATCCTTATCCGTGATTTTTGGTTTCAACCAATCAATTTGAGTCCAAGCTACCAACCATTCAATTTGTTGGTTCCACTAGCTTATAAATGGGAACTTATCCTTTCTTTAATGTACCAATACCACAAATATCAACTTACTCAAAAATCTCAATGGATCCATCAGAATATTCTTTTGATATCAAAACTTACAAAAGGCAGTCTGAAATTGAAGAGAGGTATATAGTCAACCGGTTCAGGGAGCGTCAAAACAAAATAGAGGAAGACTATCCACCTTGTAGCAAGAGAAGATACTTCAAGAGAGATCATGCAGCAGCAAATCAAAGACTGATTGACAATTACTTTGCCAATCATCCAACATATGACGATGCAATATTTCGTCGGTGATTCTGGATGCGAAAACATATTTTTCTTCGGATCTTTCAGAACCTATCAAGCAATGACAACTACTTCACCCAACGGTTTGATGCAGCCAAAAAGAAGGTATATCTCCATTAGCAAAATGTACTACGACCATGCAAATGGTGTGGCAGCTGACGCGGTGGATGAATACATCAAAATTGGAGGTACTACAGTTTTGGAGTGCTTGCGAAGATTCTGTAAAGGAATCATACAACTATATGAGCAAGAGTATCTCAGAGCCCCAACTCAAGATGACCTGCAGAGAATTCTATGTGTTAGTGAGATGCGAGGGTTTCCAGGGATGATTGGGAGTATTGATTGTATGCACTGGGAATGAAAAAATTGTTTTACAGCATGGGAATGTCAATTTACTCGGGTAGATAAGGGAACCACCACTGTTATTCTTAAAGTAGTTGCATCTCATGATTAATGGATCTGGCATACTTTTTAAGGATGTCCAGGCACATTGAACGATATAAACATTCTAGACTGTTCACCAGTGTTCGATAATGTTGAACAGGGAAATACTCTAAGAGTGAACTTCTTCGTGAACCAACGTCCGTATAATATGACATACTATCTAGCTGATGGTATATATCCTTCTTACCCTACTTTCGTTAAATCGATTAGGCTTCCTTAAAGCGAACCAAATAAGCTATTTGCACAACGTCAGGAGGGATGTCAGAAGGACATCGAACATGCATTTGGAGTGTTGCAGGCTCGATTTAAAATCATTCGTGAACCAGCTCGCCTTTGGGACATATCCGATTTGGCTATCATCATGAGATCATGTATCATATTGCATAATACGATTGTTGAGGATGAACGAGAGACATATGCTCAACATTGGACCGAATATGACCAATCTGAGATAAGTGGCTCTACTACACAACCATCATTCTCGACTGAGGTGCTACCTACATTTGTAAATCATGTTCAAGCTAGATCCGAGTTATGTCATTCAAATGTGCATCACGAATTGCAAGCAGATCTAGTCAAACACATATGGACACAATTCGGAATGTTCTGTGGTGAATGAGATTTTTAAGTTTGTGAGTTGAGTCTATTGTGCTAATTAAATTATGTTTGTTTCATTGGTGTTGTGTGTTTATTGTATTGCATTTTAAATTTTCGTCATTGTATGTGTTTAATTATAATTATATATATTTCTAATGTTTATTACCTGTAATTTTTTAATCAAAATTTATTTCATAAAATTATTTAACTTTTATTAATTTTATTTTAATTTTAATCGATAATTAAATGTTCTACCTAAAATATGTAATCACAAAAAAATAAAAACATAAGAAAATAAAAAAATATAATATAAATAGTGGGATAAGATGTTGTAATATTTTTAAAACAAAACCATTGTAAGTGGGTGTTGAATAATAGGTGTTGAATAATAAGGTGAAAAAGAGAGAATATGATGTGGAGTGTTAAAAGAGAAAAAAGAGGATGTTGTAAACTTCAACCATTGTAAATAGCCTTACAAGGAAAATTGCTATGACTTACTAGCTTTTTTATTTTTATTTAATATCTGCCTAAAGCACTGTATAAAACTAAGATGGTCGGTCATCGTGTAATGCCCATGTACACACCTAACCAGCTGCTTATGGCGCATGTTAAAGCATGATTTGTCAACGCCATAAATACTCTATATTGTTGCCATTACCATTACCTCAACAAATAGGGGAAGACTTAAGTATGGACTTTGTAGAAGGCTTGCCTACTTCGAAAGGGAGAAATATAATTTTGATGGTGGTAGATAGACTGAGCAAATATGCCCACTTCATGAGTCTCAAACACCCGTTTTCAGCAACAGAAGTTGCAAGAGTTTTTATTAAAGAAGTGGTTAAACTACATGGATTTCCAGCGTCAATTGTGTTCGACAGAGGCAATATATTCTTAAGCGGGTTTTGGAAAGATTGTTTCAAATTATCAGGGACTAAACTCAAATATAGTACCGCTTTCCACCCACAAACAGATGGCCAAACTGAAGTTTTGAATAGATGCTTAGAGAATTATTTGAGATGCTTGGCTTCAGCACATCCGAGAACTTGGCATCAGTATTTGTCTTGGGCTGAGTTGTGGTATAATTCGTCATATCATACATCGTTAAAAACAACTCCTTTTATGGCAGTCTATGGGCGAGATCCGCCGGCAATTTTAAGATTCGAAGCTAAATCTACAAAGATTGGGGAGTTGGAAACACTACTCAAAGAACGAGACTTGATGCTTATTCAGATCAAGAACCATTTGATTCGTGCGCAACAATTGATGAAGAATAATGTTGATAAACATCGAAGGGATGTAGAGTTTGAGATTGGTTCATGGGTATTTCTTAAACTGAGGCCATACAGACAACAATCAGTAACGAAAAGGATTTGTCAAAAACTGGCAGCCAAATATTATGGTCCTTATGAAATAATGGAGAGAATTGGGAAAGTGGCATATCGGTTGAAGCTTCCAGCAGTATCAAAAATACATCCAGTTTTTCATGTTTCACAGCTAAAAAAAGTTCTGGGTAACAATCACCAAGTTATACCATTACCAGAGACATTGAATGTACAAGATAAGTTAGTTGTTGTACCAGAAGAAGTGAGGGGTTCACGTTACAATGATAAGGGCATGTTGGAGACCTTGGTGCATTGGAAAGGCTTACCAGATCATGAAGACACTTGGGAATTGGTTAAAGACTTACAGCAACAATTTCTATCTTTTTCGCTTGAGGACAAGCTTCATTTGGAAGGGGGGGGTATTGATAAGCCATTATATGTATATACAAGAAAGAAGAAGAAGATACATGTGAAGAATACTGAAGAGGGTGAGAAGGATAAAACAGAGCATGTGAAATACACGTGAGAAGAATAGAAAGTAGTATAAATACTGAAAATGATCTCCATCTCTTTGCGTCCTCTTTGATTTCTACATGATATCAGAGCCTGATCCCAATTCTACGGGTTAGGTTTTTGCTTCCGCGCATGAGAGATCCATGACTGGGTTTCAATCTGTCTTGTTATATGTTGATGAGAATACGAAACCGACGATGAAGAATAATCACATATGTTCCTCCTTTCAATTAAAGGTATATACGCTTTGATGCAGAGAGATCAATCAAATATCAGCTAATTCTCCACATCATCTTCATAGCTGTTGGCATATAAGCTAAGGTTTTCACTCAATGTGTTGATTGATTCTTTGATTTATGCAAAGTTTTGTCCTTCTTCTCCTTATCCAAACATTGGTTTCTCTTTCATCAAAGTACTTTCTTAAGTTTTTTCAACATACTAATTAGAACTCATAATAAATTTCTCAAACTCAAATCTTTTAAAAATTAGAAACGATTGATTATTTATTGAAGCAATCAACGTGAATTGTGATAGATTGGAGTGAGAGAAGAAGAAGGGAAAGAGGAGATAAATATCTAATGACGATAGAGAATTATGTTTTTTTATCAAAAAAAGAAAGTTTATAAGTCTCTCCAAATTCCACCTCTAGAGGTGGAATTGTTTTGTCCTTGTTGACAACTAAAATTGTGTGTAAAATCTCCTAAAATCTTCTTCAAAAGTTTTGGTAAGTTTTGAATAATAATATATTTGATATGAGTTTTACAAATTGTTGATTGAAGACAGTAAATTTGAGGTGATTTTTTAATTATCCTACAGAAAATTTTATTTTCAATAACATATAATTTGGAATGATATTTAGAAATCATTAGTTGAATAACAAGTGATTTTAATAAAAACTCCAAATCTTCTGAAATTATTTTTTTATTAACTTTTTTTTTGGATGAATAATCTTCTGAAATTCTAAGTCCAATATATCCTCCTAAATTTCTCCATAGATATTAGACAAAATTAGAAGAATCAAAAATGGTAAATATACAGAGATTTTTCTTCCAACAATCAAAGCACATTTAAATTTCACAGATTGCACAATTAATTATTGATGTAGAAGTTTAATTTCTCTTTTGGTGGGGCATAATTAAAAAAAAATCATTGGTGTTGTGTGTTTATTGTATTGCATTTTAAATTTTCATCATTGTATGTGTTTTAATTATAATTATATATATTTCTGATGTTTATTACCTGTAATTTTTTTAATCAAAATTTATTTCATAAAATTATTTAAATTTTATTAATTTTAATCGATAATTAATTGTTCTACCTAAAATATGTATTCACAAAAAATTAAAAACATAAGAAAATAAAATTATATAATATAAATAGTGGGATAAGATGTTATAATATTTTTAAAACAAAACCATTATAAGTGAGTGTTGAATAATAGATGTTGAATAATAAGGTGAAAAAAAGAGAATATGATGTGGAATGTTAAAAGAGACAAAGAAAATGTTGTAAACTTCAACCATTGTAAATAGCTTTACAAGGAAAATTGCTATGACTTAGTAGCATTTTTATTTTTATTTAATATCTGCCTAAAGCACTATATAAAACTAAGATGGTCAGTCATCGTGTAACGCCCATGCACACACCTAACCAACTGCTTATGGCGCATGCACTAAATAGACTATTATTTTAAAATTTTCCAATGGCTAGTTAATTGAAATATATATATATATATGTATTGTCACCTTAATATGCACTGAATCTAAGTTATATTAATTTTAAAATGGACAACTTGCCTCACCCCTCAATGAATCATTGTTTCAGTGCTATAAATAGGGACACTCCTCATTTCACGTAAATAAAGAAATTTCCTTCTTCAAACTCCTAGCTATAATTTCCTCAACTTGAGAACAAAAATGCTCGATTCCACCACAACGCTTGGGTTTATTCTATCTTTTCTCCTTCTTGCATTAACTGTGTTTGGGACTTCCTACCCAAGAAACGTCTATCTCTCTCTTTTACCAAAAAAGAAAAACCTCCGTCTCCCTCCGGGGCCGAAGTGTTGGCCTCTAATCGGAAACCTGCCGGTAATACTACGAAGGAACACACCGGTGTTCCGGTGGATACATTTCCTCATGAAAGAACTCAACACCGATATTGCATGTATCCGCCTCGCAAATACTCACGTGATACCTATCACGTCACCAAGACTTGCACGAGAGATTCTAAAGAAGCAAGACTCCATTTTCGCCACTAGACCGCTAACTATGGGCACGGAGTACTGCAGCCGCGGGTACTTAACCATTGCCGTGGAGCCCCAAGGAGAGCAGTGGAAGAAGATGAGGAGAGTAGTGGCATCTCACGTGACGAGCCAGAAGAGCTTCAAATTGGCGGTGGAAAAAGTAACCGAAGAGGCCGATAACCTTGTTCGGTACATCAATAACCGCTGTTTCAAAAACCACGGTAATGGTAATGGTTCTGCGGTTACTGATTTAAGGCTTGTGGTGCGCCAATACAGCGGAAATGTGGCTCGGAATATGATTTTTGGTGTTAGCCATTTCGGTAAAGGAAGTGAAGATGGATCGGGACCAGGGTTCGAAGAGATTGAACATGTGGAATCTTTGTTTACTGTTTTAACCCATCTTTACGCCTTCGCATTGTCGGATTATGTCCCGTGGCTAAGGTTCTTGGACTTGGAAGGCCATGAGAAGATCGTGAGTGACGCAATGGAGAGTGTAAGTAAATACAACGATCCTTTGGTCGATGAAAGAGTCATGCAATGGCGTAACGGGGAGTTGAAAGAGCCTCAAGATTTTCTCGATATGTTTATATTGGCAAAAGACACCAACGGGAAACCAACTTTGTCAACCGAAGAGATCAAAGCACAAATGACGGTATATATAATTAAATATATATTATTTTTAAAAAATGTCATTATCAACTTATATCTACTGAAGGTTTTATTTTCTTCTGTTAACCATGAAGTTCTGGCTTTTATCCTTTATGGTCTCTATAGGTTTGAGAGCATGGTATCATTTGATGATGTTTATAGTGGATTCACAATCTTAAATCATGTCTGACCAAACGTACAATTTAGTTGTCGGGTTTGATAATAGTACTAAAAGTCTATAACAATACCCCTTAACCGGTTATAAATATTAAGTCAATTTCACTTTGGTGGTTCAAAATTGAGATTAAAAATAATATAGTAAATTATAGTGGAGTTTCTTTAGGAAAGCTCTAAACTTTTTCGTTCTATACGTGAGAGATTTCATTTTCATTGATTTTATCAGAAACCTTAATTTGATGACCAGTAACTTAATTAATATTTTGTGGTTAACAAATTGCTTGTTGGATTGTGAAGGAACTAATGTTGGCGACAGTGGATAATCCATCTAATGCGGTGGAGTGGGCAATGGCGGAGATGATTAACGAACCAAGCATCATGCAAAAAGCCGTGGAGGAGATGGATAAAATAGTTGGAAAAGACCGTTTTGTCCTTGACACAGACCTCCCAAATCTCAACTACTTGAAAGCTTGTGTGAAAGAGGCATTTCGGTTACATCCCGTGGCGCCGTTCAACCTCCCTCATATGTCTACCGCCGACACAGTAGTGGACGGTTACTTCATTCCCAAGGGAAGCCACGTGTTGATTAGTCGTATAGGGATCGGGAGAAACCCTAATGTGTGGGACAAGCCGTATAAGTTCAACCCTGGGAGGCATTTGGGCGATAACATAAACCTGGATCTAAACGATCCAGATCTAAATATATTATCGTTCAGCACGGGACGAAGAGGGTGTATGGGTGTGAACATTGGGACGGCCATGACGTACATGTTGCTTGCTCGGTTGATTCAAGGGTTCACGTGGTCGGTGCCTGGTGGAGGTAAAATCGACATTTCGGAAAGCAAGAGTGACCTTTTCATGGCAAAACCTTTGCATGCGATTGCAACACCTCGTTTGGCTCCACAAGTTTACTCAACCTACTTGAGGAAGTAGTTACTGTTACAAATGTAATAGTAATTTCATGAAACATATTTAACGGTATGTTAAATAATCTTTTAGAATAAAATATAAATAAATCAAAGACGTTAGAACATTTTAATGGAGTGCCTTTGGAGGCTATTAAGAATGTTTTTTTTTTTTTGCTTATTTGATAATGTGGTGTTAAGAATGTTGTGGATGTGTTATGTAATTTCCAATCCTTGTAATTCTCTATATATGAATTTGTTCCGCTTTTTCGTAGGTTTCATAACGATTGCTTTGCTTATCCGGAAGTGGATTTTTTTCTATTTTGATAATCGATCCCATGGGGCCCTAATGTACTAGGTTCAGTCAATTTTGGTTTGTTATCATGGTTTGTTTTTTTCTGCGATTGTGTTCGATTTAAATCCAAAATTAATTAGCTGTGGGACATTCCAAACAACCGGCACAGACAGAGCATGACTTGTATGGATATCTTAATTTACCTTTTTATCATCTCTGAAGTGCTGTCCATTCAGCGAACTTTAGAATATATATAATTTCATATCAGCATTGTTTTCTTTTATTTGTTCTGTATCTAATGTTTCTTTTGTTTTTTTTCTAATAAAAATTCTATCTTTAGGTTTTGTTAATGGAAAAATTTACTTTGTATTAAAGTACTTAGATAGTTTTTTTTGTATCGAACAAGCTTTTATTAAATTGAGACTTCGTTTTTTAGAATTTTTAAGAAATTTAAAATAATTTTTTTTGTTTTGGATGAATCCACTACGAAAAGGTGATTTCCATTAAGCAAATACAGTTTGACATTTGATAAAAATATATAAGTTTTTATTTTTCTGATGAAAATCTCCTACATTGTTACGAATCTCCGAGTACAAATCTTCATGAAACCGTAAACCCTAAACCCTAAACCCTAAACCCCTAAAAACTCAAACCCTAAACCCTAAACTCTAAACCCTAAACCCTAAACCCAAATCCTTTAACAATAAACCCTAAACCCTAAATTCTAAAACCCTAATTCTTAAACCTTAAATCCTAAACCTTAAACCCTAAACCCTAAACCCTAAACCTCTAAACCCTAAACCTTAAACTATAAACCCTACACCCTAAACCCCTACACCCTAAATCCGAAAACCTAAACCTAAACCCTAAACACGAAACCCTAAACCCTAAACCCTATACCCTATACCCTAAAACCTAAATCCTAAACCCTAAACGCTAAACGCTGAACCTTAAACCCTAAATCCTAAACTTTAAACCCTAAACACTAAACCTAAAATCCTACACCCTAAACTATAAACCCTAAACCCTAAATCCTAAACCCTTAAACCTTAACCTTACACCCTAAAACCCCAAACCATAAAACCCCAACTCTTAAACTGTAAACCCTTATCCCAAGAACCCTAAACCTTAATCCTTACAACCTTAAACCTTAAAATATAACCCCTAAAACCTTAAACTCTAAACCCTAAACTCTAAACCCTAAACTCTAAACCCTAACAATAAACCCTAAACCCAAAATTCTAAAACCCTAATTCTTAAACTTTAAACCCTAAACCCTAAATCCTAAACCCTAAACCCTAAACCCTAAACCCTAAACCCTAAATAGTAAACCCTAAACCCTAAACCGTAAACTGTAAACCCTAAACCCTAAACCTCAAACCCTAAACCCTAAACACTAAACCCTAAACCCTAATTCCTAAACCCTAAACCCTAAACCCTTATCCCTAGAACCCTAAACTTTAAACCTTAAAACCTTAAACCTTAAAATCTAACCACTAAAACCTCAAACTCTAAACTTTAAACCCTAAACCCTAAACTCTAAACCCTAAACCCAAAACCCTTAACAATCAACCCTAAATCCTGTATTCTAAAACCCTAATTTTTAAACGTTACACCCTAAACCTTAAACCCTAAACCCTAAACCCCAAACTCTAAACTCTAAACCCTAAACCCTAAACCCTAATGTGTGGGACAAGCCGTATAAGTTCAACCCTGGGACGCATTTGGGCGATAACATAAACCTGGATCTAAACGATCTAGATCTAAATATATTATCGTTCAGCACAGGACGAAGAGGGTGTATGGGTATGAATATTGGGACGGCCATGACGTACATGTTGCTTGCTCGGTTGATTCAAGGGTTCACGTGGTCGGTGCCTGGTGGAGGTAAAATCGACATTTCGGAAAGCAAGAGTGACCTTTTCATGGCAAAACCTTTGCATGCGATTGCAACACCTCGTTTGGCTCCACAAGTTTACTCAACCTACTTGAGGAAGTAGTTACTGTTACAAATGTAATAGTAATTTCATGAAACATATTTAACGGTATGTTAAATAATCTTTTAGAATAAAATATAAATAAATCAAAGACGTTAGAACATTTTAATGGAGTGCCTTTGGAGGCTATTAAGAATGTTTTTTTTTTTTTGCTTATTTGATAATGTGGTGTTAAGAATGTTGTGGATGTGTTATGTAATTTCCAATCCTTGTAATTCTCTATATATGAATTTGTTCCGCTTTTTCGTAGGTTTCATAACGATTGCTTTGCTTATCCGGAAGTGGATTTTTTTCTATTTTGATAATCGATCCCATGGGGCCCTAATGTACTAGGTTCAGTCAATTTTGTTTTGTTATCAAGGTTTGTTTTTTCTGCGATTGTGTTCGATTTAAATCCAAAATTAATTAGCGGTGGGACATTCCAAACAACCGGCACAGACAGAGCATGACTTGTCTTGATATCTTAATTTACCTTTTTATCATCTCTGAAGTGCTGTCCATTCAGGGAACTTTAGAATATATATAATTTCTTATCAGCATTGTTTTCTTTTATTTGTTCTGTATCTAATGTTTCTTTTGTTTTTTTTCTAATAAAAATTCTATCTTTAGGTTTTGTTAATGGAAAAATTTACTTTGTATTAAAGTACTTAGATAGTTTTTTTGTATCGAACAAGCTTTTATTAAATTGAGACTTCGTTTTTTAGAATTTTTAAGAAATTTAAAATAAATTTTTTTTGTTTTGGATGAATCCACTACGAAAAGGTGATTTCCATTAAGTAAATACAGTTTGACATTTGATAAAAATATATAAGTTTTTATTTTTCTGTTGAAAATCTCCTACATTGTTACGAATCTCCAAGTACAAATCTTCATGAAACCGTAAACCCTAAACCCTAAACCCTAAACCCTAAACCCCTAAAAACTCAAACCCTAAACCCTAAACCCTAAACTCTAAACCCTAAACCCTAAACCCAAATCCTTTAACAATAAACCCTAAACCCTAAATTCTAAAACCCTAATTCTTAAACTTTAAATCCTAAACCTTAAACCCTAAACCCTAAACCCTAAACCTCTAAACCCTAAACCTTAAACTATAAACCCTACACCCTAAACCCCTACATCCTAAATCCGAAAACCTAAACCTAAACCCTAAACACGAAACCCTAAACCCTAAACCCTAAACCCTATACCCTAAAACCTAAATCCTAAACCCTAAACGCTAAACGCTGAACCTTAAACCCTAAACCCTAAACTTTAAACCCTAAACACTAAACCTAAAATCCTACACCCTAAACTATAAACCCTAAACCCTAAATCCTAAACCCTTAAACCTTAACCTTACACCCTAAAACCCCAAACCATAAAACCCCAACTCTTAAACTGTAAACCCTTATCCCAAGAACCCTAAACCTTAATCCTTACAACCTTAAACCTTAAAATATAACCCCTAAAACCTTAAACTCTAAACCCTAAACTCTAAACCCTAACAATAAACCCTAAACCCAAAATTCTAAAACCCTAATTCTTAAACTTTAAACCCTAAACCTTAAATCCTAAACCCTAAACCCCAAACTCTAAACCCTAAACCCTAAACCCTAAACCCTAAATAGTAAACCCTAAACCGTAAACTGTAAACCCTAAACCCTAAACCTCAAACCCTAAACCCTAAACACTAAACCCTAAACCCTAATTCCTAAACCCTAAACCCTAAACCCTTATCCCTAGAACCCTAAACTTTAAACCTTAAAACCTTAAACCTTAAAATCTAACCACTAAAACCTCAAACTCTAAATCTTAAACCCTAAACCCTAAACTCTAAACCCTAAACCCAAAACCCTTAACAATAAACCCTAAATCCTGTATTCTAAAACCCTAATTTTTAAACGTTACACCCTAAACCTTAAACCCTAAACCCTAAACCCTAAACCCCAAACTCTAAACTCTAAAGTCTAAACCCCTAAACCCTAATGTGTGGGACAAGCCGTATAAGTTCAACCCTGGGACGCATTTGGGCGATAACATAAACCTGGATCTAAACGATCTAGATCTAAATATATTATCGTTCAGCACGGGACGAAGAGGGTGTATGGGTATGAATATTGGGATGGCCATGACGTACATGTTGCTTGCTCGGTTGATTCAAGGGTTCACATGGTCGGTGCCTGGTGGAGGTAAAATCGACATTTCGGAAAGCAAGAGTGACCTTTTCATGGCAAAACCTTTGCATGCGATTGCAACACCTCGTTTGGCTCCACAAGTTTACTCAACCTACTTGAAGAAGTAGTTACTGTTACAAATGTAATAGTAATTTCATGAAACATATTTAACGGTATGTTAAATAATCTTTTAGAATAAAATATAAATAAATCAAAGACGTTTGAACATTTTAATGGAGTGCCTTTGGAGGCTATTAAGAATGTTTTATTTTTTTTTGCTTATTTGATAATGTGGTGTTAAGAATGTTGTGGATGTGTTATGTAATTTCCAATCCTTGTAATTCTCTATATATGAATTTGTTCCGCTTTTTCGTAGGTTTCATAACGATTGCTTTGCTTATCCGGAAGTGGATTTTTTTCTATTTTGATAATCGATCCCATGGGGCCCTAATGTACTAGGTTCAGTCAATTTTGTTTTGTTATCATGGTTTGTTTTTTCTGCGATTGTGTTCGATTTAAATCCAAAATTAATTAGCGGTGGGACATTCCAAACAACCGGCACAGACAGAGCATGACTTGTCTTGATATCTTAATTTACCTTTTTATCATCTCTGAAGTGCTGTCCATTCAGGGAACTTTAGAATATATATATATGTATATATAATTTCATATCAAAAAAATTTTCTTTTATTTGTTCTGTATCTAATGTTTCTTTTGTTTTTTTCTAATAAAAGTTCTATCTTCAGGTTTTGTTAATGGAAAGATTTACTTTGTATTAAAGTACTTAGATAGTTTTTTTGTATCGAACAAGGTTTTATTAAATTGAGACTTCATTTTTTAGAATTTTTAAGAAATTTAAAATAAAGTTTTTTGTTTTGGATGAATCCACTACGAAAAGGTGATTCCCATTAAGTAAATACAGTTTAACATTTGATAAAAATATATAATTTGTATTCGGAGATTTGTAGCAGTAAATCGCACTTAGAGATTCGTAACAATGTAGGAGATTTCCATCAGAAAAATAAAAACTTATATATTTTTATCAAATGTCAAACTGTATTTAGGGTTTAAGGTTTAGGGTTTAGGGTTTAGGGTTTAGGGTTTAGCGTTTAGCGTTTAGTGTTTAGCGTTTAGGGTTTAGGGTTTAGGGTTTAGGTATAGGGTATAGGATTTAGGGTTTAGGGTATAGGGTTTAGGGTGTAGGGTTTAGGATTTAGGGTTTAGGGTTTAGGGTTTAGGGTTTACGGTTTAAGGTTTAGGGTTTAACATTTAAAAATTAGGGTTTTAGAATACAGGATTTAGGGTTTATTGTTAAGGGTTTTGGGTTTAGGGTTTAGAGTTTAGGGTTTAGGGTTTAAGGTTTAGAGTTTGAGGTTTTAGTGGTTAGATTTTAAGGTTTTAGGGTTTAGGGTTTAGGGTTTAGGGTTTAGGATTTAGGGTTTAGGGTTTAGGGTTTAAAGTTTAAGAATTAGGGTTTTAGAATTTTGGGTTTAGGGTTTATTGTTAGGGTTTAGAGTTTAGGGTTTAATATTTATGGTTTTAGGGGTTATATTTAAAGGTTTAGGACTTTCGGGTTTAGGGTTTGGGGTTCTAGGGATTACGGTTTAGGGTTTAAGAGTTAGGGTTTTATTGTTTGGGGTTTTAGGGTGTAGGGTTAAAATGTAATGGTTTAGGTTTTAGGGTTTAGGGTTACGGGTTTAGGGTTTAGGGCTTAGGGTTGAGGGTTTAGGGTTTAGGGTTTAGGGTTTAGGGTTTAGGGTTTAGGGTTTAGGGTTTAGGGTTTAGGATTTAGGGTTTAGGGTTTAGGGTTTAGGGTTTAGGGTTTAGGGTTTCGTGTTTAGGGTTTAGGGTTTAGGATTTAGGCTTTAGGGTTTAGGGTTTAGGGTTTAGGGTTTTGGGTTTTGGGTTTTGGGTGTGGGATTAAGGACTTTAGGGTTTAGGGTTTAGAGTTTAGGGCTTAGCATTTACCGTATAGGGTTTGGGATTTAGGGTTTAGGGTTTATTTTTAAGGGTTGAGGGTTTAGGGTTTAGAGTTTAGGGTTTAGGTTTTTGGTTTTAGGGGTTTAGCGTTTACGGTTTAGGGTTTAGGGTTTAGGGTTTCATGAAGATTTGTACTCGGAGATTCGTAACAATGTAGGAGATTTTCATCAGAAAAATAAAAATTTATATATTTTTATCAAATGTCAAACTGTATTTACTTAATGGAAATCACCTTTTCGTAGTGGATTCATCCAAAACAAAAAAAAATTATTTTAAATTTCTTAAAAATTCTAAAAAACGAAGTCTCAATTTAATAAAAGCTTGTTCGATACAAAAAAAACTATCTAAGTACTTTAATACAAAGTAAATTTTTCCATTAACAAAACCTAAAGATAGAATTTTTATTAGAAAAAAAACAAAAGAAACATTAGATACAGAACAAATAAAAGAAAACAATGCTGATATGAAATTATATATATTCTAAAGTTCGCTGAATGGACAGCACTTCAGAGATGATAAAAAGGTAAATTAAGATATCCATACAAGTCATGCTCTGTCTGTGCCGGTTGTTTGGAATGTCCCACAGCTAATTAATTTTGGATTTAAATCGAACACAATCGCAGAAAAAACAAACCATGATAACAAACCAAAATTGACTGAACCTAGTACATTAGGGCCCCATGGGATCGATTATCAAAATAGAAAAAAATCCACTTCCGGATAAGCAAAGCAATCGTTATGAAACCTACGAAAAAGCGGAACAAATTCATATATAGAGAATTACAAGGATTGGAAATTACATAACACATCCACAACATTCTTAACACCACATTATCAAATAAGCAAAAAAAAATAAAACATTCTTAATAGCCTCCAAAGGCACTCCATTAAAATGTTCAAACGTCTTTGATTTATTTATATTTTATTCTAAAAGATTATTTAACATACCGTTAAATATGTTTCATGAAATTACTATTACATTTGTAACAGTAACTACTTCCTCAAGTAGGTTGAGTAAACTTGTGGAGCCAAACGAGGTGTTGCAATCGCATGCAAAGGTTTTGCCATGAAAAGGTCACTCTTGCTTTCCGAAATGTCGATTTTACCTCCACCAGGCACCGACCACGTGAACCCTTGAATCAACCGAGCAAGCAACATGTACGTCATGGCCGTCCCAATGTTCACACCCATACACCCTCTTCGTCCCGTGCTGAACGATAATATATTTAGATCTGGATCGTTTAGATCCAGGTTTATGTTATCGCCCAAATGCCTCCCAGGGTTGAACTTATACGGCTTGTCCCACACATTAGGGTTTCTCCCGATCCCTATACGACTAATCAACACGTGGCTTCCCTTGGGAATGAAGTAACCGTCCACTACTGTGTCGGCGGTAGACATATGAGGGAGGTTGAACGGCGCCACGGGATGTAACCGAAATGCCTCTTTCACACAAGCTTTCAAGTAGTTGAGATTTGGGAGGTCTGTGTCAAGGACAAAACGGTCTTTTCCAACTATTTTATCCATCTCCTCCACGGCTTTTTGCATGATGCTTGGTTCGTTAATCATCTCCGCCATTGCCCACTCCACCGCATTAGATGGATTATCCACTGTCGCCAACATTAGTTCCTTCACAATCCAACAAGCAATTTGTTAACCACAAAATATTAATTAAGTTACTGGTCATCAAATTAAGGTTTCTGATAAAATCAATGAAAATGAAATCTCTCACGTATAGAACGAAAAAGTTTAGAGCTTTCCTAAAGAAACTCCACTATAATTTACTATATTATTTTTAATCTCAATTTTGAACCACCAAAGTGAAATTGACTTAATATTTATAACCGGTTAAGGGGTATTGTTATAGACTTTTAGTACTATTATCAAACCCGACAACTAAATTGTACGTTTGGTCAGACATGATTTAAGATTGTGAATCCACTATAAACATCATCAAATGATACCATGCTCTCAAACCTATAGAGACCATAAAGGATAAAAGCCAGAACTTCATGGTTAACAGAAGAAAATAAAACCTTCAGTAGATATAAGTTGATAATGACATTTTTTAAAAATAATATATATTTAATTATATATACCGTCATTTGTGCTTTGATCTCTTCGGTTGACAAAGTTGGTTTCCCGTTGGTGTCTTTTGCCAATATAAACATATCGAGAAAATCTTGAGGCTCTTTCAACTCCCCGTTACGCCATTGCATGACTCTTTCATCGACCAAAGGATCGTTGTATTTACTTACACTCTCCATTGCGTCACTCACGATCTTCTCATGGCCTTCCAAGTCCAAGAACCTTAGCCACGGGACATAATCCGACAATGCGAAGGCGTAAAGATGGGTTAAAACAGTAAACAAAGATTCCACATGTTCAATCTCTTCGAACCCTGGTCCCGATCCATCTTCACTTCCTTTACCGAAATGGCTAACACCAAAAATCATATTCCGAGCCACATTTCCGCTGTATTGGCGCACCACAAGCCTTAAATCAGTAACCGCAGAACCATTACCATTACCGTGGTTTTTGAAACAGCGGTTATTGATGTACCGAACAAGGTTATCGGCCTCTTCGGTTACTTTTTCCACCGCCAATTTGAAGCTCTTCTGGCTCGTCACGTGAGATGCCACTACTCTCCTCATCTTCTTCCACTGCTCTCCTTGGGGCTCCACGGCAATGGTTAAGTACCCGCGGCTGCAGTACTCCGTGCCCATAGTTAGCGGTCTAGTGGCGAAAATGGAGTCTTGCTTCTTTAGAATCTCTCGTGCAAGTCTTGGTGACGTGATAGGTATCACGTGAGTATTTGCGAGGCGGATACATGCAATATCGGTGTTGAGTTCTTTCATGAGGAAATGTATCCACCGGAACACCGGTGTGTTCCTTCGTAGTATTACCGGCAGGTTTCCGATTAGAGGCCAACACTTCGGCCCCGGAGGGAGACGGAGGTTTTTCTTTTTTGGTAAAAGAGAGAGATAGACGTTTCTTGGGTAGGAAGTCCCAAACACAGTTAATGCAAGAAGGAGAAAAGATAGAATAAACCCAAGCGTTGTGGTGGAATCGAGCATTTTTGTTCTCAAGTTGAGGAAATTATAGCTAGGAGTTTGAAGAAGGAAATTTCTTTATTTACGTGAAATGAGGAGTGTCCCTATTTATAGCACTGAAACAATGATTCATTGAGGGGTGAGGCAAGTTGTCCATTTTAAAATTAATATAACTTAGATTCAGTGCATATTAAGGTGACAATACATATATATATATATATTTCAATTAATTAGCCATTGGAAAATTTTAAAATAATAGTCTATTTAGTGCATGCGCCATAAGCAGCTGGTTAGGTGTGTGCATGGGCGTTACACGATGACTGACCATCTTAGTTTTATATAGTGCTTTAGGCAGATATTAAATAAAAATAAAAATACTACTAAATCATAGCAATTTTCCTTGTAAAGCTATTTTAACATTCTCTTTGTTCTCTTTTAACATTCCACATCATATTCTCTTTTTTTTCACCTTATTATTCAACACCTATTATTCAACACCCACTTAAAATGGTTTTATTTAAAAATATTACAACATCTTATCCCACTATTTATATTATATATTTTTATTTTCTTATGTTTTTAATTTTTTGTGAATACATATTTTAGGTAGAACAATTAATTATCGATTAAAATTAATAAAATTTAAATAATTTTATGAAATAAACTTTGATTAAAAAAATTACAGGTAATAAACATGAGAAATATATATAATTATAATTAAAACACATACAATGATGAAAATTTAAAATGCAATACAATAAACACACAATACCAATGATTTTTTTTTAATTATGCCCCACCAAAAGAGAAATTAAACTTCTACATCAATAATTAATTGTGCAATCTGTGAAATTTAAATGTGCTTTGATTGTTGGAAGAAAAATCTCTGTATATTTACCATTTTTGATTCTTCTAATTTTGTCTAATATCTATGGAGAAATTTAGGAGGATATATTGGACTTAGAATTTCAGAAGATTATTCATCCAAAAAAAAAGTTAATAAAAAAATAATTTCAGAAGATTTGGAGTTTTTATTAAAATCACTTGTTATTCAACTAATGATTTCTAAATATCATTCCAAATTATATGTTATTGAAAATAAAATTTTCTGTAAGATAATTAAAAAATCACCTCAAATTTACTGTCTTCAATCAACAATTTGTAAAACTCATATCAAATATATTATTATTCAAAACTTTTGAAGAAGATTTTAGGAAATTTTACACACAATTTTAGTTGTCAGCAAGGACAAAACAATTCCACCTCTAGAGGTGGAATTTGGAGAGACTTATAAACTTTCTTTTTTTGATAAAAAAACATAATTCTCTATCGTCATTAGATATCTATCTCCTCTTCCCCTTCTTCTTCTCTCACTCCAATCTATCACAATTCACGTTGATTGCTTCAATAAATAATCAATCGTTTCTAATTTTTAAAAGATTTGAGTTTGAGAAATTTATTAGGAGTTATAATTAGTATGTTGAAAAAACTTAAGAAAGTACTTTGATGAAAGAGAAACCACTGTTTGGATAAGGAGAAGAAGGACAAAACTTTGCAGAAATCAAAGAATCAATCAACACATGGAGTGAAAACCTTAGCTTATATGCCAACAGCTATGAAGATGATGTGGAGAATTAGCTGATATTTGATTGATCTCTCTGCATCAAAGCGTATATACCTTTAATTGATAGGAGGAACATATGTGATTATTCTTCGTCGTCGGTTTCATATTCTCATCAACACATAACAAGACAGATTGAAACCCAGTCATGGATCTCTCATGCGCGGAAGCAAAAACCTAATCCATAGAATTGGGATCAGGCTCTGATATCATGTAGAAATCAAAGAGGAAGGAAAGAGATGGAGATCATTTTCAGTTGTGTTGTTTATTGATGTTCATGTTAAGAAAGAACTGAGAATCTTTATTAACCAAGAGTTTGTTACAATGAATTGATAGAGAAGATCCCTAGTACATCACTAGAAACGAATCTTTTCTCTCTTAATGACACGCAGGTCAAAGTACATTACAATACAAAAAGCATACGTCTTCTCTTTACAACTTCAGTATTTATACTACTTTATATTCTTCTCACGTGTCTTTCACATGCTCTGTTTTATCCTTCTCACCCTCTTCAGTATTCTTCACATGTATCTTCTTCTTCTTTTTTGTATATACATATAATGGCTTATCAATACCCCCCCTTCCAAATGAAGCTTGTCCTCAAGCGAAAAAGATGGAAATTGTTGTTGTAAGTCTTTAACCAATTTTCAAGTGTCTTCATGATCTGGTAAGCCTTTCCAATGCACCAAGGTCTCCAACATGCCCTTATCATTGTAACGTGAACCCCTTACTTCTTCTGGTACAACAACTAACTCATCTTGTACATTCAATGTCTCTGGTAATGGTATAACTTGGTGATTGTTACCCAGAACTTTTTTTAGCTGTGAAACATGAAAAACTGGATGTATTTTTGACACTGCTGGAAGCTTCAACCGATATGCCGCATTCCCAATTCTCGCCATTATTTCATAAGGACCATAATATTTGGCTGCCAGTTTTTGACAAATCCTTTTCGTTACTGATTGTTGTCTGTATGGCCTCAGTTTAAGAAATACCCATGAACCAATCTCAAACTCTACATCCCTACGATGTTTATCAGCATTATTCTTCATCAATTGTTGCGCATGAATCAAATGGTTCTTGATCTGAATAAGCATCAAGTCTCGTTCTTTGAGTAGTGTTTCCAACTCCCCAATCTTTGTAGATTTAGCTTCGAATCTTAAAATTGTCGGCGGATCTCGCCCATAGACTGCCTTAAAAGGAGTTGTTTTTAACAATGTATGATATGACGAATTATACCACAACTCAGCCCAAGACAAATACTGATGCCAAGTTCTCGGATGTGCTGAAGCCAAGCATCTCAAATAAGTCTCTAAGCATCTATTCAAAATTTCAGTTTGGCCATCTGTTTGTGGGTGGAAAACGGTACTATATTTGAGTTTAATCCCTGATAATTTGAAACAATCTTTCCAAAACCCGCTTAAGAATATACTGCCAAATTGATGCTGGAAATCCATGTAGTTTAACCACTTCTTTAATGAAAACTCTTGCAACATCTGTTGCTAAAAACGGGTGTTTGAGACTTATGAAGTGGGCATATTTGCTCAGTCTATCTACCACCACCAAAATTACATTTCTCCCTTGCGAAGTAGGCAAGCTTTCTACAAAGTCCATACTTAAGTCTTCCCATATTTGTTGAGGTAATGGTAATGGCTGAAGTAGCCTCGCCGGCAACAATGTAGAGTATTTATCGTTGATAAATCTCGCATTCAACTACAAACTTTTGTATATCCTTTCTCATTCCATCCCAATGAAACGATTGTTGAATTCGTTTAGTTGTTTTCAATATACCAGAATGTCCTCCCAACAACCCACTGTGGTATTCTTCAAGGATCAATGGAATAAACGTGGATGTTTTAGGAATTACCAATCTGTTCTAACGCCACAATCTGTCCTCCTTCACTGTATACTTCTGATGCTGTATCTTTTCCGTTTTTACCAACTGAATCAACTCCTGAATTTTATCATCCTTATCAATCTCCTCATATATGTCTTGTAGTTGTAATGCTGTAGGGATCGTCAATGCCATTAACAAGGGAGAAGATAATGAACCCTGAGGTTGTAACATCCGTGATAATCCATCAGCTGTCTTGTTGTCAATCCCGGGCTTATATAAGATGTCAAAATCATAGTTCAACAGCTTCGTTAACCAGTTTTGATAATCCATTGTCACCTCTTTTTGTTCCAATAAGAATTTCAAACTTTTCTGATCTGTATGTACCACAAATCTTCTTCCTAGTAAATAGTGTTTCCACTTTTGAATAGATAACACTATAGCCATCAATTCTCTTTCATATACTGGTTTGAGTTGTTCTTTAGCTGTAAGTCCATGACTGAAATAGGCAATCGGTCTCTTATCCTGCATCAAAACACCCCCTAGACCGTACCCTGAAGCATCTGCTTTTACCACAAAATTTTTCTCAAAATCAGGTAAAGACAAAACTGGAGCTGTTGACATAGCTTTCTTCAAATCATCAAATGCTACTTGTGCTGTTCGGCTCCATTCGAAGTTATCTTTCCTCAGCAATTTGGTTAATGGCCTTGCTAACATGCCATAACCTTTAATAAATCTTCTGTAATACCCAGTCAGACCAAGAAAACCTCTTAATTCTTTCACAGATTTAGGTGTGATCCATTTAAGCATGGCTTCTGTTTTTGATGGATCCGTTGAAACCCCTTCCTGCGAAATGATGTGTCCTAAGTAATTAACTTTATCTTGGCCAAATAAGCATTTCTTTCTATTGGCGTATAGTTTCTGATCCTCAAAAATTTTCAACACCACTTCCAAATGCTTCACATACTGCTGCATATTACCACTATAGATCAAGATATCATCAAAAAACACTAAAATGAATTTTCTCAGAAACGGTCTAAACAATTCATTCATCAGTACTTGAAAGGTTGCTGGGGCATTGGTTAAACCAAAAGGCATGACAAAAATTCATAATGCCCGTCATGAGTTCTGAATGCTGTTTTGACGATATCTTCTTCTTTCATTCTTATTTGGTGATAACCTGCTCTTAAATCTAACTTCGAAAAAATCTTTGCTCCATTCAATTCATCTAACAACTGATCAATCATCGGAATAGGGAATTTGTCAGGAATCGTTGCTCTATTTATTGCTTTGTAATCTACACAAAATCTCCAACTCTTATCTTTCTTCTTTACTAATAGCACCGGACTTGAAAATGGACTTTGACTTGGTCTTATTATCCCGGTTGTTAACATCTCACTAACTAGCTTCTCCATTGCTTCTTTATGTGCATGAGGATACCTATAGGGTCTCACACTAATCGGTCTACTTCCTGGTGTCAGATTTATGGAATGCTCACGTCCTCTAAGTGGTGGCAATCTTTCTGGTTCTGCAAATACTTGCTCAAATTTTGTCAACACTTTAGTTATTTCTTCTGGAATGCTTTGACTATCTTGCTGTAGCAACTGATGATTACCCATCTCCATGTCTAACCCTTTCTGTTTAATTGTCAATCCACTAGACATAGATTTAAGTGACATTTTTGTTGAGTGAAGTTCAGGTTCTCCTTTTAGAGTTACTGATTTGCCTTCGTAGAAGAATGAATATTCATGTGTATCCCAATTCACTCTACAATCACCTAATGTTCTTAGCCAATAGATCTCCAGAATAACATCCACTGGCCCCAAATCCAATGTGATAAAATTTGTGTTGAAATTCAACCCTTGAACCAAGAAACTGACATTACTACAAACTCCCATTCCTTTAACTGTAATGCCCGTTCCTAATCTCACATTAAGATTTGTATCTTATTTACTTTGAAGCTTCAACTTCTTCACTGCTTCTGGAGATATAAAATTGTGAGTAGCTCCACTATTCAACATGATAATCACTTATTTCTTTCCCATTTTTCCTCTCATTTTTGTTGTTGAAGGAGAAAATATTCCCATGAATGATGAAAAAGATAATTTCATGAATTCACCAACTGATTCTTCTGCATCTTCCTCTGTCACTCCTCCCATTACTTCTACCTCCAGTCCATTAATAACAGACATCACTCTCAATTCTTTGTTAGGACACTTATGTTCCCTAGACCATTATCCATCACATTTGAAGCAAAGTCTTTTCCACCTTTTCTCATCTAATTCAGCACTAGAATTATGCCTCTTAGGTCTCTGATCTGATCGTCCAACTTGTTTAATAACCCCCTGGTTTGAATCCAGAGCAACAGTCTTCATCTTCCATGAATTTGATCCACCCGATTTTCTATAATCTGGCCCATAATTCTCCTTATTTTCTGTATTGACCAATTGTAACTCTTTCCTCACTACTCTTCTTATAATACTCGTCTCCATCGATCTTGCTATAGCCACCATTTCAGGCAAATTCTGAGGTTTATGCATATGCACCAGATCTTGCATCTCTAGAGTTAAACCATTCAAGAATATACCCTCCAATTTTTTATCATCTAACCCAGTAACTTGTGATGATAAATCTTCAAACTTGTGGATATATTCAGCTACTAAACCTATTTGATTGATACAAAACAAGCTTTGGCTTGGACCTCTTATCTTCAGATTACCAAATTGCAACATCAGTCCTGATTTAAACTGAATCCAACTCTCAAATTTTCTTCTATTAATCTCCCAATTATATCAGCTCAATGCTTCATCATCCAAACTCACAGAGACCAGTTCTAATTTTTCTGCATCATTATAATCTCCAATACGAAAGAATCGCTCAACTCGAGCAATCTAACTGTAAATGTTTACTCCTTCGAAAACTGGAATCTCCACGTTCTTAAGTAAATTTTCTCTAATTCCAGTTCTAATCTCTCTACTGTAAGGTTCTGAGTTAGAGATGTGTACCTGATTCCGAAAATCTTGTGATCTTGATGAATTGTTGTTACTCGATCCACCAACCTCTCGAATCGTCTCTGATCTTGGTAAAGATTGAATCACCCGCTCTAATTTCCTCCCAATATCATCCAATTTCTGATCTTGCGTCACTATCTTCGCCGATAACTTCTCAATCTTGAAATCAGAGCATCGCTTTCCTTCTTCGAAGCTTTTAAATTGCGTTCTGATTTGCTCCAATTGATCGTACACATCAGCCAATGAAGCCGCCGTTTCTTCCTCCGGTGAAACTTCTCTAATCGGTGATAATTCGTTAGTCATTCCCACCGTCGCTTGTGGCAATTCTGTCAATTCACAAATCTTTAATCTTCTATTTGAGAAGTCTCGATCTACATTCACAAACGCATCATTTGTTAAGAAAGAACTGAGAATCTTTATTAACCAATAGTTTGTTACAATGAATTGATAGAGAAGATCCCTAGTACATCACTAGAAACGAATCTTTTCTCTCTTAATGACACGCATGTCAAAGTACATCACAATACAAAAAGCATACGTCTTCTCTTTACAACTTCAGTATTTATACTACTTTCTATTCTTCTCACATGTCTTTCACATGCTCTGTTTTATCCTTCTCACCCTCTTCAGTATTCTTCACATGTATCTTCTTCTTCTTTCTTATATATACATATAATGGCTTATCAGTTCACGATTACAAATATATATAGCAAGAGAGAATCACACAAAATAAATGCATAATATTCCATTGATTATCATATCTTTTAATGAGATTATCTCTAACATATATAGTTGTTATATCTATTTCATTAAAAAACTATTTTAACATGATGATGCACGGCGTGATCTCTCTCTGTCTCGTGGAGCTGAAGCTGAAGCAGAAGAAGAAGCAGATTTGGGTAGTTGGTGAAGAAGAGGGGCTGACAAATGTACAGTTAAAGCAGGTTCTGGTTTAACTGTTCGGATTTAGGTCGGCTAGTCAACTTAAACCGGTCGCTTTGCTATGATAAGATTTTGTTTCTTTTGTTTTTGGTTATTACCGACTGTGAACTAAACCAGTGTATTTTCTGTATTTTTTTTTTCTTAACGAAGGCTTGGTTGAAAAAACGAAAGCTCTTATGACGAAATTGAATTGAAAGAGTTTTGTTAACTTTTCTGTGTTATTCATTAAAAAATGGTGAAATCATATGTAAACTAGAATACCATACCATGATGACTTTATTAAGATCAAGTATCATCCGAGAAAAGGCAATATTGCAGTGGAGGATAAGGTAACAAAGGAAACTTTTTAAATTTTGAGTTATGTTCATAAGTTGTATTCTATAGTGCCAAATTGGGTAAAACAATTAGTTCAGGTTGACATACCAACTGTGGTCTAGAATTTGACATTTGGGTTAACGAAGAGTTGATGTTGAGTCAAAAAGAAAAAAAAGTTATATACCATATGATCCAAGAAAAATCTTTTCTCCCGACAAGGACACATTTTGGTTGGGGCCTAATCAAATAATTCAAATTTGTTTATATTAACAATGTGTTAAAACTGATAGTAAATCGAAGACTCAGATAACACTCGAATATTGTATCGTCCGAGACAAAAATAGCTGTCAGATTTAAGATAAAATTGTGGTATATCTTTTTTTCGTAAAAAAGAAATGTTATATGCATAGATTTTACTTACTCTAGACTAGAATACATGGTTGGGCGAAGATCCACGAGGTCGGGTGTGAACGAAAAATTCGACCAATTTTTGTTTTCTTGTTTGCCACATGTTTGACAAGTTAATCCTGAGATACACAAGAGTAGAAGAAAGCAAACATAGTCCATACAAGATGCAGATGCCTCAGAATGCATAGCTCTCAGCCTCCTTCTCGTGCTTTTTGTCTTTCTGAGAGGTGTGAAATAGCTGTCTTGGTATTTTCTTTTCCTCACATGTGCGAAAGAAAGATGTTACCCCCAAATTTTAAATCTCAAACGTAAATAAACTTAGATATTTTAGATACAAGAGGTAAATGCTTTCAAAGGTATCTCGAATTTGTCTGATCAAGCAGCTTCTAATCTCGCTTATATTATGCGCGCCAGAAGATGTGGCCAATTCATAGGTCAATAAGAGTTATGAAGCATGTGGCTTTACATATCGAAGTATTGGGATTTTTGTAGACTCATGCACAAATCTTCCTAGAGTCGGCCATAATCCTAAAAATAAATTTAAAATTTTGCCCAATTATTTTTTTTTTAAGATTATCGCAACAAATCTTCCAAGCACATACTATATGAGAATCTACATAAGACTTTGATTCTTCTTCCTCGGGTCCTAAGATTAAACTTTCCCAAGACAGCATGCATCCAGAGCGTTAATTAGTCATGACACCACCCCTTACATATTGTATAATTGTATGTGAAAAAAAAAATAATAATAATAATAATTGTATGTGAATTCTGAAACTATAAGCAACATAATTGGTAAAATTATTTGGCATATTGACCCCATTGAATCCATGTTTGATTCTCAAATTTGTTTATATATTAACTTTTTTCTTTAGAAAACAATATTATGATCCCAGTAAAACAAAAGCCTTCTTACTCCCTTTCACTTCTAGATAGAAAATTTAGTTTTTAAAGAACCATAGAAAAACATTAAATGTGTTAATAATTCACTTCTTCCCCTTTTTTCCCTCTATCATACATGTATAGTATTGAATCTCTTGGTAGGTATTTGTTGTGAAACCTACTTTATCACCATATCCAAATGCGCTGCTGTAGCATACCGCTCGGAGATGAGTTTTTGAAAAGTACTCCGAAAGTAAAATAATGTATCTTTATGTTGTATATGTAAAGAAAACACCGATAGTGGTTAGCACTATCCTAAGACCGTAATACCCCGAGAAACTCGAAAGAACTAAGATGAGAAACTCTCCAAGTATGATAGAAAATTTGGAAGAACAATTAGAGAATACTTGAAAGATGTCTAGAGAGACTTAGAGAACTTATGAAGAACACTCTTTCTTTAAACTTACTTTTTATTTCACTTCTTCAAGTTCATTACAAATAGAAGAGGAGGGAGCTATTTATAGGCTCCAAAACTACAAAATATCTTACAAACCTTCTTCTAATCTCTAGAACACTCTAACATAATATCTAGATTTTTATGTTACAATTATCTAGATTATTCCACACTAATCTCTATATATTTTATCTAATAGAATTTTCTAGAACACTTATAGGAGGTGATAATCTTTAAGATATTTCTAGAAAAATTCTAGAACTTGGGCTTAATTTTGGGTTTGGTCCAATGATGGATAATTGGATTATGAACCCATAATTAAGCTTAACCAAAATCAAGTTTAATTTCAATACTCCCCCTTAAACTTGATTTTGTCAACCATCCCGAGCTTCCAACGAAGTACCTCGAACTGACCTTTCGGTAATGCCTTGCTTTAAACCTATCAATACTCCCATTCGCTTTTCGGTTTATTCGATAGATCCATTTGCACGAGACGGGTTGGACATCTTTGGGTTTTGGAACCAAATCCCAAGTTTTATTTTTCATTAGAGCATTCATCTCCTCATTCATTGCGGTTTCCCATTCTTGAACTCCTTTTGCTTCTTCATATGAAGTTGGCTCATCCTCATCTAAAGGCGCTGCAAAGAAGTATGAGAAGGTGGTGACAAACTCTTCATCTCTAAACCGTGCCGGCCTAATAATATTTCTTTTAGGTAGTTGACTTGCAATGGAACCATGAACTTGCTCCTCTTCTTGCTCTTGATTATTGCTCCCCCTTTCAACTTGTATCTCATTTTCATGACTTATATTCTCAAGTGGTACTTGAAGAGTTGATTCATCGATCTTGGAGGAATTCGCACCATCTTTCTCAACCAAGACTTGAGGTGGCCCATAGTATGAGGAAACTTCATCAAATACAACATCACGAGACACAACATACTTGTTTGTCTCAGGATCCATACACCTCCAACCTTTCCTTTGTTCATCATAGCCAACAAAGATGCATTTCTTCGCCTTTGCCTCCAACTTGGTTCTTTGAGAATCAAACACATGGACGTAGCAAATTGATCCAAATATCCTGAGATGTTTCACCGTTGGTTTTTTTCCATGAACCATCTCATAAGGAGACTGCATATTGTTTGGACTAAGTGGCATTCGGTTGATGACATAGGCTGCACATCTCATGCCTTCCGCCCATAAGACCTTGGGCAAATCCTTCCCATGTAGCCAACTTCTACATGTCTCACTTAGATGTCTAATCTTTCTTTCCGCTACTCCATTTTGTTGAGGTGTATATGGGCATGTAAATTCTCTCTTGATACCATGATTTCGACAAAAAGAGAAAAACTCATTTGACATAAACTCCCCTCCATTATCCGTCTTTAAGGTCTTAATCTTCCGACCCAACTCTCCTTCCACGGTGATCTTGAACTCTTGGAACTTGGAGAATATTTCTGATTTTTCCTTTACAAAGTATACCCAAGTATACCGTGAGAAGTCATCAACGAACAATAACATGTAGCGAAACCCGGAATACGAGGGTGTTCTTGTCGGACCCATTAAATCACTATGGACCCTCTCCAACGGAGCGTTGCATCGTGAGGTGGAGTAGTCAAATGGAAGTCTATGTGACTTTCCATATTGGCATCCTTCACAAAGTCTTCCATCATCTTGAAACTTTAATTTTGGAAGCCCGTTAACTAAGTTTTTATTCACCATAACCTTAAGCTCAGTCATATTTATATGACCAAGTCTAGCATGCCATATAAAGGCATTGTCATTTGTACTCATCTTCTCCACATAAGTGTTTGAAGCAGATAAAACATAAAGATCTTTAACTCGTGCTCCGGTGTGAACTACGTCCGCCTTTAACTCTTGAATGTTTTTCAAAAATTTAACGTCTTTTGGACCAAATAAAACGTAGTTACCTGAGTCCACCGCGTTTACCACAGAGAGAAGATTTTTCTTTACTCCAGGAACATGGTATACATTCTTGAGAGTGATTGGGCTTCCATCATCTTCTTTGATGACAACTGTTCCTTCCTTCTCAACATGATGGATTGAATTATCCGCGGTAATGATTGCTTCTTTTCCGTCATGGTGCTGAAGACTAGAAAATAGCTTCTCATCTCCCGTGATATGATGGCTACAACCGGAATCCACAATCCAATTATTTTTCACTTTCATTGGACTGGATTTATCTAAGGATGCAGCTTCCACCGTGAAACATTTCGCCCATTCTTCGTCTTCACTATGATCTTTTGATTTCGCCATATTTTCTTCCTTTAGTTTGACTCGACAATCTTTTTTAAAGTGCCCAAGTTTCCCACACCGATAGCACTTGAATTTTTTCTTATCTCCCATGGATGATCCTTGACGTCCATCATAGTTTCTTGGGCCTCCATCTTTGGGTTTGGGATTTAAGCCTTGTTGTCTTCGGGCCACAAACGCGCTCCCCGAATCGTCATGAATTTTAACTCCCGCCATTTGTTGGGCTAGTGATTCTTGCGATGCTAGCAAGTTTTCAAACTCCTCCAAGGAAGGTTGTATAGCCCATCCTTGAACCGAAGTCACAAACGGGGTATACTCGGATCGTAGACCTCGAATAATAATCCGTTTTAAACGAGCTTCTGAAATAGATTCTTCCGGATTAAGAGTATTAATCTCCGAGCAAAGATTTTTTACCTTGATAAAAAATTCTGAGATTGAAGACTCTCCCTGCTTCGCATTCGCTAACTCATTCTCTAATAGTTGTAAACGAGCTTCGTTCTTCTTGTTGAACAATTGGTCTAGCGCCTGCCAAATAGAACTAGCAGATGTACACCTTGAGACATGCTCAAATATTCCCACGGATATTGACCTCTTTAGGGCAAACTCCGCTTTGGCATTCTTCCGTGTCCATTCTTTTGTCGCTTCCGCAGTTGCAGCATCTCCAGTTGGTAGTCTAGTGCTGCTACCACCGACGACATCCCATAAGTCCTCACTCACCAAGTATGACTCCATACATGACTTCCATAACCGGTAGTTAGATTGGTTTAAGATCTCCATTCCTAATCCAACAACACGACCCGTTGATTCCATACTTAGAGTAAACTCGAACTCTCTATAACCCCGATCTTGATGAGCACAAGATTAGAATGGCTCTGATACCATGTAGAGAAAACACCGATAGTGCTTAGCACTAGCCCAAGACCGTAATACCCCGAGAAACTCGAAAGAACCAAGATGAGAAACTCTCCAATTATGATAGAAAATTTGGAAGAACAATTAGAGAATACTTGAAAGATGTCTAGAGAGACTTAGAGAACTTATGAAGAACACTCTTTCTTTAAACTTACTTTTTATTTCACTTCTTCAAGTTCATTACAAATAGGAGAGGAGGGAGCTATTTATAGGCTCCAAAACTACAAAATATCTTACAAACCTTCTTCTAATCTCTAGAACACTCTAACATAATATCTAGATTTTTATGTTACAATTATCTAGATTATTCCACACTAATCTCTAGATATTTTATCTAATAGAATTTTCTAGAACACTTATAGGAGGTGATAATCTTTAAGATGTTTCTAGAAAAATTCTAGAACTTGGGCTTAATTTTGGGTTTGGTCCAATGATGGATAATTGGATTATGAACCCATAATTAAGCTTAACCAAAATCAAGTTTAATTTCAATAGTATACGTATTAAAAGAATAAAACATAAAAATAAAAGGACCTAACTCAACCAAATAAATTATTTAGTAAATTGCAATTGAAACCAGTCAATGACGTTTTGAAATTTCATTCAAGAAACAAAGTCTAACTAAAAACATTAAAGAGATTTGAATCTGGGTCATTAACACACACATAAGATTGCTAAGATAATTAGAAACCTCCGAAATATTATATAGGAGATCTGAAATATTATACAGTATTGACTATTATATGTCCTAAGTGATTTAAATCATGGTTATCATAAACATCTTAAATATCAATTCAGATTGTAAATTTCTGATAGTTGAAAAAGAAAAACAACAAATTTTTTTTTTTTTTTGGGGGTCATCGAACCCCAGCTTTATCTAAAATACAGCGTTATCAATATAAAATCAGCCTAAAAAACCAGCTTTATCCTTTAAACGAAATAAAAAATCCAGTCGGGGTCCTTTGGATTTTCACTTTCCATTTATTGGTAGCGTCACGTTTAGATTGCTGTTGACGAATTGGGTGGAACATTCACATCATATTGGTAGCACGTTTAAAATACTGTAGAATAATTTGGTGGGTACGTCGACATCATGTCACCTTTCCATTTATTGGTAGTCACGTTTAAAATACTGTGGACTAATTTGATGGGTGTTGAATATCTGAAAATTGTTGGCCCACTTTACATGTAAGAAAGATCTATCGTGTTTAAACTAAAAATCGACTTCACTTGGCTTGGCCTTACCTTTTGCAAATCCAATCAAGAATCTATAGTTTCAGCGACCAATCGTAGGCAATTCTCATTCATCAACTAAGAACGTAACACATAGACAGATGCACATCTGCCGGAGGAGGAGCCCGCAAAAACTCGAAGGAGACCAAGCGAAAACTATAATGGAAGTTATACAGAAAAGCTACAAATAGAATATGAGAAGGACCAAATCTCTTCATTTATCATTCTAATTTCTAAGTGATGAGTATAAGAGAAAAAAATCACCTGAGAAGGTGTTGGTTTTTCAAATGTGAACTAGTGGTACATAGATGTATTTTCATAAAGTTTGATGTAACATTTTCACAATGAAAGTTAACTATGTTGGGGTTTTCTGAATTTTTTGTATTCAATCTTTAGCTCTAAGCTAATGAAGTACACGTTTATGGATTTGTGGCACAAATAGGCAGACAACCTGGTAAAGCTTGCTAAAATAGAAGCAAACCACTGCATAGCGTAACTTTCGTAAATTTGAAATATTAAACGACTTACGTTAGTGAAAAAGGTATTCTGAAAGCAAAATCAAAGGTAATGACTTGAAAAAATCATAGCATTTTACAATGTTCTTAAGAAAAAGAAAATTATTTTGTGGTAAAGGCGGGTGTTTGGGAATGTCACATCGCTTGTTAATTTTTGTTTTAACTTATCAAACCGAAAAAAAAAAACGAAACCCATTTCAAAAATAAACCAAAATTGACTGAAACGAGCCGACTTTACATCGGTATCATTTTGGTTAAATATAGTTCCAAAGTCCAAATCCAAACCAAGCCTAAACATAATTTGCCCACAACTAGATGAGGTGAAACAAGCATTAATCTATCCGGGTTTTTTTTTTCTAAAACCGAATCAAAATTAACTAATTAAATAGTAAACTTTTTATATATAAAAAAAAGTTTTCCAAAAAGAGAGGTCTGTTTGGTCACTACGTACTTTTAAAAAGAGTTATTTTCTAAAATGTTTTGGACAAAAGTTATTTCCTTAAATTCTTTTTGAGTCAAAGGTTATTATTTAGTGCATATATATACTCTTTATAAACCCTAGATTAATTTTGTTTAGCTTCAGCACTACAGCAAAAATAGATGGCTACATTTTTATCTACATCACCCCCAAATAATCATCGGAATATTTTGTTTGGACTAAGTTAGTAGCCTAGCAAGAATGCTATTTGATAAATCGAATGCCCCTTTAGTTTCTTTCCTAGATCTCCTTTATTCTTTTCTTTTTTTAATATAAAGATCTTCTTTATTCTCTGTAAGCGTTTCATTTATTGGTAGTCACGTTTAAAATACTGTGGACTAATTTGATGTGTGTTGAATATCTGAAAATTGTTGGCCCACGGATCGATGGCAGTTTTATTTTCCATTAATCTAAAGTCATTAACAATTAATAAAAAGTTGATGTACTGAACCCGTAATACGCTGGCCTACAATCAACAATATATATATCTCATTATAATAAAATTCTAAAAAAAATAATAATTAAATTGTTAAAAATATCTACCTATTTTAGTTTACTAATATTCAGCTTTAAATATATTTTCTCCTGCGCAATGCGCTAATCTAGTATTATTCTTAAAAGAGAATACGTAACATAAACTGATCATCCCAAATTTCTTTATCATGGCGATTTATGTGGTCTGTCCTCAAGGAATAGTAAACAAAGGAGTGAAATTAGAAAACATGATCTTTAGAACTGTATTATTATCCAACAATGTCAAGATTTATAGTTCTAAGTCTGATTTGTGTTGTGGAGCTCGAAAGCAATTTAACCGGATTGATTTTGGCTTAAGTCCCAAAATTTCATAAGCGTTTATCAGTCTTGAACAATCTGATTGAAAATTTGATTGAATTATTACTCACAATAGTGGGTTGTGGCCTAGTGCATCAGTTACTTTTAGACCTTTTTTTTTCTTTAATGGCTTAAAATGACTCTAAGTCTTAGCTCATAATAATTCAAATGCGGGTAAAACTACACAATAGGAAAAATAAATCCTGCACTCTCTCTGCTTACCCTGTTCAGGTTCAAAGTGACATTCTCAGCCTGGTCTTGAATTACCCACTCTTACTCAATGATCCATCAATGATGCACTATTCTTTGCGCTTGTTATACCGAAGCTCTAGCAAATAGGATCTCGGTGGAGGTTGAAGCCCATGACAAAGTTTCACCACTGATCATTGGTTTGAATATATCTGGAACGTTTATAAATAAGTACAACTTGCTATGAATTGGCTGAAAATGTTCACAGCTACTTGAGCTTAAAACAAAAACTGTAAAGAAAATTTTGGGATAGGTAAAAAACTTGGGCCGAAGCGCACTTACATGAAACTCAATGAAAACTAGATTTGGTTCGGCATGTTTTGGAGATTCATGGGAATCCACATGCTATTATCTCAACAGGTGGAGAAACAAACCTCGGTGGATGTTGAAGAGTGGACAGAAAATTGCCAGCATGGTTGTTATTTAAGCCTTGGATGATAACAAGGTGATGAATACTAATAGTTTCCTCTTCCTCAGTCTCTAATGAAAAATAGAGATCTGGTTTGAGGTTAAACCGAAATACACCATCAGCTTCCCAATTCAAACTATAAGAAGACTTGGAAAATTTGAGATGGAAGGGTCTGGCGCAAGTAATCATGATACATGCATCGAAATCCACCAGGTTAGGGGGAAGCTGAATACTTGCCCCCGGGGATTGGTTATTGAAGTAAGTGGGGATTACATTTTTCGGTATGCAAGCAAATCGCGGCGAATCCTGAAGCTAAGGGGAATAAAATCATATGATTAGAATTTGAGTGATTGAATAAATTAGATGATCTAGAGCATATAAAATATACCTCCTGTCCCCTGGTAAGAAAATGAGTGATCAGTACTTCATTTTGGTTCAGTTGAGAGCAATCGCTAAGATCAAGGTGTTCTATATAATGATTGTAGGGTAAGGATACGTTTTTCAAGGACTTACAGCCGTGTGCATTCAGATACTTGAGGGTTTGTGGAAGCTCTTTGAGAAATTTGAGTTTCTCGCAGCCTTCCACTACTAACTCCTCGAGCTTCATAGCGCTTGAAAGATCTGGAAGTTCTCTAAGGCCCTTAGATCTACTTACATCTAGTCTCTTCAACTCTTCAAGGTTCTGAAAACGTTACAAAAGGTAAAAACAGAAGTACGTTAAGTAAGGACTGGTACAAATTGCTTTATTAAACCAACACCAATTATATAAGTTAGTGTACCTACCAGATCTCTGTTTTTTTTGCATAGGTACCGAAGTTTACTGTAACGCATAGTAAATTCAACGAGATGCTGTGGGGAAAATAAGGAAGGCAGGGTTCTCAATGGATAGGCATCCCAATGTAGTAATTTAAGCATGGGGGGCAGTGAGGCTGCATCTGGAAGGAGCCTCAAATTGGATTTACTATCACCCAAGTGTGTATAGAACTTGAGAAACTTCACATTGGGCATTTTCTTAAAAGTACTGCCCTGAATAAGTAACACGTCATGCATCTGACACATGTCTTGTGCCAAGCCTTCAATTTTGTTTGTACCCTGATGATAGAAACGTCAAAGCTACTTGACATTTAAGTAAAATGGAAAAAACCCTGTTAATTTGAACAATAAAAAATCTGTATGGACGCTTACTGTTTCGTCGCGCAGGACATTACGGGCATCCAGATGTTCCAACAAAATTCTTTGGTCCTCTAAGATACTATTGGATTCTTCTCGCACGATTTCTTTTCCCATTCGTTCTACTATAACATGCATGTTTATACATCCCTGAGCTGAAATGTCGACGAGAGACTTCTCCACTAAAACTTGTATGCTATCTTCACCATTATCAAGAAGAGTGCCAACACGTAGGATAGGATCTCCGTTAAACAGACATGCAATATGAAGGAAAGCAATTTTAACCATTCGGGATAAATATGTATAGCTGCTTTTCAAAATCTCTTCTATAGTCTCCTGAGGTACTTCTTCAAATTTACGCACTGCTTCTTCCGATTCCTTTTTGGTCTTTCTAGGCCTGGCCAAGAACAATGAGCTGTAACTTTCAAGGGCAGAGGGAAGGCCATAAGCAAGCTGAGAAGCTCTGCGCAAGAGTTGCTCAAAACCATCAGGAGGTGGGCTTCCTTTAAAAACCATCTGCTGAAACATCTGGAGCGCATTCTTGGTCCAGGCACTTAACTGTATACACAGTTTCTACCCCGCAGTTTTGAAGCAGACCCTTGTCTCATGTGGTGATGATGATACGACTCCCCGGACCAAACCAGCTCGTGTCTTTGCCAGGCCTTGTAACTGCTTCGTTTGATCGACATTGTCAAGGACAACAAAAACTTTTTGGTGCTGGAGTCTCGTCTTTATCTCATGATCATGAGATCCAGCTCCAACATTTATATGCTCAATACCGAGGATTCTGAAGAGGAAGTATCCCTGCAGGTACAGTAGAGACTCCTGCTTACAAATCTCCTTAACATTTAAAAAACAATTAGCTTCGAACTGACGGGAAAGCTGGCTTTGCAATGGTGGTTTTGCCTACCCCTCCCATTCCCGAGATCCCTATGATTCTAACCTCTTCCTCGGATTCCATTTCCAATAGAGAAATTAAGCTTTCTATGTGACTTCTCATCCCAACTATATCCCCGACATGGTCTCTAAGTTGCTCAGTGAACAACTCGTCTGATGTTTTCCCGACAGCTTCTTTAACCATTGTTGCCTCGTCCACACTGACATTATGAAAACATATACAGATTTATTGATTTTTTGGTTAATGGGATATGTACTTCTAGCTATATGATTTCCTACGCTAGCTATCTGTTACTGTACGTCCTTGGATAGCATAAATGATTTTTTGGATTTATTGAAATACACATTTTCTTTTATCTTATGTTGGAATACTTTTTTATCTGTTTTCAGTTGTAAATTATTTATTCGAATAATCATACTTAAAAAATATCAGTGAATAATATATCATATTTAAAATTTTTAAAATATTTTGCAAGAATTCAATACTTTTTCAAATTAAATAAAATGTTTTAGGTTAATAAAAATCAACCAAACAAATAATTAATTTGGATATTAATTATTTGTAAGAAATTTTGAATTTTATTTTTGGAGAACTTTTCAAAATTTAGGAAATGTTACTAAAAATATATAAAAAGCTATTAGATATTTTAGGTGCTCTTGATAAACTTTTGATAACATTTCATAAATGTCAAAAATATTCTTTAAGTGAATTTGTCTTCATTATGTTGTTTAATAGTTATGAATTAAAAATAATAATACTACCTTTGATATTAAAGTATTATAATGAAATTTTGAAAGGTATATAGAAAAGTTTTGAATAATTTATATATATAATATTTCAATTTACATAACTATAGTGAGAAATGACATATAATATCACATAAGTTAAGTTATCAAGAATATCCTTACTCAAATTAGGATTATCAAAGTCATGCATGATAATAACATTCATAATTACATCACTTTAATAATTAAAAACAAAACGTATCAATTATTAATATATATAGGGATAATTAATAGGGTCCAAGATATGAGACTCGAAAGAGGTTCAGTTCGAACAAGTTTTTTTACCATGTGTTGGAGTCGTAAGCATTCAGATAGGAGACTCTGTTGAGAGCTTCTCTCCATTTGGAAACCTTCTCATCATTCTTTTCTGGGTGATTCATGTCAGCAAGCGCTTTGGCGAAACTTCCCCTCTGGTATCGGACGTCACTGGGTGCAACTTTATAGAAGATTGGGACAACATGGATACCTCCCTTGACCGCTCGAAACTCCGTTATCTCCCGGAGCTCCTCCAAGCACCAAAATGAAGAGGCGTAATTTTCAGAGATCACAACTATGGCGAACCGGGAAGTGTGGATGGCTTTGATGAGTTCTTCTGGAAACGAGTCTCCCTTCTTAATCTCCCGATCGTCTTTAAAAACAGACATTCCCGTGCTGCGGAGTGCCGAGTATAAATGGCTCACAAAATTTTTGCGGGTGTCTGGTCCTCGAAAGCTTAGGAACACATCATATTTCCACTGGGGAGTCGAAGAGGACGAAGACGCCATTGGTGAGGAACTTCAGTGAGGATCTTTAATGTTAAAAGTAAAATAAAATAAATAATAATTCTAGGTTTTCTGTCCATAGGTATGCATGCCAAAAGAAAGAATATTTAACGTTAAATAATATTTAACGTATGCATGCCAAAAGAAAGAAGAAAAGAATCGGAATGGAAAAGTCACAGCATTTATTTTATAAAACGTCAGTATCTTTCCCTTATCGAAGAGAGGAATAGGTCAGCTAGAAAATTAATTTTTATAACCAATAACCAATTCATTTCTGAAATCAAAGAAAGGAATAAAACGGCCCCAAGTTCCTATATTTCATTCTGAAATGAATTGGTTATGGAAATTAATGGGAAATTAATTGTCTAGCTGTCCTATCCCTCTCTTCCATAAGGGAAAGATGGTAACGTTGTAGTATATGGATAAAGATATAGAATGATTAAGGGCGGACGTAAGTTATGTTGAAGGTATAGTGGTTAAAACTAATATTTTAGTAGTTTTGATAAGAATGATTAGCTTGGAACATTATTAGTGAGGGTCTCTCATACAGTATTTTATTATAAATATATTAAAAAATAATAAAAATTGGTGAGAACTGTCTCTCATTTGAGAGACTCTGAAAGTCTCATGAGACCCTTTATCAGAGATATATGATAGTTCATAATTGGTTCAGATTTTATTTTAATAAAAAATATACAATAGTTTTAAAACCTAATTAAATAGTTTATACGTTATTATTTTGTTTTACTCTTTTTTTTCTATAAATCATAAAATAAAATTATATATCTAAAAAGTTTCATTATGCATAAGTTTAAACTATATATTAATATTATTTTTAATTAATATTAGTTAAATTATAATAATATTTATTTAAAACTATTTTAGCTAATAAAAAACAAAATTCCGAAATTTGGAAAAATAAAAATAAAAATATATTTTTATATTATTAAAATAATGTATAATAATTATTTTTTCCCCTTTATATAGACATCATCCCTTCAGCTTATTATTTTAATATGTTATTTATGTATTCTTGCATTTCAAGTTTATTTCTTATGACTTTATGCTATGTATTTTTATTCTTAATTTTAAAAGAATATAACTCTTTATTGTAATATTTATATTATATTGTATTATTAGATTTTCTTATTATTATTATATATTATATAAACAAATATAACTAATTAATGAAAGTGAATATATTTAAAATAAAATTTGATATGATTTTAAAATATTAACTACAGATATTTTAATTTAAGATAACATTTAAAATAAATATTCAAGTTAAACTACTAAAATATGAAATTAGATTAAAAATAAATATTAAATTGATGAAAGACTTAATAGGACTTTCCAATGGAGGCAAAAATTCATAACAAAGTTCTAACAAAAACTTTGTTATGAATTTTTGCCTCCATTGGTGAGACTCATTGAGTCTCTCACCAATTTTGTTGCCCGGTCTTACTGATTTAAATGCATCAGTTTTGGCTGCAGATGCATGAATTTTTGTAAATAGATGGTTATAGTTATAAATGTTATTCAATCTATTTCATTTTATTTGTATTTTTAGGGTTTAAAATTTGTATCATTATAGTGTTTTTTTTTGTATTTTCAATGCATTTTTTTGGCAAAATTTAGATTAGTATCCTCATTATTTTAATTTAATGACCAATAAAAAGATGTAGAGTATATTAATAAAGAATATAAGAGTCAAATTTATTATTTTCTTAATTAGCGTGTAAAATGCTTAAACTACAAATAATATGCAACATAGGGAGTATTAAGTCAGTTGTACAACTAGTTTAACAATAAAAAATAGTGTATTTGCGAAAAAATTTTGACTAGTTAATATCGGTTGTTATTGAGGTTTAATATTATCAAATATATTTACAATATATAATTTTTATAAGAAAACATTATATTAATATAATAAATTTTTAAAAATCTAGTTTCAAATAAGCTAGAATAACTAATTAAAATTCTTTATTTTAAATGGTTTGAAACATTTTTTATATAAATTTTAGTTTAATTAATACATATATAAGGCATTTAAGAATTTAATATAAGAATACTTGATAAATGAAAATAAAATTAACCAAGCGCCTGCAATCACAAACGTTGGCGGAATTATTTTTTCAAATTTTAGCAATTTCAAAAGCGAACTATAACAATTTCTTAGATTATTGTTAAATATTTGCAATCGTATCGCTTGAACCAACCAAACTCTTAATTGATTGCACATTGGATAGGTAGTCTCCTTTTTGACACCCCTCAAACAGAGTTTAAACCCTTGAGTGACTCATTCTTTCCATTTTTTTCTTTAGTTATTGTCTCAAACGAAAAGCAACAGAGACACTATGTTCCGACTTGGGATCTGATGATAAAAAAAGGACAAGGTTTTGGCAACAGAAAGTTCTGGTCGTGGTTGATAACGTAGAGAATAAGACACAATTAGAGGAGATCATGAAGGATGTGAACAGGCTTGCTCCAGGAAGTAGAGTAATTATTGTAACGACACAAGACAAGAGTTTGCTCTTTGCATCTGGAGCTGAACATGTCTACGAAGTGGAATCTCTGAAATACGATGAAGCTCTTGAGCTCTTCAGCAAATGCGCATTCAAGGAACAAAATCCACCAGCAACTTTCGAACAGCTCTCAGTCCGTGCAGTCAAGCTAACCGGATGTCTTCCTTTGGGCCTTAAATTACTTGGCTCTTTTCTATGTGGCAGAACCAAAGAAGATTGGGAATGTGCACTCAAGAGGCTCAGGGCAGGGCAAGATAAAGCCATTGCTCAACTATCAGAGCTTAGCTCACAAGGCATACCACAAGACCAGAACTAGTTTCATTCATACTATTCCATCTTCCACAATCTATAGATCCATTAAGCCAAGATCAGCTTCTCTCTACATATCTTTACTGTCTAAAATCATTTCTATTAAATGTTTGTAAGATATCAAGTAAAAAACGAATAAGTATTTTATTATCGATCATGTGTACTGTAAAATAGCTCTATGCTTTTCAAGAACTTGGAATAAAGGAAAACAGTTAAATTAAGACCCTGACTCTTTCTTTGTGCAATTACAAACGTAATTGTTTCTCAAACATCTACTGACATACAAAAAAGTCAACAAAAGCAATCCACAAGAGCAAAATCACGACCCTACACACAAGAAATATTACGTATACAGTACAAATACATCTATGCTTTTCAAGAATGTGGAATAAAGGAAAACAGGGGAGGGTAGTAGTCAAATTAAGACCCTGAGCATTCCTTATCCCAATTACAAACATAAGTGCTAAACAGGTAACGTAAGAAACCCACAATATTTGTGAGGGGCAGAGCAAAAAGGCTATTATTTCTACACATTCCATTTCACAAGCCTTGTGCACCATAAGTTCGGAAGTTTTTTAACAGAAGATTTACCAATACTAGACACAAACACGTGAGGTGCATACTGGCTTTTTATTTCAGAGCAGACTTGACATAGCTTTCTGACTAGTAGATTTCTCCGTGCTGCTTCCGTTAATGGTTTTCTTTCAAACATTGAACTCTTCAATCATTGCCTCTATTCGTCGTCTGACGGCTTCTTCAGCAGTGCCATAACAATTCTCCTCTGCACACTTGCGGATGTCTTCTGTTATCTTCATAGACCAAAATATTAGTCCACACATGGAGCAGAAGTTTACAACCATGGCACCATCAGCTGGAAGAGTTTCATCAGGGAAAGACCTAGCGGTTATGGGATCCAAGGACAGAGCAAATTGGTCCATCCATCTAGACTCAAACTGCGCTATACTCAAAACATCATCACATGCCTCGGCATGTGGATGTGGTTTAGCTAGATCAGCCACATGAGCCGCGATCTTGTATGCTATAACCCCATCCTTCAAATCGTCCCTGCTTGGTAATACATGGCAAATATGGGTTGCACCCAAGGCTTCAATATTGGCAGCACCAATGGCGGAAGTAATGTGATTATATCCGGGAGCAATATTAGTATTCAAAGGACCAAGAGTAAAGAATGGTGCCTAGTTACACCATTCCAACTGCTTTTGCATATTCTCTGGAATTTTGTGCATTGGGACATGCCCTGGCCCTTCATTGGTCTACTGAAAAAACCAAGCTGTTTTGAATAACCTAATCAAAGAATTTCAAAGGCTTCTTCAACTTCCCAAACTTGAAGAGAGAAGAGAGTCTAGCGATTGTTTTCTTTTTTTCTGTTTTAATCCTGTCTTCCCAAAGCAAGCGAACTCCACATGATTTTACCTTCGCCGAGGGAGACTTGAATTCCTTTGAAAATTTCAGATGGGTTTCGATGCCGAACTTGTTGATTTGGTCGCTTATGTTTTTTATCCCGCGGATGATAACCAGGTGATCTGATCTAACAGCTCCTTCTTCTTCTTCTTCTTCTTCTTCTTCTTCATCTTCAGTGCTATGCAAACTATTGTCCCGGCAATGAAATAAATCTGGTTGAAGGTGCAAGTGAAAGTACCTTTCATAGCCCCAATCCCAGTCATAAGAAAATGGCGATAATTGTATATGAAAGGGTCTCTCGCAAGCAATCATGATACACCCATCAAAACCCACCACTTTCGGGGGTGGCCAAATTGGGGGTAAGTCAACTGTTATGGAATATCCTGCCCTTACGTCATCGAAGTAATTGGGCACCTTGGTTCCAGGAAAGCAAGCGAATCTCGGTGATTTCTATCGACGACAACAACAACAACAAAAAAAAAAGAGAATGATCAAGTTCATGATGTCTCTTTGAAAAAAAAACAAAAAAATTAATGGTGTCGGCAGAAGGAGTGGGACAAGAGATCAAAACGTACATCTTCGTTTAGTCCCCCCTGAAGAAACCGAGTGATCAGATGTTCAATCTTTTTTAAACAGAAGCAATGGCTAAGGTCAAGGTGTTTTATAGAATGGTTTTCAAAGGAAGGGAAATACTTTTCAGGGATTCACAGCCATGTGCGTAGAGATGCTTGAGGCACAATGGGAATCCTTTTATCGATTTGAGTTTCTTGCACTTATTAAGGCAGAGAGTTTCCAGCGAGGAAAGGTCTCCAATGCTTGAAGGCAATGCCACAAAGTCATTGCTGCTAAGATCTACATATGAAAGCTTGATATAATGTCCAAGCTTGATATAGAGGCTAACGGGCAAATCTGAGCCGTTAGCCTCTTCAATTGGCGACCTTTTAAGAAGTAGAAAGGACATAAACCATTAGACTACATCATGTCATCAGCATATTTCTTTACCGTTGATATATATATATATCATATACCAACACATTAGATAAAATTATAAAAACTATTCTTCGATTAATCCCTGATAAATCTCTAATTTATTTATTAAGTGTTAGGTCTTATCCGAACGTCCGACTAGTGCCTAGCGATTTCTTTAACATGGGTTATGTATATATTAACTTTTTTTTGTTTATATTAAATATTAAATTTATTCAACCCAAAAAATATTTTTACAACAAGTGTTACTCTGTTTTAAAGTTTCAAAAATAAATCAAATGGCGAACTAAGCTTCCATTCTTTTTTTATATTGTCAATCTCTTATTTTACGGATCAAAAATAATCTTTTTCGAACTTGCTTGTCAATGGTTTGAGAAATATGTAGAAGTGATTGTAGAGCTTTCCTATGTATATATTAACTTGAAAACAAAGGTCGTTTGTTTTTTTATTGGTGCCATGTAAGTCGCAAATTTGTGGCGAGGTGAAACATGGCCCAACCCGAGATGCCAAAGGAGCTCGGTTAAGTGAAGTAGCCCCCGAACGAGAGTCTTTAAGTTTTTGCCGTCCAAGTCTCTAACTTTATGAACTTTTTTATTTTTAACTTTTTTTGGCAACTCATATCTCAAATTTTATCAAACACAAAAATAAAAGAGGCAATGGAGAAAGAATCGATAAATAAAATAAATGGCAGTGTTGACCTCACTCAATCACATCGTCTCACTCTCACTCACTCGTTTCCCTTCTTCTTCTTCTTCCTTCTCCACTTTTCACAATCTCTTCCTCTCTCCATCATCCTCCTCGTCGATCAGACGATTCAATCTCTTTTCACTCAAACCGTCTCGTCCTACCGCATCCATGTCGTCTTCTTCCCACGATGTTACTGAGACTCCTCTAACCACCGCTCCTTATGGCTCCTGGAAGTCCCCGATCACCGCCGACATCGTTTCTGGAGCTTCAAAACGTCTTGGTGGCACCGCCGTCGATTCTCGTGGCCGTCTCATCTTACTCGAGTCTCGTCCTAATGAATCCGGGTATTTCTTCTTCTTCGTCTTCTTATTTTCATTGCTTCTACTTTGATTTCAGATTTTCTAACCCTAAATTGATGGTTTTGTACTGAAGGAGAGGAGTTTTGGTGCTTCAAGGAGATAAACAAATTGATATTACTCCAAAAGAGTTCGCTGTGAGGACCTTAACTCAAGAGTATGGTGGTGGTGCTTTTCGAATTTCATCAGAGGATACACTTGTTTTCTCTAATTACAAAGATCAGCGACTTTACATACAAGACATTACTGATAATGGTGATAGAACCTCAATTATATCAATGAAAATTCTTTGAATTTGGTTACATTGGCAAATTTTTGATGGTGTTTATTTGATGGTTGATATTCAGATTCATCACCGAAGCCAATTACTCCAGATTATGGTGTACCGGCTATTACTTATGCAGATGGAGTCTTTGATTCACGTTTTAACCGATACATTACTGTTAGAGAAGGTTCATTGGTCTCTAGTATTTAGTATGGGGTGTTGTCTCCGATGTGATTTACATGTTAACTGTTTGATTGGTGTTTATAGACGGTCGAGAGGACAGATCAAACCCGATTACGACAATCGTAGAGGTCAATCTTAGTGGGGAGACACTTGAAGGTAAATTATACATTGAACTGTAGTGTATGAAGTAGTCTTACTCGCATTGTAGAGAGTCTAATGAAGTATGTAGTATATGTTTTCAACATTTTATTCGTTGATATAGCTGATCATTGACACTCACATGTGTTATTTTCTGATATTTGAGTTACAGAACCTAAAGTACTCGTGAGTGGTAATGATTTCTATGCATTTCCACGCTTGGATCCCAAGTGTGAGCGACTTGCATGGATTGATTGGAGTCACCCTAATATGCCTTGGGATAAAGCAGAGCTGTGGGTTGGGTACATTTCTGAGTGCGGGTGAGCATGTGCTAGTTTTTTCAAATGCACTGCATAACGCAAATGGTTCAAAATTCTTAATACTGAGTCACATTCAGGATCTTAAAGAGCTGTTTTCATAATTTATAGGTTTTTTTAGTCTCCCTCCTGCATATTATTAATCAGAGTTACACCTTTCTACAGAAATATTGATAAACGTGTATGTGTCGCTGGTTGTGATCCCAAGTATGTTGAATCACCTACTGAGCAAGTGGTCATCAAGAGGTAAATGTCTGAGATGAAATATGTGACTCAGTCACAAGGATTGAAGAAGACTCTGGGAAAAGATTGATTTGCAAATTTTAGACATTGACCTTGGATTTCTGATTTTCTATTAGTTTCATATTTTTAGCAGTTGGGCTTTTCTCATAAGATATAGAAGTCTAAGATGAAGCTAGGTTCTTCTACATAAAAGGATATTCTTTTTTCTCTCTACTCTCTTGTTGTTTCCACTCTTTACTATCATCTTTCTTCTTCTAACCAAGTGACAAACTGTGAATTTACTGAGAAAAGGTTGATCTACAAATTCCTTGCATGTGCTTCGGACTTCTGGTCTTATTATTTTTAGCTATTAAGCACTCCTTGGAAGTATTAACTGAAAGTAGAATTTTTTTAATGGATGTCATATTGTCATCATGATTGCTCTCCAAACCATTGTATGTTTCGTAGGAGCTCTAAAATTGGTGAATAGCTATATTTATCTCTTATTGTAGTTAATTCTATCAAGCTTTGGCATTTCTCATAGTTTGCATTAACCTGAGACTCTTTGAATTTATTATGCAGGGGAACTCTTTTTTGTAACCGACAGAAAGAATGGATTTTGGAACATTCATAAATGGGTAAATATCCCCTACATTAGCCAGTTTTAGTTACATACAGTTTCATAGGGTGTCTTTGCGAGTGTATTGCTCAGAACTTGGTTTAGATTTGAAGAAGGGTTTTTTTTTTTTGTGGTTGTAATCACTTATAAAACTGTAGAGGAAATTTTTGCGAGTTTGGTTTTTGGCTTACCATATACATCCAAACTGGTGGATCTGATGTTTGTTTTGATAGTTATAATTATTGCGAAGTTCTTAGAATGTTTGGGTAGAGGTTTCAACCCCACTGATACCCAACTTAAAACTTCTCTTAAAGTAAATTCACTTAGTGCAGAAAGAAATTGCTAATGCGGACATGTTTACTACCTTGCTCCTTATATTTCTCTTTCGTCTTTCTCTATGTGTCACAGATTGAAAGTACCAATGAGGTTGTTTCTGTATATTCTCTTGATGGTGAGTTTGCAAAACCACTATGGGTTTTTGGTACAAACTCCTATGAAATAATCGAGTCCTCTGAAGAGAAGAACATAATTGCATGTAGCTATAGGTATTATTGAGCCGACCAAAATTCAAATACTGAGCTGGGAAACTCTGTTTCTGTTTTGATAATAAGTTATTGTTTCTGAATGCAGACAGAAGGGGAAGTCATATCTAGGCATTGTGGATGATTCATGAGGGTTCATGTTCTCTGCTCGATATTCCTTTAACTGATTTTGATAGCATTGTAATATAGCTTTTCTGTATTTTTTTATAAATTCGTTCATTCGATTTCCAATTGAATCCAAAAGTAATGAGAAATTGTGCTTCCATTTTCAGACATTGGGAAATCAGTGCCTTTACGTTGAGGGAGCTTCAGCTGTTCTTCCACCATCAGTTGCCAAGGTAAAAATGATTCCCATTTTTTTAACTAAGGATAAGTTGTGTTTGATTAAAAGTAGTTGCAGTAGATTTATAGTTTCTCCTATTAACAGGTAACACTGGATCAGCATAAGATGCAAGCAATCAGTTCTGAGATTGTTTGGTCTTCATCACCCGATGTTTTGAAGTACACCGCTTTCTTCAGCGTGCCCGAGTTGATTGAATTTCCAACAGAGGTTCCTGGTCAGAATGCTTATGCTTACTTTTATCCTCCAACTAATCCATTCTACAATGCTAGCATGGAAGAGAAACCTCCGTTGTTAGTGAAGAGTCATGGTATGTAATCCCGATTTTTTAATACTTTAACCAAAATGCTTCCTCATTCTCAAACTTGTTCATGTTAAGATCATTTTTCTCTTTAAAGTATGTGCTTAAGGCACAGCATAAATATGACAATCAGCTATGCATACCACATCTATTATTTTTGTTGACAATCAAAATCTGCAGGAGGACCTACTGCTGAATCACGTGGATCCTTAAATCTGAATATCCAATACTGGACCAGTCGAGGGTGGGCATTTGTTGATGTCAATTATGGTGGAAGCACAGGTTTGTTGTTATGCTTCCAATTTATTTCTACCACTTTAGCTGGATTTTTCTGAAATTTGGTAACCCTAATGGTTTTCACTACACCTGTATAGTTAGTCTTCTTAAAGTATTTCGTCTCGACTCTTGAGTCATCCTGTTTTGATGTCCTATTTTCACCATGTCGCCACACAAACTTGGGTTTATTGTGACAAAGTGTAACATTATTTTTAAGGTTATGGTCGAGAATATCGAGAGCGGTTGTTGAAGCGGTGGGGGATTGTCGACGTTGATGACTGCTGTGGCTGTGCTAAATATTTGGTATGATTTATTTTCTTTGCCTATTATATGTCAAACAAAACTTGAAGCAATTCCTAAGCATTTTTGGTTTGGGCAGGTGTCTTCTGGAAAGGCAGATGTTAAGCGGCTCTGTATATCTGGAGGTTCAGCAGGAGGTTACACAACTCTTGCAGCATTGGCGTTCAGAGATGTATTCAAAGCTGGAGCCTCCTTATATGGAGTGAGTTCAGAACCATTGCATTTGAGTAAAAATTTAGCTAAATTACTACTTTTCACTGTCCCTAGCTTTCGTTATTTATTGGAATAAGTTCTCGTAAACTCTTGAACACAGAGAAATATCAGCAAAGAAATGTGTATATATTGAACCTAGACTAATTTATAGATACCAAAAAGCCTTTGATCGTATAAGTTCAGTTCAAACGCACAGATATGATGGATGAAGACCTTATAAACAACTGATAATTCATATTTGCTTGGCTTGTCTTAATACAGGTGGCTGATTTAAAAATGTTGAAAGAAGAAGGTCATAAGTTTGAATCCCGCTATATCGACAATCTTGTTGGTGAGTCAAATGCATTGAAGAGAGCATTATCTTTCCTTTAGTTTTTTTTGTCGGCTGCCAAAATTCTTGAGTACGTAAAATTGCAGGAGATGAAAAGGATTTCTATGAGAGATCACCAATCAACTTCGTCGATAAGTTCTCTTGCCCCATCATCCTTTTCCAAGGACTGGAAGATAAGGTTTATTCTTTTCTTTTCCAACTTTTTACGATCTCTTCCTCATTTTTTTCTGTTGGCAGTTCTTGAATGCCTTAAGTAACAAAAGGCTCAATTAGATCCATCATCTTCTGGATTCTAAATAGCTATAGAATTATAGATTTGGTTTCTCCATTCATCTTCTGGATTCTTAACGGGTTGTATTAATGCTGGTATAAAAATGCTGACACATTGCAGGTTGTAACTCCAGATCAGTCTCGTAAAATCTATCAAGCATTAAAGGAAAAGGGTCTTCCTGTGGCTCTTATCGAGTACGAAGGAGAACAGCACGGTTTTCGCAAGGTAAAGCGGCTTGATCACTTGCACTAATTTAATAAAGTAACAAGTCTTGAAGGATCGTAATCGTAAACTTATGATTGTTTAACAGGCAGAGAACATTAAATACACACTTGAGCAACAGATGGTGTTCTTTGCCCGAGTCATCGGAGGTTTTAAAGTTGCTGATGACATCAGTCCTTTGAAGATTGACAACTTCGACACTTAGAAAACGATGCTTAGATAAATGTTTTATTTTGCAAAAACAATACTGTATCCACTAGAATGGGAATGCTCATGAGGTTGTTTGTGAGATTTTTTTGACTCAGCAAAAATAAATGGATCAAGGACAAATAGTTTGGGCAAAAACGTGATTAATTAATCTCAATCCCTGGTCTCAGTATTCATCTCTTAAATAACGTTTGACAAGAAACAGGTCCCGACTAGTTCCTTTAATTAAAACACACTATTGACCTGAATTCGCAAGTACAACGCCTAATCTACGTGTCTTCTGTTTTCTTTTTGTCATCTTCGATAATTAATTTGTATGTTGTTGACCATTCTTATAAGATAACTCAAATGTCCTGTATTTTTTTTTTTCTCCTTAACATGTTATCTGCTTTCTTTACTTAATCCTCCTTATATATTTCCGATGGATAACGTCAAGATACTAAAAAACGAACCGAAACAGTAAAATACATCTTGGATATTTTCCATGGAAGCTTTCTTTAGCATTTTCGGAGTCTTAGTGATAGATTTTAGATACTCCGACGAACACGATATTCAATTAGAAAGATAAATCTGAGAATACAGAGATTGTAATCCACAGAATCCGAATACAAAATCGTTTCTCTACATGCAATAAGAAGAACGATTACAAAAGATCAGCATAGATCTCTCTTCAAGCACATCGCCTGGAAAATTATTTCACATAAAAGCATAAAAAGCTTATGAGAACCAACGTCTCCCTTTTATTTGAAACTTTGATCGTAACAGCAAAGCCTCCACATTCTGATGGATTCCGATCACCCGCTTCAATTGAGAAACATGAAAGACATCGTGAATCTTTGTTGTAGCTGGTAACTTTAAGCGATAGGCAACTGCCCCAATTCTTTCCACGATACAGAATGGACCAAAAAACTTGGCTGCCAATTTGTGACAATGTACGCTTTGCCACTGTAAGTTGGCGATATGGTTGTAACTTAAGATAGACCAAATCCCCCACTGCAAACTCCACTTCACGTCTCTGTTTATCCGCATTTTTCTTCATCAATTCCTGAGCACGCTGTAGATTGGCCTGATCCGAGACAATATTAGATCCCTTTCTCATAGATTGACCTCCAAATCCCAATTATTCGTGGAGCCAGGTTCGAACTTAAACAGTAGAGGCGGCTCACGACCATAAACCATCTTAAATGGTGATGTTTTAATCGCGGTGTGATATGTGTTATAAGAGAACTCTGGCCACGCCAAATACTTGTACCAAGTTTTTGGATGGCTGGAAGCAAAACATCGCAGGTAAGTCTCAAAACAACGATTTAATACCTCTATGTGGCCATTAGTTTGAGGATGATAAGCTGTGCTATGCTTGAGTTTAGTTCCAGATAGACGAAAAAGATCCTTCCACACCTCTCCAAGAAATATTCGATCTCTGTCTGAAACAATAGATTTAGGAAACCCAAGCAATCGCACGATTTCAGTAATGAATTAATTAGCCACATCAATAGCTCTAAACGGATGCTTCAATCCCAAGAAGTGAGCTGCTTTGCTCAGTCTATCCACCACCACTAATATCACATTCACTCCACCTGATAATGGCAATCCTTCCACGAAATCCAAGGAAATATCTTCCCAAATAGCTGTGGGAATAGGTAACGGTTGAAGTAACTTGCTCGGTGACAATGTGGAATACTTATGAGTTTGACAAATGGAACAAGCGGCTACATACCTCTGGACATCCTTCCGAAGTCCTTCCCAATGGAAACATGTTGTAATTCTCTTCCACGTTTTCAAAACACCCCCATGACCCCCACTTGACTATCATGGAACTCTTGAAAGATTAGAGGAATAAAAACAGAATGTTTTGGAATAAGCAATCTGTTCTTAAACCACAATCAATTATCCACCACCTGCAAATGATTACTAACAGTGTTTCCAGCTTTCACTTGTTCCAACAATGTCTGAATTCCTTTGTCACTATCGATCTCCTTGAACAAGTCCTGAAGTTGTATGACCGAGGGAATAGTAAGAGCCAAAACACAAGCAGAAACCGAATGGGGAATCCTTGAAAGGCCATCCGCTGCTTTATTCTCCACCTCTGGCTTATAAATGATATCCATATCATACCCTAACAGTCTTGTTAACCAGCGTTGATATTCCATATTAACTTCTTTCTGCTCCAATAAGAATTTCAGACTGCATTGGTCAGTATGTACCTCAAAACGTCTTCCCAATAGGTAATGTTTCTACTTACGCACCGTCATTACAATCGCCATAAGTTCACGCTCTTAAGCGGGTTTTAACTGCTCCCTTGGGTGAACCCATGGCTGAAGTCGCTAAAGGTCTCTTGTTTTGGACTAACACAGCTCCCACACCAGTACCTGAAGCATCAGTTTCGAGCACAAACACTTGCTCAAAATCAGGCAGACCGAGAACAGGCATGGAAGCCATGGCCTGCTTTAGATTCTCAAACGCTGAGTACCCTCCTCTGACCAAATGAACTTGTCCTTCTTCAATAAATCAGTTAATGGTTTGGCAATAAGTCCATACCCTCGGACTAATTTCCGATAATAACCGGTTAACCCCAAAACCCCTTAACTGTTTAGCGAACACGGCTGAGGCCATGAAGCATTGCTTCTATTTTTACTGCATCAGTAGCTACACCTTCCGCAGAGATTATGTGACCCAAATACTCCACCTTAGGCACTCCAAATAAATACTTCTTTTGATTAGCATATAACTGATGTGTTGTCAACAACTGCAATATCAAATGCAAATGCTCTGCATGTGATGCCACAATATTACTATAAACCAAGATATCATCAAAAAATACCACCACAAACGTCCTGAGATATGCTTGAAAAACTTTAATCATCAAAGCCTGAAACGTGGCAGGTGCATTTGTAAAGCCAAACGGCATTACTAAGAACTCGTAGTGACCTTCCAGTAGTCTAAATGCAGTCTTCTGAATATCATCAGCCTTCATTAATATCTGGTGATAACCAGTATGGAGATCGATCTTTGAATAAATGACAGAGCCATGTAATTCATCCAATAGTTGATCAATGACCGGTATAGGGAATTTATCAGGGTCTGTAGCACGGTTCAACGTCCTGTAATCAACGCAAAATCTCCACGACGTATCTTTTTTCCGCTCCAATAACACAGGGCTAGAGAAAGGACTGTGGCTTGGCCGAATAATACCTTCATGAAGCATCTCAGCCACCATTTTTTTCATAATCTCCTTGGTAGCGTGAGGATAATGGTAAGATTGTACTGTAATAGAATTAACCCCTGGCTGTAAAACAATAGCATGTTCTTGTCCTCGGATAGGTGGTAACCCTTTAGGTAAAGCAAACACCAAAGAATTTATCCAACAAAGCAGCAATATGATGTTCTCCTTGATGTTTACGACCCCAACTTGAAAACTGGTTAAATACCCCACTTCTTTTGATGTTGCCCAAGGCACCCCATTAGTTTCAAAAGATTTCAAAGATAACCTTGGACAATGAAGCGTCGAATCACCTTTCAACATTACTCGGTGACCCTTGTAAGTGAATTGCCACTCTTGTAACCTCCAGTCAATTTCACACTTTTCCAAAGTTTCCAGCCACTGTACCCCCAAAATAACATCCACACCACCTAACTCCAAGGTAATAAAATCGTTTTGAAACTCCACTCCGGCCAAGGCAAACTGAACCTCGAGACATACACCAGAGCCATGAACTGATACACCATTTCCCAACATCACTTCCACCCCCACATCAACACTGGCTTTCAGCTTCAATCTCTTAGCCAGTATCGGAGTAATAAAATTGTGTGAAACTCCTGAATCTAGCAAGACCACCACAACTTGTTTGCCAATTCGTCCCAACAACTTAATAGTCCTAGGAGAATGTTTTCCCAGAAAAGAGTTGAGAGATAAGCAACACATGACGGGTTAGATCTCCTCAACATGATTTTCTATAACAGTAAACTCCTCATCCACTACTTCCAGCTCAAAACCATCCACAACAGTAAGTATTTGTAATTCTTTCAAGGGACAAACGTGACCCCTGAAATATTTCCCTTTGCCCTTGAAACAAATACCTTTGCTACGCATAGCATCTCATGAAGTGTGACATTCTCGAGGTTGCATAGCTACTCTAGGCATGGTATTCGGTTGATCAACTGGACCCTAATGGGGCTGAAGCAACAATGGTTTAGTCTGAATAAAGTTACCTCCATTACGTCCCTGAGTATGTTTGCCAGTACCCATGATCTTGATAGATCTGTCACTCACTAGCTGGCAAAAAGCACTCGATTCCATTCGTAATATAGCCGCTTTTTGATAAGGTAAACCCCGAGGTTCTTTCATTTTCAACACCTCCTTCATCTCATATTTCAGCCCATTATAAAAAATTCTCTCCAAATGAGAATCCTCCAACCCTGGCACCTGCACATAGTCCCTCGAATTCAGTCACATATGCAGCAACAGTTCCAGTTTGTTTAATAGCAAACAAGTGATTGCCAGGAGCATCCTCCATAGATTCCCTAAAACGTAAGAATAATCGCTCACGAAAATTATCCCACGATCGAAATTTATCTCTGTTCATCTCCCAATTAAACCATTTAAGAACATCTCCTTCCAAACTCAAAGAAACCAGATCAAGTTTATCAATATCCTGATATCTTACAATCCGAAAAAATTTTCCACCTTTGAAAACCACTCATAAGGTTGAGAACCATTAAACACCGGCATCTCAATCTTACGCAACAAGCTCGAACGATCCTCCAATTGAATAATTCTGGGGTCCAAAACGCGCCGATGGTGAGCGGAAGACGAAGAAACCTGTGGTGACGGATGAGACAACTCCGGCAGCTCCGATTGTTTACCCGTGTTCTTCTCGATCCGCTGTAATGACGAGACCACCAATCGTAACAAATTATCCATCGAAAGTAACTTCTCTTCATGCTGGACCTTCGATTCACACAAGCATTTGAATCCCCTTGTAAAATCTTCAAATGCCTATGTAACTCGTCACTGCATGAACTCTCATCGTCGACACAATCTGAAGCAACTCCGATACCCATCCCGATGGCGACGAACCAGTTTCACCACACCAATGATAGATTTTAGATACTCCGACGAACCACGATATTCAATTAGAAAGATAAATCTGAGACTACAGAGATTGTAATCCACAGAATCTGAATACAAAATCGTTTCTTTACATGCAATAAGAAGAACGATTACAAGAGATCAGCATAGATCTCTCTTCAAGCACATCGCCTGGAAAATTATTTCACATAAAAACATAAAAAGCCGATGAGAACCAATGTCTCCCTTTTATTTGAAACTCTGATCGTAACAGCAAGCCTCTTCCCCCACAGAGTCTTCGCTTTACTCTTCTATGTGATCCACGTCATCAGCGTCTTCATGACGTGGCAATTTCTTTCTTCTATAATATGTTTGGTGGATCGTATCACTTAGGTCATGGTTTCGTTTTTTAAGTATATCTGCTTTGTGCCACAACATAAATATTGCAATTAGCTATACATGCCACTTCTAACATTTTTGTCGACTATCTGAATCTGCAGGATGACATACTTGCTGAATCACGTGGATCCTGAAATGTGAATCCAATTTTGGATAAGTCAATGGTGGGTATTTGTTGATGTCAGTTATGGTGAAAGCAACAAGAACTAAGGACCAAATGATTTTATATACACAAACTTAGATCTCATGCCAATAACTACATGAACTAAGTTAAAATTTAAATTTACTACATGAACTACAAAATATGGTCGAAACCAACTTTTTCATGGAATCCGTGAGTTAGACTGTTAGAAGTTACTGACTAGGATTCCCCATGGATTAGTAATTAGTAAAACAACCAATTCCACCAAAAATTAACAGTCAAATAATTTTATACACAAACTAAGGTGTTATGCTTATAACTACATGAACTATATAATAAAATTTGAATTTACTTCATAAATTACAAAAATGTGGTTGAAACTTGAAACCAACATTTTCACGGAATCCGTTAGTTAAACCGTTAGAGATTGTTGATTAAGATGCCACGTGAAAATATTTGGAAAATAGAAATATTTTCTTTCTTGTTTCCTTGTCGTCATTTTCCTAATTTCTAGATTCTTTCCATTCTTTCTCTCGCAAGATTTGAATCCCAAGATTTATTCACTTGATTTTCTTTATCAACAAATTAAAGGAAGTAATTACACGCGCTTTCGTTTGATCAGAAAAGAAATGTAATAACTACATTACGGATTAGACTAACATTCCAAGGCTTTGATGAACGAAACAGTCTCTTCCTATAGCTTTTTGGACCTAACTTCGACATGGCAATGTCCGATCTTCCCAAGGATTTGTTGGAGGAGATATTCTTTAGGGCTCCGGTAGAATCTTTGGGAGCAATGCGATGTACTTGCTAAAAGTGGAACACTTTATTCAACGATCATAGCTTTAGAGAGAAGGTCTTTGGTAAAGGAATAGTAGCAAAAGAAAGGGAGTTTCTGGTGGTCTTGAAGATGGATTATAAGGTTCTTTTAATGAGCGTTAATCTCCATGGGATTAAAAAAGATGACGACATCAACGTTAAGTCTTCTACCATGCGTAAAGCTAAACTCATTAGCTTATATGATGATGCAGATTATCGAGTTAGTAATATATTTAATGCCTTTCATTGTGATGGTTTATTGTTATGCATCACCTATGGCTTCAGGCTTGTGGTTTGGAACCCTCATTGTGGGCAAACAAAGTTGATTAATTAACCTAGAAATGCTTACAAGATATGTGACTGGTACGTTCTTGGATATGAGAAGAAGAACAATAATTCGTTACATAGCCACAAAATCTTGAGGTTTGATGTTGATCTCACCAGTAAACATGAAGTTTATGAGTTTGAAATCTCTGATTTTAACTCCGATTCATGGAAGGTTTTGTATTTGCGTCTTGACTGGGTTATACTGGTTTATCAACTTGGCGTGTCTCTCGAGGGAAATACTTACTGGCTTGCTAGAGAGAAACATATAGAAGAACAAGTTATAAGAAGACAAGGAATAGATCACACTGGTTTTCCTTATTTCTTGATCTGTTTTGATTTTACAACAGAGAGATTTGGACCGCGTTTGCCTCTGCCATTTCATTCTTGTTGTCCGAATACTGTGATTCTCTCTAGTGTTAGAGAAGAGCAGCTTGCAGTGTTATTTCAGCACAACGATACAATATTGAGGATGGAGATTTGGGTTACAAATAAGATTGAGCCTAATGAGATGTCGTGGAACAAGTTGTCCTTAGCGGTTAATATGGAATGACTCTTTCGTTTTCAGTTTAAGCCTTGGGCTGTGAGTTTCTTTATAGACGAGGAGAAAAATCACGAGTAAAGATGAGTATAGCTTCAAACGCAACCTAGCATACATCATTGGAAATGATGGATACTTCAAAGAAGTGGATCTTGGGGAACCTGCGGACGAACATATTAGCCACCCAATTGTGTTTTCTTATGTTCCAAGTTCTGTGAAAATCAAGGAACCTCCACGCGTGATGAAACAGCATCATAACGTCTTGGTTGGAAAAGATTGTGGGATCATCGGTTTCGTGTATTTTTGTGTTTTCTTGATTTTTATGCATCTTTTTGAGTTATTCATGTTTTATCTCACTCAATTTGTAGTCTGTTTATGGATGTTGGAGCAGAACTGGGACGATGGTGAATCCGATTATCCAAGGTTACGCTCCCTTCTTGAATACTCCGGTCAGTGCCGTTCTGAGGTTTTTCAGGTAATGAGAACAAACAAAGTGCAGAGGTCACACTTTTGAAACCAAAAGATTTTAGCTTTCAACAATCTATCCTTGGTTTCATCTTCAGCATTCAAGCAGATTCTTCTTCTCTTTTCATCATGGCAGTACAATGCCTAATATATGTGTTTACTGTTTTCTTTTTTTTCATCATCGATTTTTAATTCGTATGTTGACCATTGTTACCAGATAACTCTTCATGAGCCTGGCCTTTGCTTTCCGATAAACATTTAGCTAAATTTCTTTTTTTGTTTTGTTTTTCATTGTCCCCATTTTTCAATATTTATTTGAATTATCCTTATTGTTCGTTGGTAGACTCTATGAATCGCTGAAGATTGAAAAAAAACATAAAATTAATCAAGTAAACGAAACCAATTATTCACGATGTTCTCAGCTTACTTGTTCCTGCACAACCATTTGACCGATTGTTATACAATCTTCCCTCATGAATCCCTCAATAACGGTATCTTGATAGTCTAGTTTTGCGGACTCTCCTGTCAGAGCTAAAGTTAGATTATGATTATGGGCTATTGAGAAAATGAAAACATGAGTAAGAAGATGTACCTTCCATTTTGTACGTTGATGATTGGCTAGATTCATATTTTCTTTTGTCATGGCCTCTAACCCAATCTGAATTGAACACCCACCAATCTGAGCTCCCAGTGTCAAAGAGTACTTTGAAATTCTGCGTTGGTGTACCGACACTGATATCACCATAGTAGTGCGAATGGCCAAGGCCTTTAAGCAAAACATGTCCATCTACGTTGGTAAAGAATTTTACTTGATGTTTTTGTTTGATCTTCTTAAGTTCAGTTTTTATGGTGGACCTTGTATTTTTTCATTGTCGGCACGATGAGATGGCGATCCACATCGACAATGTTGGAACTCCCATAGTCAACTATGAAGAACAAGTCAAACGTGAGAACTATATGTAAATGTACTTTAAAAATAAAACTTTTATTTATTAGTTTAAAGTTTTCTTAATTTGTACAAATATAATTAACTTTAAACTATATATAACTTAAATTTATAATTATAATTTATTAATTAACTATATGAGTTGTTACTTAATTTTTATAATTAATAATATTTAATATTTTTGTACATAATTTCTATTAGACTATAAACATGCATTTCCACACTAATAAAAAATTATTAAGGGTAAAATTTTTTCATATTTTAACTTATTTTCACACATCCAAACAACTCTCTTAATTTTTTATCTACTATCCATATAGACAACTATTAGAATTAGTTATAATATATTTTTTTACTATCTTTTTTTATTAAAAAAGGATATGTTTTTTAATATAGAAATAAAAATTCTCAAAAACTATCTTGGACTTTTTAATATAAAAAAACGTGAATAGTATTTTTAATTAAATTATAATCAATAATAAAAAAAAATGAGAAGAAAAAAATAGAAAAAAAAAATTTAGCAGACACTCATAAATCGATAAATAAGTACCTTTTTGATTAAAACCAAAAAAGTAAAAAAAATATATTGAAGAGCGATACATAATAGTTGAGATCAATCATCAATGTGTAAAACATGGTAAGAACCATCGAGCACTAGAGAGTTGAAGTGACGAACAATAAAATTGGTGCAGTGGTTCCATTTTTGTGTCTCGAGATTGAAGATAAATATAGCATTTGTGTTCTTTCCAAGAGTACCAACGAAATAGATGGAATTTCTATTGAGTCCATCAATTTCAATGGTGGGTACAGTGACGCCTAGATCGAAAAGCATTGCATCGTCACCCAAAGAATCAACTTATTCATGTTTCTCTAAGAACTCTGATGAATAAACCTTGAAGATGCGGAATGACTAGATTCTAGACCTTATTATAAAATTCTTTAAACTCTTGACGATGGAATACAAAAGTTTTACATTTGCATAATCCAATTAAAAATGTAGATTTTGGTTTTGCAAAAATAGTACTCCCTCTTATTTTATAATGTGTTTAAATGATTTATTGTTGTTTTAATTTAGGGAGGATAACTAGAATAATCTTATAAAGTGATTTAATTGCTAGTTTAACTTAGAAAAAATAAGGGTTAAGTGAATTTTTTTGATAACCAAAATACTCCTAAAATTATTTGTTAAGAAAAACCTAATTACAAGGGTATCATTATCAAATGGTGTTTTTATCTACTATCCATATAGACAACCATTAGAATTAGTTATAATATATTTTTACTATTTTCTTTATAAAAAGGGTATATTTTTAATATAGAAATAAAAATTCTAAAAAACTATCTTGACCTTTTAATATAAAAAACGTGAATAGTATTTTTAATTAAGTTATAATCTATAATTAAAAAATGAGAAGGAAAAAAAAGAATTTAGCAGACACTTGTAAAGAGATAAATGCGTACCTTTTTTTTTGTTTTCTTTGAAGACGAAGGAAATAGTGCGATTGTTTTAGTTTTATTTTCCTTCTATTTGGATTGTTTTTGAACTTGTCACACCTCCCAAATGATTTAACCAATTGCTACCAAACTAATACCAAACAATTTCAAGAACATGAATAATGTTCAATATTTTATTAAGGCCTTATGAATTAAATTGCAGACAAACCCAAAAAACATGAACAAATATTTTCAAAAAACAACCAAACGAAAAAAAAAAACATTGAAGAGCGATACATAATAGTTGAGATCAATCATCTATGCGTGAAGCAACAACATGCCTTTTCTTTCCCATAAACAAAAGCTTTCAAGTGTCCAATGAAGTATTTCAAAAGTGAATTCTCAGTACAAGTCAAGGACAATGTCACTAGGCATGTGTACGAAAGTTGTTCATCATTATTAATAATGTAAAACAATATATTGATTAAAACCAAAAAAGTAAAAACAACATATTGAAGAGCGATACATGATAGTTGAGATCAATCATCAATGTGTAAAACATGGTAAGAACCATCGAGCACTAGAGAGTTGAAGTGACGAACAATCAAATTGGTGCAGTGGTTCCATCTTTTGTATTTCGAGATTGAAGATAAGTATAGCATTTGTGTTCTTTCCAAGAGTACCAACGAAATAGATGGAGTTTCTATTGAGTCCATCAATTTCATTGGCGGGCACAGTGACGCCTAGATCGAAAAGCATTGCCTCATCTCCCAAAGAATCAACTTATTCATATATATGAACAAAGAATTTAGCAGACACTCATAAAGAGATAAAAGCGTACCTTTTTTTTTGTTTTCTTTGAAGACGAAGGAAACACTGCGATCGTTTTAGTTTTATTTTTCATGTATTTGGATTGTTTTTGAACTTTTTACACCTCCTAAATTATTTAACAGTTTGCTACCATACTAATACCAAAAAAATTCAAGAACATGAATAATGTTCAGTATTTTGTTAAGGCCTTATGAATGAAATTTCTGAAAAACCCAAAAATACATGTACAAATATTTTCCAAAAAACAACCAAACGAAAAAAAAGACACGAAGAGCGATACATAATAGTTGAGATCAATCATCTATGCGTGAAACAACAACATGCATTTTCTTTCCCATAAACAAAACCTTTCAAGTGTCCAATGAAGTATTTCAAAAGTGAATTCTCAGTACAAGTCAAGGACAATGTCACTAGGTATGTCTATGAAATTTGTTCATCATTATTAATAATGTAAAAATACATATTGATTAAAACCAAAAAAGTAAAATCAACATATTGAAGAGCGATACATTATAGTTGAGATCAATCATCAATGCGTAAAACATGGTAAGATCCATCGAGCACTCGAGAATTGAAGTGACGAACAATCAAATTGGTGTAGTGGTTCCATCTTTTGTGTCTCGAGATTGAAGATAAATATAGCATTAGTGTTCTTTCCAAGAGTACCAATGAAATAGATGGAATTTCTATTGGGTTCATCAATTTCATTGGCGGGCACAGTGACGCCTAGATCGAAAAGCATTGCTTCATCGCCTAAAGAATCAACTTATTCATCTTTATCTAACAACTCTGATGAATAAACCTTGAAGATGAGGAATGACTGGATTCTAGTCCTTATTATAAAAGTCTTTAAACTCTTGACGATGGAATTCAAAAGTTTTACATTTCCATAATCCAATTAAAAATGTAGATTTTTGTTTTGCCAAAATAGTACTCCCGCTTATTTTATAAGGTGTTTAAAAGATTTATTGTTTTTTTTTTAATCTAGGGAGGATAACTAGAACAATCTTATAAAGTTATTTAATTACTAGTTTAACTTAGAAAAAATAAGGGTTAAGTGGTAAAATAACGATGTTATGAGAGACCAAATCCTTTGTTGGGGACATGTTACTCTTCCAATGAGCGTTAAAGCATGTATGCTTATCAGATCTGAGTTATCAAAAGGAGGTACTCGGACTCTGGATACTCTAGGAGTTTGGCTAGAAGAAGCTAGTCTTTTTCCTTTTTCAGTGTATGGGATTCAGTGAGATATCCTTTACTTTCTCAAGGTTGGTGAAGCTTTTATAATATCCTTTAAGACTTGATGTACTTTCTTTCTCTCGGAAGATTTGGAGCTTTAAGGTAGGTACCAGTCTTAAATGCCTTTCAGGAGGAGACTTGCTGACTCGGTAGACCTCAGGTTAGCTACTTATTAAAGATCTTCTTCCTAAGGTGAGAAAGAGCCAAAAGGCTTATATTTTTTGGGTAAAAGTTCTTCACCTAAAGGTGAGATTGTCTTTTAGCTAGTCAAATCCGGCTAAGCTAATGAACTTCTTTCCATTTCAAGCAAGATGAAAGGAGTTTGAAGATACCTTAGGAAAGCTATGGCGGAGAGAGAGCACTTCCCCGGTCCTAACCTCAGCTCTGGCGAAAGGAACCGGTGGTGAACTAAGTTGGTTTCTTCACCGATGGAAGTTTGACGTTTGAAAAGTTTCTTGAAACACAAGAAAAAAAAGTAGTTTAGATCTACCTTTTTCAAAACTCTATGCTGTAATTAGAAGTCTCAAAAAAGGTGCACGAGAGAGTTTTTTACATTTGTCTCTAATACCTAATTGCAAATAGTAACTCGTTCATTGAACCAAGTATGTTTCGAAAACATCTTTATTAGCTAATTCGCCCTATTTTTTTATTCGAGTATCCCGATCTTTTTACACGGATTGTGAAAATTTTCTCTAATGTTTATGTTTTATATATCTTATAAATTATGAAATATTTCTCTAAGATTTATTGTTAGCATATATTGTAACAAATATATATTTTTACGAATTGCTTTTTTCTTTTTTAGGGATTAACCCTTTAATTAAAATTAATGACGTGGAGGCTGCAGCTTTGTATGGATAACTTTGCAAAGGCAAAGAGACCAAATATTTGGAGCAGAAATGTCCATGGAGCTCAGCGTTCTCGGACCTCTCGCCGGCCGGAGTTTCGCAATCACCGGAAAACCAAAGCTTATGCTTCTTCAACCAACAAATCTCCCTCTTCTCCGTCTCTCACTTCCACTTTCTCTCCCCCAATTTTCTTCTTCTTCTTCTTCCTCCTGTCGTCTCACTTCGCCAAGTCAGTTCTTCTCTCTCTCTCTCTCTCTCTCGCTACAATTTCAAATCTAGAGTTCATATGTAAAACAATTTCTTCAATTTTGTTTCAGTAGTATTCGCTGCACAGGAGAATAACTTAAGTGTATCCAATGAAACTGAAACGAGTGAATGGGTGATGCAAGGTAACGTTAATTTGAGATTTTGCAAGATGATGATGATGATAGGTGAATTTTTTTTTTTTCTTTTTTTTTTGAATTGGTGATAGATTTTTATACGTTGAGGAAAGATGTTGAAATAGCAACAGTTCGTGTTGAAGAGATTAGAGATTCTGCTAATTTACAGCAAATAGAATCAGAAATTGCAAATTTGGAATCAAAAGCTTCTGATACTTCGTTTTGGGATGATCGTGTTAAAGCTCAAGAAACGCTTTCGGCTTTAAACGATCTTAAAGATCGAATGCGGTTGCTTTCTGAGTTCAAATCAATGGTATGTTCCTTAGTGTCATCTTTTATATTTACTCTCTTATGGTTATGAAGTTGAATTGCGGTTTTTTGGCGAGATAGGTTGAAGATGCAGAAACAATTGTTAAATTAACAGAAGAGATGGATTCTACTGATGTTAGCTTACTTGAAGAAGCTATGGGAATCATCAAAGAGTTGAATAAATCTTTGGATCGATTTGAGCTAACTCAGCTTTTATCAGGACCTTATGACAAAGAAGGTGCTGTAGTCTATATTACGGCTGGAGCTGGAGGAACTGATGCTCAGGTTATTACAGTTTACGTAATTTCGATACTTTCTTGGAGAGTTCTTTCATGAGTTTATAAGCTTATAGAATGACTTCATATCAAAGATATGATCACGTAGTGTTCTGTGCTCAACTTATAGTTTTCATGAGGAAGAGAAATAGTAGTAAGAATACATTTGTTTTTGTATAGAAGGCCATGAAAATGCAGTAATGATTTTGGCCTTGGGTATATGAAATGTTTCTTAGAGGCTTATGTGTTTTGTGATGTTGATTGAGCTCCTATGAAAATTTTGATAACTTCCAGTGCAGGATTGGGCTGATATGTTGCTTAGGATGTATATGAGATGGGGAGAGAAGCAGCGGTACAAGACAAAAGTTGTTGAAATGTCAGCTGGAGAAGAAGCAGGGATTAAGTCAGCCACACTTGAAATTGAAGGACGTTATGCTTATGGTTATCTTTCAGGAGAGAAAGGAACTCATAGGATTGTACGACAATCACCATTCAATTCGAAAGGCCTTCGTCAGGTAAATTAAGCTTCTTCATAGTATTGTACGACAATCACCATTCAATTCGTCAGGTAAATTAAGATGTCAACACAATGTTATGCAATTTCATGAATTCATTGTTGCATAACATTGTGTTGTATGTTAATAGCAGCTTATTGCCTGATTAATTGGTATCTTACTATATCCTTTTAGTTTTATTTATGCATCTATAAGTTTGATGACTAGCATCTTTGCTCACTGTTAAGGTCTATGAATTGGAAAAGGATCTGTGGTTGTGTGCTATACACTTATATTGATATTGCACGCAGACAAGCTTTTCTGGTGTGGAAGTGATGCCGCTTCTGCCTGAGGAAGCAGTGGGAGTTGAAATACCAGAGGAGGACCTTGATATTAGTTTCACGAGGGCAGGTGGAAAAGGTGGACAGAATGTTAACAAGGTTGAAACTGCTGTTCGGATTACTCACATACCTACTGGTGTCGCTGTCCGCTGCACAGGTTTGTCTTTCATCTCGAAGAATCTACTCTAAGTTGGTCTAGAAAATCCATCGCTCTCTGCATGTTATTGAAGTTTCAGAATTGAATATGGTAGTTGATAACAATCCCATGGTGCATATTGCAGAGGAGAGAAGTCAACTAGCGAACAAGACAAGAGCGCTGAGCCGACTAAAGGCAAAACTCTTAGTGATTGCAGAGGAGCAACGTGCCACTGAAATCAAAGAAATAAGAGGAGATGCAGTGAAAGCTGAATGGGGACAGCAGATCAGGAACTACGTGTTTCATCCGTATAAACTGGTTAAGGATGTCCGAACGAGTCATGAAACTTCTGATATCACATCTGTAATGGATGGTGACTTGGATCCTTTCATCAAAGCTTACCTTAAGCATAAGTACTCCCTAGCCATGGCTTCTACTGTAGCCAATTAGAATGCTGATAGGCTTCTTCCTTTTTCTTATTTATCTCATTAGATAGGATCATCTCAGATTAGCCTTATGTGAGTCAAATCTTGGTATGCAACAGATACGCCTAATGTGAGTCAAATCTGTTTGTATCTGTTACAACAATGGTGAATCTAAATGTAAACAAAGTAATTATTCCTATATATGAGACACATTGTTCGTTGAGAGAGAGATCACAGGCAAGGCAATTGATAAGAGTATATTATCCATTGGATCATGATGCTTGAACACATAATTAAGCTCATTCCTACTAAGACAATGATTACATTAATTAAGTACACTACTTCATTTTCATTATCTTAATCTTTTTACTAATCACCTAACTAAACTAAACTTCCATTTACAAGTAGAAGACTAATAAGCATTAAAATTAGTTCATAACGTCAAAAAATCATTTGGCTATGTACTCTACTGATTTTTTTAAACATTTTCACAAACACGTTCCTAACATAAAAAGACACTGTTCTATATGTTGATTAGCAAGTTCAAGACTAGCATTACACACATTTTAATTGAAGAAAAACATATAAATGTAGCCCTAGTTAAGCATTATAAGTTTATAACCCAACATCTAATCACCCTAATTAATCTACTTAGGGGATGTTCGTTTCATCATTCATATGGATCATCCAGATGGAACTGAGAATTAATGTTCGTTTTAGTGTTAAAAATGAAGCATCTGAATGAGTTTTTAAAAATTAGGTAAAAATTTTAGGTTACCTAATATTAGGTCTATTTGGATGGACTGAATTGGATCATTTGGATGGAGATAGTTCAGTCTAAAATAGCAAATGACAAATATATCCCGACTACAAATATTTGTTTTGTTGGTTTAATTTGACTTTAAAATATCTACATCAACAACAATTTATAATATTTGAATGCTAAATTTATCATAAATAAAATTATATTTCTTTTTTGAATTATATTTATAAATATTGATATAATTATTTTCATAAATATTGATATAATTATTTTCATAATTATTGATATAATAATTCATTAAACTTGTAATTATGTTTATATAAATTAATATACTATTCTTATAAATTTTATAAGCGTATTACACATTATGTTTGTTGATATTGTTTTTTTGGCCAAAATTGTAATTTTACAGTTTTGGCAAAAAAATGTAATTCTACGATTTCGCGGTATTTAGTGGAAAAATGTCATTTCACAATTTTTTCGCAAAAAGTTTTATTTAACGACTTTGGAAAAAAAAATATTTCCCAGATTTTTTCTGTTTTGGGCGAAAAATGTCAGTTTGCGATTTTTAAAAACCAAAATTGTGATTTTCATAATTTTATGGAAAAATGTAATTCCAAAATTTTGTGGTTTTGGCGGAGAAAGGCCAATTTGCAAATTTCTTACCAAAATTGCGATTTCATGATTTTGGTGAAAAAAAATAATTCCGAGATTTTGAGATTTTCGCGGGACAAACATCATTTTGCGATTTTTTCACCAAAATTGTGATTTCAAGTTTTTGACAGAAAATGTAATTTTGAGATTTTGCGGCTTTGGCTGGAAACTGCTATTTGCGATTTTATTACCAAATTGTGATTTTATGTTTTGGCGGAAAAAAATGTCGTTTTGCGATTTTATTACCAAAATTATGATTTCATTGTTTTGCATAAAAAATAATTCCATGATTTTGCGGTTTTGGCGAAAAAACGCTATTTTGTGATTTTTTACCAAAATTGCACATTACAGTTTTATCAGGAGTTCTCATAAATCTCTCTAATGCAGATTGCCACTCCTCCAAAGATGTCATTCTCCGGAGAAATAAACCGTACGCTTCAATAGCGCCCGGAAGACCTTGCGCAACCAAAGACACTTGGATTGATAATTTTTTATAAAGTTCAGAAGGAGGGAGCCCTCCTTTAAAAGCCACCTGGTTAAATATCTGAAGAGCAGCACCAGTATCCAAGCACTTAACTTCATATATTACTCCGCATGAATCGAGCAAGCCCTTGTCCCGTGTTGTGATGATAATTCGGCTGCCTGGACCAAACCATTCGCACTCTTTAGCAAGGGCATGGACCTGTTTCATGTCATCCACATTATCAAGGACAACAAAAACTTTACGATGTCCAAACCTTGCCTTAATATCATTGGGTCCAAGTTCTATGCTCGAGAATTTCATCTTCTCCTCAGAGAGACCAAGTGTGGCTGAAAGAAACTTTTCCCGTAAATACGAGACACCATGCTTTCCATAAATATTCGAAACGTTTTCAAGGAAACAACGAGCTGAAAATGGCCTTGAAAACTGGTCAAAGAGACACTTGGCAATGGTGGTTTTGCCAATGCCTCCCATTCCCCAGATTCCTATCATACGAACCTCATTCTCAGATTCCATACCCAGTAGAGGATTTAGTCGTTCCATGTGAACGTCCATTCCAACAAAATCACTGAAATCTACTGGCTGCATAATTAACAACTGGTTTGAAATACCTTCAACAATCTCTTCTATCATGGAGGCCTCGTCTTCACTAGCATATAAAAAAATCACAGAACAATTAAGAACATTTCTATATGCATGGTAATGGTACACATCAAAACCATATGTTGGTGGTGAAAACTTACCAAGTTGCAGAATCCGTGCCTACTAAGTTGGCGATCTGAGTGAGAGCTTCTCTCCAATTCATGACCTTGTTAGCCAGTTCTGTACCTTGGAACTTTTCGAATGTGAAACTCCCAGTTTGATGTCTCACGTGAGAAGGATCAACTCCATAGAAAATGGGGACGACTTTAATCTTGTTCTTGAAGTGAAGATCCATTATCATAAGGAGCTCTTCTAGGCACCACCTAGATGAAGTGTAGTTCTTTGATAGAACAACAACAGCGAATCTGGATTCTTGGATGGCTCTGCTGATTTCTTCGGGAATGTAGTCACCGATCTCAAGCCTTTTATCATCTTTGAAGGTAACAATTCCCTTGTTGACAAGTTCTTTGTGCAAATGGCTGACAATGTTCTTGCGGGTGTCTTCTCCTCGGAAACTCAGGAACACATCGTACCTCCAGATAGGAGACAAAGAGGATGAAGCCATGGGTGTCTATGGGTCGACTATGTGGCCAAGAGAAGGATGAAGAATTGCAGTTGCAAGTTCGCAGGTAGAAGAAATTTGCAAAATCAAATAACAAATCATATCAAACTAATCCTTATTGTTAGTTGTTACACACTTGCACGTTGTCCATATAATGATATCAAATTCATGGTTCAATAAAACACGCAAAAGCCATTCTGTTGTTTCACACTTGCACGTCGTCAATATCTCTTTTTTTTTTTTAATCCGTTGACTTTTGGAAGATAATCGCTCTCTATATTATTCTGCACCATGGAGCGACTCCATCTCATTTCGTTTGTCAAAATTCAGCCTATCCATCATCTCTTCACTATCGATAATCATGGGTTCTTCTTCCTCATCAAAGTATGATGTGTTCTTGAGTTTCAGAGGGGTGGATACCCGAAGAACTTTTGTTAGCCATCTCTACCGTTCTTTGGATCAAAATGGGATTCGGACTTACAAAGATGAAAACCAGCAGACGGGAGACGGAAGGATTTCTCCTGAGGTCACACAAGCTATCAGAGAGTCAAAGATTGCCGTCGTTGTGATATCAGAGAACTACGCTTCTTCCATCTGGTGCTTGGACGTACTCATCAAGATACTTGCGTGGGTCAGCAAAATCAAAACAGTCTTCTACGAAGTTGATCCGGGGGATTTGACAAGACCAAATGGAAAATTCGCGGACGATTTAAGGAGGCTTGAAGAAAGACAAAATCTGCAGACCGTGAATAGCTGGAGGGATGCACTGAGGCGATTGGAAAGCCGCACCAACCGTAGATTTTGTTCGCGCAATTGGTAACTTCACTGAAACTTTGCCCTCCTTGCTAATCAAAGGGATGGTGATACTTAAGTACTTCTTTTTCTCTGTAATTTTTTTTCCTTTTTGTTTAATTTTGCTTCTCTCTCCGTAAACCTACCTCCTCAACTTTACAGTGAAAGAGATTGCAAATGGCTTCACGTAATCTTAACACGCATTGTTATGGATCGAAACCTCTTCAGTATCTAAAATATTTTTAACGTTTTGTTCTTAGCAGGGAGGATGATTCCAAGATGCTCAATGATCTAATCATCAGTATTTCTTCTAAGAATCCGGGGAATCCGGGCGCCCCCCGACTATCTGATGACAATCTTACTATCTACAGAAAGCAAAAGATGTTGGCACACAGAAACTCTGCGGTTACAAGCAAGGGATTGAATAGAGATATCTTTACGAAGCAGACACCCAAAAGCCTATCTGGGTCTGGAGAAACTGGGCTTGAGAGAGATGCACACGAAGACACGTCTGTTACAGACAATATGTTGAATGAATCGGCTTCTCCTGTGTCTGATGACTCCAACGGTCTAACTGGGATGTATCGTCACAAGAAAGCGGTCTATCGATTGCTGGATTTAGAATCTAAAAACCAGGTTCGCACAGTTGGCATTTGGGGTGAGAATGGCGTTGGTAAGACGACACTCGCGGAATGTGTTTTTGAGGACATCTCATCCCACTTTCAACAGCACTGCTTCCTAACCAATGTGAATAACATCTATCAAAACCGCATCTCACCAAGTTTGCTACAACATCTTACAAGGACAAGGAGTTCCAATGTCGACATCTTTGATGCCATTAAACCAAGTCTTGTGAACCAAAACGTCCTGCTTGTTGTTGTTGGTGCCGATACTCAAAGTAAACAATTTAAGGATTCCATGAAGGTTACCCCCCCTTGGCTCGGTCCCGGAAGTAGAGTTATCGTGACATCTAAAGACAAGGATTCGCTTGACTCATGCGGAGTAAAATACGTCTATGAGATGGAGTGTTTGAGATATGATGAAGCTCTTCAAGTCTTCTCTCAATTCGCTTTCAACCAGGATTACCCTTTTGTTGGTTTTGAACGGCTCTCCGTTCGCGCTGTCCTCTTTGCTAGACATCTTCCGCTGGCCCTTAAAGTATTAGGTTCATCATTATATGGTAAAGACGAAGAGAGTTGGAAAATTACATTGCGCAGGCTCGAAGCATCACTAGATAACGGCACTTGCTGGGTATCTAGCTACATTGGATCATGTGAATACCTTCCAAGACATCGAATAGATTCAGAACGATATGTAAGAGCAGATGAAGGAGAATATTCACTTTCATATTACATGTTGCTTTGACAATCAAGGTGCATATGATGTTATAAGCCTACTCAAAAGATTTGGTCGACATGCCAAATACAATGAAAGTGATGGCTTTGTTATCTATGTTGATAACTCTCGCTACATTGATGTTGTTCAGCTTTCAAAAAGACTAACGGAAAAAATAATGTTGTTGCCTCTATTGTAGAACCTGGATAGTGCAATGTTTGTGGGAAACTATGCAAAGGTTGTACTACATTTTTCTTCTAGTATCATGAAATGTGATTCAAAGGTAGTTGATTTATGCTGAAGCAATTGTATCAGCCATAGCATTCGGGCAAAAGATCGTTCTTCTCAATCAAAAGGTAGACCAACAAAAAAAATACAAATTGTATGAAGTTGCAATAGAGAAAAAGCAGATCAACCCTTTTTTCCAATTACAAAGGTAAGTGTTCTCAAACAGCTACTGACAAACAAACAAGCCAACAAAAACAACCAACGAGACTTGTAGGGAAATCAAATAAATAAAATTAAACGAAAGGGTTAAATGACAACAAGACCACAAGAACAAACAAATGCTGAATCCAGTTACCAGATTAGTTGGCAGAGTTTTGGCCAATTTAAGGGTGCCGTGAAGGTTACACGTTGGCTCGGTCCCGGAAGTAGAGTTATCATGACATCTAGCTCCCATAATTCCCTTAAGTCTTGCGGAGTAAGGTACGAGATGGAGTGTCTGAGATATGACGAAGCTCTTCAACTCTTCTCTCAACACGCTTTCAAGAAGAGTTACCCTCTTATTGGTCTTGAGCCGCTCTCCATTCGTGCTGTCCACTTTGCTGGTCGTCTTCCTCTCGCCCTCAAAGTTCTCGGTTCATTCTTATATGATAAAGATGAAGAGACTTGGAAAAGAACATTGCGCAACCTCGAAGCGTCACAAAATAACGGTAGCCGCCAGATGTCTTACTACATCGGTGCAAGTGAATACCTTCCAAGACATCAAATAGAATTGGAACAATATGTAGGGGCAAACAAAGAAGAACATTCACCTTCATAACACATGTTGCTTTGAAAATCAAAGTGCATCTCATGTTCTAAGCCTACTCAAAGTTCTGTTATATACGTTGATAGCTTTACTTAAATCAATGTTGTTCAGCATTCAATAAGACTGAGAGGAAAAGAAGTAGTGTTGTCTGTTGTAGAACCTGGATAGTGCAATGTTTGTTGGAAACAATGCAAAGGCTGTACTTATATCATGAAATGTGATTCAAAGGTAGTTGATTTATCGGCTGACGCAATTGTATCAGCCAGGCATTCGGGCAAAAGATCGTTCTTCTCAATCAAAAGGTATACCAAAAAAAAATTCAAACTGTATGAAGTTGCAATAGAGAAAAAGCAGATCAACCCTTTTCCCAATTACAAAGGTAAGCGTTCTCAAACAGCTACTGACAAACAAACAAGCCAATAAAAACAACCCACAATACTTGTAGGGAGATCAAATAAATAAAATGAACAAAAGGGTTAAATGACAACAAGACCACAAGAACAAACAAATGCTGAATCCAGTTACCAGATTTGTTGGCAGAGTTTTGGCCAAATCATGGATCATAATTTACTGAGTATAACTTTTTTCATCGATCAGAGTTAAAGGGCTTTGGAGATCCATTCTGATGCTGCGGTTTCAGTTTCCGAGTCAATTTTTGGAAGAAGAGACAATGGAGTCACAGAAACCTGTCATTACCAAAAGTGTATACAGAGCGGAAGTAGTTTAGAATCCAGATGTATCTTCCTTAGAAGTATTTAGAGATTTAAGAAGTTTCATGATGAACTGAAGGGTTGATTCAGAAAAGAGCATGATGCTAAAAATGAGAATGGATGAATGATACAGAAAATAGCAATGATCGTGCCAACTTACAAAACCATCTTCTAGAGCCTTGATATCCAAATCTTCATCTGTGTGTTCTTGTTCTTTAGTAAGAAACTGCAGAAAAATATACACAATGGTACACACTGAATATCAATCCAAAGGGTTTGTGAAGAGAACGGCTTAAAAGTTTTCTTTACCTCTAGACGGAAGTATTTCTTAACACGGCTATCAGTTTTACCAGCAAGACCAACTGATTCAATCTCCACAATACTCTTCTTCTGAGTGGTAAAACGACGAGCTGCCCCCTGAGATTGCCAGATACATCTTATTATCAGAGTCAAATTCAGTTAACTATTAATCTTGGACCTTCTGTACCAACAACGAGTATAAAAACAGCAAAGTCGAGGTTTAAACTTCTGAATAGGGAATAAACTCACAGCAGCTGAAGCATCTCTGCCAAGCTGGGCAAGCTGAGCTCCTAGACTTTGTTGGTTAGACATGAACTTCCCAGCACCAGGGTGACGGTGAGCTGAAACAGCTTGCCAACTAGGACTCTGCCTCCACATGCTTTGTTTTGTTACCTTGAAACCCTATTTCATAAGTACATAAAACTTCAACTTCCCTAAATCATTTTACCAGTGAGGCTCTTATTTCACAGCATCGAAGAATATGGTAACCAAAAAAAACAGTTTCCGAGACCAGTTTTGTTAGAGGTATAAACCTTGTTTGATGAGGGTGATGTTGGAATTTCTATGTTGAGAGAGCAGTCTTTAGGGAAAACTCCTTTCTCAATGTCTCTAATAGTTGCGTTTATCAAAGGTAAACAGACACCAACAGCATCCTTAAAATCACTTTCTTTGCTTTCATCTTTCTTCCTATAATCGATAAAAAAAAAAAAATTATGGCCAACAGTTCCAAATATGTAGCAGCACAAACATTCCTACAATACACTCACCAGTTCAACGATATTGAGAAAGAAGGTACTCCAGAAATCAAAGCCTCCCTGGCTCCAGCAACAGCACCTGAATAGAACCTGGAGGATTCTCAAATCAGCAAACACAGAGCAGACAAGGAATAACAAGTTATATACAGGATAAAAGCACTTACATTTGATGCCCACAGCTTGATCCCTGATTGATTCCACTAATTACCTGAAGAAAATAAGCATAGACAAAGATACAGAGATTGCAAAATACCAAAACAACATAGAGTTAGATGATATGATGATTAAAATGCTAACCAGTATTGGTTTTGACCACGCAAAGAGCGCCCCGGATAATCCCAATGAGATGCAGTCCACAGGAGTCCCTGAGACAAAACAATAATATCAAAGCCTATGACCAAAAACGGTACTCACACCCCACTATTATGGAGACAGTTTTCCAAAAACATAAGAATCCATGGATCTTATTTACACAAAGACTCCAACTTTCACATTAAATATCTCAAAATTTCCAAGCTTATAGCTGTTATGAAGCTTCAGAAAACTGCATTAATAATCATTCAATCGAATCCATATACCTGAAACTTCAAAGGCTGTAGCACCTTTGATATTAACAGAACTAACAGCAATGGTTTCTCCAGGTGTCATAGAATGAGCAGAAGCTGATTTGTCCCTGTAGATTCCACAAGTTCAGAAATTTAACAAAAAGAGATTAACCAAAACTAAACACAAATCAAAACCAAATTAACGATCGAGAACAGTAAGATTAGTAATCGCACGTTTGAGGAGCACAAACGTGAATATTGTAGAGCCCTTCGCTAACCAAAGCTTCAACGAGAGAAACAAGTCCTGGCGAATCAATCCCGTCTCCATTCGTGACTAAAACAATAGGTCTAGAATCATCGCTCTCCTCCTCCTCCTCCACAGCCTTAACGACGGAATCAGATGTAGAAGGAGCTTCCTCAGCCGATTTCTCGCTCACAACTCCTTCATCGTTCCCTCCTCTTCGTTTTGAAAGCACATCTTGGAGATTCGATACAAGCGCCGCTGGCAAACCATTGTTCTTCGAGGTCATCGTAGAGAAAGAAGATGAAACGTCTGATGAATTTGGGTCTGTGTTGAAATAATCAAAACCCTAGAAGAAGAAGACTATAAAATTGGAAACAGAGAGCGGGTCTGACGGAGTTGTCGTGGACAGAGAAGAAAGAGAGATGCTTTAACTGGTAGAGAGAGAAAAGCTTGAAGAAGAGATTACTTGTGAACTGTAACAATTTAGTTTCCGCTTTGATAGAAGAAGAAGAACAGTGACGCGCTTATTTTTTCCAACCAAATATATTTTTAATATTCTATCCAATAGGAAAATTACAAAATGTTTTTTTTTCTAAGTTGGTATATTAAATGTTAATCATGCATAAAGACAGATAAATCTTGTTTATTAATTGGTTTCTTCTTACTACAGTCAAAAGGAAGAAACATGTTATGAATGGTCCACGTCTAATAATTATTCAGTTATCGGATGTCATAAAAAGAATTATTACATACATTTAAAGTTATTGGGAAAAATAATTTGAACCGACAACATTATAGTACCATGTTGGTTGAAAATTAAAAATGTTAAGTGTAGCTAGATCATAATATAGTGAAATGTTTTGTTTCTGTAAACAATATTCTTTTTAATTTTGATTTAGTTAAGTTTGGATTTACTATGTCACTAATGCTTCATTTACTAGATTTGGGTACATTGAACTAATATTTATAGCGGAAGAAACAAATAATTAGCATTTCTAAGTTTGTCTACTTGGTAGCTTATTCCAACTAATAATTGATTTTGTTAGTTATTGTTGCATAAATGTTAATGTAGGACTATTAGTGATTAATAATAATTTAAAACTTGTTATAAATGGCAAAATATTGTAGGGTCACAAAGTCAACAAACGAATTAGAAATATATTTTCTATTATTCGAGGGTTGTGGAATGTGGAGTACTTGTGATAATTGTCTTCGTAATTATAAAATGTCAATGGTTAGCTCCTTAATTTTTATAATTGAAATGTTGTGATCGTCGTCACGTTGTGATAAGTTTTCGAGTAACTAATACTTATTGATTAAACTATTCAATTCATTGTTTAGAGGAAAACATAAACTGTTGTAAACTGTCGGAACCAAAAAAAACTGTTGTAAAGTAAAACGAATTAAAACTTCTTCTTCTCTTTTTTCTTTTTCATATCAAAAAAAAAAACTTCTTCTTTTCTTCACTTTATCCATTCTCCGCTAAACAAATTCAAAACCTTATTTAACTCTTCTCAATGTTTGGGGATCTCTTTTTCCTTTAGTCTTTAGATCTTTAAACAGTTGGCTACAAACATTTGTAGAGCTTTACAGACATAGACCACTAAAAAAATACAAATCTGTAACGCCAGATAATCAAAATTCAAAAGTCAAAGTTAAGAAATGGCTCATTTGTTATCATTCATATTTTTCTTTTTACTTTTGTTTCGTTTTCTAATTTATGCTTTGCTAGGAAAAGTATTGGGCCAGACTAATTACTAATTGGCATAGCATAATGCATTATATTACATATTACTAAACTTATGAAGCCCACGGGCCCGAACGGAGGTACGTATTAAAACTCGATAATAAATTTGGAAGTAACTCTTTCCATTTTGTTCTTCCAAGTTCCATCTACAAAACAAGACAATAAAATTCACAAAGATAGTTTACAACTTAATCGAATATTCAACCTAAAAATCAGATTAATGTTCATTCAACCTTTGATGGCTTCCTTCTTACAAATTTGCAATTGCTCTGACTTTAGCTCTTAATTAGGAAAACAATATAGTATAACCGTTTTTAAAGAAAACTCGATTTGACTTCTTTTATAGAGCAAAGCGATAAGAAAGTGGTCATGCCGCTTTAAAAAAAAATAGATATAGTACAAAAAATACAAATATTTTGCAGTAGTGTTGACAAACATATGACTCGGCAAAGTATAGTAGTATACGTTACTTACCTAACGATCTCAATGAATACATTGTCTTATTCATAACGAATAAAATATGTTAGAATATTTCAAGTTTCAACGACTAATAAAATTTATTAACTCAACAACAAATGTATTCATATCTCCAATATCTGCGACGTTACATGTTTTACATAAATTATTAGTTAGGAATGATATGATTGCGAGTTGTGACATCTCTAGATATGGACAACAAAACAATTCCAAGGTTTTTATCGGAGAATAACAAAATTCAACTTTAGGATGGTTTATTTTATTGGTATTTAACTGTTTACACGTATACATGTCTCTAAAAATAGAAGAATTCTCTGTTGATTTAGAATAACTCGGTTTCTAAGTGTAAATTTCACGTGATCTAGAAGGACGTACGGTACAAGACCGTGCCTCTAAATTATCTCTTCCAAATATAATACACTTTATTTAATTTTACCTTTGTTTGACAAAATCACTTAAATTTATCTTTGGTTTGAATATATTTCTTATTTGAATAGTTCATATAGGTATATATATATATATATATATTGTTTTTAAGTTTCCATGAAATTACTAAATCGATTTACACCACATAAAGGAGAAAACTAAACTTCTTGTTAGCTAAGTAGTTCAAAACTCCGAGTGGGGGCGGCTAGACTAAATTATAATGATTATTATTAAAAAACGAATCTAGAGAACAAAATGGAGATCTTCGTAAGAGTTTAACCATAATTGTATATTAATTCAGTTATTTCCTTCGTCAAAATAAATAAAAACGACAGAATATTTCTTGGTAATTTCGTTGCCGTGAAGTATTTCTTCTTTCCTCTATAAATAAAATTAATTCACTACTCAATTTTAGTACACAACACCGTAACACTTGGCACATGCTTTCTAAACTCAAAAGTTCCCCCCCCCCCCCCAAAAAAAAAATGAAGACGATCCTAAAAAAACTATATTGCTTTAAGACAAAAGTTACATCTTTACGGTCAAGATCTTCTTCGTCTTCTTGTTCTTTCACTCCTAAAAATTTCGACGTTTTCTTAAGTTTCAGAGGCGCAGATACTCGCAGAAACTTCCTCAGTTTCCTCTACAAGGAGTTGAAGACAAAGGGGATTCGAACTTTTAAAGATGACGAAGAACTTGTCAGAGGCCGTCCGATTTCACCGGAGCTTCTCCAAGCTATCAAAGGGTCAAAAATCGCCGTCGTTGTGGTCTCTGAGAATTACCCTGCTTCGTTCTGGTGTCTCGAAGAACTCAGGGAGATTTTGAAACTTCAAGAAAAGGGTTCGCTCACTGTGATACCCATTTTCTATGAGATTGATCCTTCCGCCGTGGGGAAACAGATCGGAGTAGTCGCGAAACATTTCAAGAAACACGAGAAGAGACAAACCAAAGAGGAAGTCAAATCTTGGAGAGCAGCGTTGACTAAATTAGCTGGTCTTTCCGGCGAGTGTTCAAAGAATTGGTAAAAAAAAACAAAATCTTCTCTTCTGTTTCTCTGATTGATGAATTTGTTAAACCATCTCTCAAAATTCTATCTTTTTTTTTTTTTGGGTAATCTATAGGGAAGATGACTCGAAGCTGGTGGATGCAATTACAGAGAAAATATCAAAAATGTTGTTTTCAGCAGCACCAAGTAATAATAACCTAATTGGGATTGATGAACACATGGAAGAATTGTATCCACTACTTGATTTGACTTCAAGTGAAGATATTCGAGTCGTTGGGATTTGGGGAAGAGGAAGCATTGGTAGATACGCACTCGCTAGCCACGTTTACCAGCACATCTCACCTCACTTTGAAGCTCATTGTTTTCTCGAAAACGTTAAAAAGAGTTCGCTAAATTGCCGTCAATCTCATTTACAAGAAGAGCTTCTTACGAATATGCAAGGAGAAGGCTTGACAACAAAGAGGTCTAGGTGCCTTAACGCTATCAAAGCAAGGCTCAGGAACAAGAAGGTTCTGATTGTGGCTAACGATGTTGACAAGATCGAACAGTTAGATGCACTTGCTGAGGAATTTAACTGGTTTGGTCCAGGGAGCAGAATCATCATTACCACACAAGATAGACAATTGCTTATTTCCTCTGGAGTGAGAGATGTTTACGAAGTTGAGCTCTTTAGATGCTACGAAGTTCGTCAGCTCTTTAGATCATTAGCATTCAAACAGATAGAAGATCCTGTTGGTTTCGATCGATCTTCGTATCGAGCCATGAATCTTTCAGGAAATGTTTTTTGCACCCTGAAATATTTAGTCACTTTGTTTTGTGACAGAAGTCAACTTAGAGAAAAAATAAATGCAATAGTATATAGTCTTTAGATTCATTTGATTTTAAAGGCAAATATTTTAGATACAAGAGTGTTGATTTAGGTCAGATAAGATGTTGTTTTGTTTAATTTATAATGTTTAGATACATGAATATTAACTTGATGGGTTTGTTTGTTCTTTTAGTTTTAAGAATGTTAAGCCATTTTTTGGATTTGGATGTACCAGTTGTGTATACTTGTATAGTTTGTATTACATACAATTCTTCCTAATAAGAAATAAAGATTACCTCATTTTTTTCTAAGATTTGCCTATACAATTAGGGTTTTTATGTTTCGACATGTCCAACAAAACTAGTAAAGGAGACATATACAGTTGGTAACTTTTCAAAGTTAGAATCTACAGGTCTAAAGCAGAGAAGAAAAGCTTTTAAACTTCTACATGATGATCCAATTCTTAAAAGTAATTTTGAGCCACTGAGAAAGTTCTCACACTCTCAGATTTATGCTTTTTGTGGGTTTTTTTTTTGTTGTTGCATAAAACTTAATAAAGCTGAATAGACCGATATAACGAAATAAATGTGAGTGACACTGGGTTTATCTAAAAAATAATTCGAGTAAATTGGATCAACCGACCAAAATGGAACCAAAATTTCGGTTTAAAATCTGGCAGCGATGTAACTATTTAAAGGATGTATTGTATTGAGTATTTAGAGAGATTTGAGTTTAAATGACAATTTATGTGTTATTAAAAGATAAATTTTAAAATATTTTTTAAAATCTAAATCTAGTGTTATTGGATTAATGATTTTAAATTATACACTTAATCTACTGTTATTAGAAACATGATTCGAATTTGATTTAAAAATTTCAAAGGAAATTTGAGGAGATTTTTTAGTTAAAAATACAAAGATCAAAATCTCATGATTTTAGATGAGATTTCATAAAAATTTAATAACAAAATTCCTATTTCACCAAAATTTAACCAAATCATCTCAAAACTCATTAAAATTTAAATCTCTCCAAATATTCACTCTAATACACCTCCTAAGTTACTTCAAACTCGATCATGTATCTTTCAAACCGGATTTGCATACCAAACCGATCAAATCGAATACGTAGTCTAGTTTGTAGTTTCTGCGTCTACTCGTTTATGCTGTATGTGGTTACTAATAAGCTCTCTTTTATTAAATTTCTCGTCATTTTCTTGGAAAATAAATGGAATTAGACCACATTTTTTTTTGTTTGGCAAAGATCGTTTAAGTGGGTGGTATTTAGAAAGGCTTGATGAAATATCATTGTTTTTGTGGGAATTTGTAACGATTCGACAAAATTTTAAAATTGCAAGAGAAAAATAGAATATTTTGAGATCAAATGAACTGATATTTTGTTAAGGACAGAGACAAAACGTGTCAGATTAAATTGATAAATAATTATTTATTCAAATGATATAAACGATCAATTATTCTCCCAAAAATAACCAGATCAGTTGTTATAGCACAAGCGTGTGAGAATTATTTGCAATGACGTTTGCAATGACGTGAGGGTAAATTGTTTGATTGGTAATACAAACCGATAAGAGCTTTTTACTAAAAAGAGAAAACAATAAGCGATACCAAAGCACAAAATAGTTAAAACATTAAAGGGTAGTAAATGGAGTAGTTTTTTTGTGTGTGTTTGTTAAAAAAGGTAGTAAATAGTTGTAAGAGGTAGCAGTAAACAAAACTTGAGGTCCTTGAGGATACCGTTTATAATGTCTTTGGTATTGCTTTTATAACTTGTAACTATTGGAGCGGTAAATCCATACAACTGCCACACAGTAAGTCTGTTTTTACGTGTTAACATGTAAATTAGATACACAGACAACATGGTATACTTCATTGAATTTATAGCATAATATTCCCAGTATACCATTATAAGTTAGACATTTTTACTTGCAAAATGGCTCTTATTTATGGTAAACTCAAATTTTTGGTGTTGTTAGTCAACAGATTTTATGCAGTGAGGAGATTCTCTAATTTTGCGTTGACAAATTTTAAAGATTTTGGATAATTTAAAGATGTTTAAACGATTTTTTTTTAAGATTAAAAAAATTGTCAAATTTTATTGTTTGATAAGAAGTGGTCATACACGGAAAACTGAGAGGATTAATGATAATAAGTGTGATTGGTGAAAGGATAATAAAATTGGTAACAATTAGCAGTATTAAAAATGATACCACAAATCAAATGTTAGATCCACTTTGGAGGCTGAATTACTAAGTCTATTGTGGGCAACCGAGAATCTAGGGAATCTGAGCCAACAGATTATATGTTATGTTGTTTTATTTAATTTATTAGCAGTATTATATGTTGTTTTATTTAATTTATTAGCAGTATTATATGTTGTTTTATTTAATTTATAATGTCTAGATACATAAATATTAACTTGATGTGTTTGTTTGTTCTTTTAGTTTTAAGAATGTGTTAAGCCAATTTTTTTTTATCTGGATGTACCAGCTGTATATACTTGGATAGTTGTATGGATGTCAAAATGGGGGGTCATCCGTGGTCTGTCCATGTCTAATTAATTATGAAGTGTCATTGGACAGTTCATTTACGAAACGAGCTAAAATGGTTTATGCCCAATTTGGTCCACGGACAAAATTGGATGGACACCGTTGAACGACCCATGGGCTACAAAAATGTAGGACAAAATCGATTTTTCCGCCAAAAACAGGAAAACACAATTTTCACAAAAAATGTTAAAACACATTCCCGCCAAAAAACACGAAAACATAATTTACTGCAAAAAAAACACAAAAACACAAATTTCCGCCAAAAACTCTTTGCCCATACACAGCCCATTTTTACATGGGTGTTAATGGACTTGGACGTTTATGGTCTTGGACGTTTATGGACACGGACAAGATTTGTCCACAATAGAACTGGATAATAATAGACGGACCGAACATGGACGACCCATTTTAACACCTATTGATAGTTGTATGTAATACAATTCTTCCTAATAAGAAATAAAGAATACCTCCTTTTTTCTAAAATTTGCTTTTACAATTAGGGTTTGTGATGTTTCGACATGTCCAACAAACCTAGTAAAGGAGACATAAAGTTGGTAAGATAAGAAAAGCTTTTAAACTTTTACATGATGATCCAATGCTTCTGCCACTGACAAATTTCTCTCTTTCTCAGATTTATGCTTTTTTTAGGTGTGGGTGGGTTGGGTTTTCTTTTTTGTTGCATAATATACAGCTTAATATAGCTGAATGTTACCAAAAAAAAAAACTTAATAAATATGAATAAGTCCGATATAGCCGAATAAATAAGGATGAAACTGGGTTGATCCAAAAAATAATTCCTAGTAAATTGGAACAAAAATTTCGGTTTAAAATTTGGCAGCGATATAATAAATTGCAAACAAATTAAGTCACTCAAATTCGATCACGTTTCTTTCAAACCGGATTTCCATACCAAACCAATCAAACCGAATAGATAATCCTAGTTTAGTTTCTGCGTCTACTCGTTTATGCAGCCTGTGGTTATAATAAGCTCTATTTGATTAAATTTCTCGTAATTTTCTTGGAAAATAAATGGGATTAGATCCCCCAAAAAAATAGATGTTTCGAGACCATGATTTTTTTTTGGGGGCAAAGATCGTTTAATTGGGTGGTATTTCGTCAAATTATTTCCGTATTTGTAACAATTTGACAAAATTTTATAATCGAAGAACGTCTCAGATTAAATTGACAGACAATTATTTTATTTATTTTTTGGTCAAGACAGACTAGGGGCGGAGACATTAACACACCATGGCTGTCAATTGACACCCATGAAGCTTAAAATTTCTTTTTATATTTTGTTACTATTTAAAGATTGACACCCTTATAAAAGATTATTGACACCCATAAAATATTTAATTGTAGATTTATAAGCCCATAAATATATCTAATACTGTAGTCTAATTAAGTTTTTTTAAAAAAATTAGCATGAATTAAACTCAATCGATAACAAAGAAAAATAAAAACAAAACTGAATTAAACTTAATAATTAATTTTAACACAAAACCTAATTAATTTACCTTCTTTTTCTGTTTTTTGTCTTTTTATTTTTATTTTTATTTTATTTTTTCTGATTGATGATACCTTTTAGCGATTATCTTGTTTGTTTTATTTAAAAATACGTATAATAATACTGTAATAAATGAAATAGTAATAAAAAGTTTGCAGAACATAAATGAGCAAATTATATATTTTTAAAATGATTATTTGTAATAGATATATATATATATAGTTAGATTTATGCATTTTGAAATAAAACAAAATTTTCGACAACCATAACTAAATATTCTGCCACCGACAATTATTTATTAACTGATATAACCAATTATTCCCGCAAAAAAAAATAACCAGATCATTTGTTTACAGTCCAAGCGTGTGAGAATTATTTGCAATGACGAGAGGATAAATTGTTTGATTAGTAAATACAAACCGATCAGAGTTTTTTTACTAAAAAGAGAAAAAATATGCGATACCAAAGCACAAAAATAGTTAAAAAGGATAGTAAATAGTTGCAATATGTAGCACTGTAACAATATATATAGATATATAGATATATATAAGTTGAGAATACCATTTTATAATGTTTTGGTATTGCTTTCATAACTTGTAACCATGTTAAAGCGGTAAATTCATACAACTACCATACAGCAAGTCTATTTTTATGTGTTATCAATTTACATGATTCATGACAATTAGATACACAGACAACATGGTATACTTTATTTAATTCACAGCATAATATTTCAACTATAACATAAAAAGCTTTAACAAAAAAAAAAACTATAACATAAAAAGTTAGACATTTTTCCTGCAAAAAAGTCAAATCTATTTGCATAGTGCTATTTTTACAGCTACTGTATTTCTTATGTTTTTTTTTTGTATTGTTTGTATTTCTCTTTTTTTTTTTTGTCGCCAATTCTCTTTTACTCTTTTAAAACAAAATTACCATCGTTTGTATCACGAATGGGATTCAAAAATATTCATGTTCATCTTGTTAACGCGTTTCTGAAAATGCCACGAAAATTACCTTTTTTTTTCCTGCTAATTTAAGGAACCGGAGGACTCTCCAGTGAGTTATAAAAGAGTCGAGCTTACCAACAACAAAATCCTCGAGAGTCGAAGACACAAACAAAACAAATAGAATCTTAGAGTCGACGACAAAAAAAAAGAAAAAAAAAAACCCTCTAGAGTCTGACTAATATTTCTTACTCAAAAATAGATAATCAATGTCTGCTACAGTAACTGTTATCCCAAAGTTTGATGTTTTTCTTAATTTCAGAGGCAAGGACACTCGTAGCAACTTAATCAGTTTTCTCTACAGAGACCTGGTTCGAAGGAAGATTCGAACTTTCAAAGACGACAAGGAATTGGAGAGTGGCCAGAGTATTTCGCTGAAGCTCATACGCGCCATCGAGGGGTCGAGATTCGCCGTCGTTGTGGTCTCTGTGAATTACGCTGCGTCTCCTTGGTGCCTCGATGAACTCGTGAAGATTATGGAGTTAGAAAACAAGGGTTTGATCAAGGTGTTTCCCATCTTCTACGGCGTGGATCCGTCGGATGTGAGGAGACAGAAGATCGGAGTAGTCTCTGAACAGTTTAAGAAGCACGAAAGTAGAGAAGATCTTGAGAAAGTGCGTTCATGGAGGCAAGCCTTGACCAATTTGGCAAATATCTCCGGTGATTGTTCACTGAAATGGTAAAAATTTCGTAACTTTATATGATAAAGTTCGAATTTTTTTATTGTTGGATTTGTGAATCATCGTTGCCTGATCTCGTTTTAGGGGAGATGACTCGAAGATGGTCGACGAAATTACTGAGAGAATATCAAAGGAGCTGAAAATTGCTAAATCAAGACGCGGTGGGAGTAAACTAGTGGGAATTGATGCACACATGAAAGCTCTTCGCCGATTATTGAATTTGAAGTCTAACGAAAGTGTGAGAGTGTTTGGGATTTGGGCAAGAGGAGGCAATGGCAGATCGGCTCTTGCTAAGTTCGTTTATGAGAACATCTCTCAAAACTTTGAAAGCCATTGTTTCCTTGAAAGTGTGAAAAGCCACATGTCGGATCTCCATGAAGAAAGCTTGAGTAAATCAAGGCTCAAGAACCAAAAGGTGTTGCTTGTGGTGGATGATGTTAGTAAACTTGAACAGTTTGATGCTCTTGCTGAGGATTTCAACAACTTTGGTCCAGGGAGTATAGTTATCATCACTACACAAGACAAGCGGCTGCTTAATTCTGCCAACATAAAGCGTAGACGTGTCTACGAAGTAGAGCTTCTGAGATTTGAAAAAGTGCGTGAACTCTTCAGACAATCAGCTTTCAAGAGGAGAGACATTTCTGCTGAATTCGAGTTGTCTTTGGATAGGGTAAGGAATCTTGCCAAGGAATGGTTTGGTTATCTACGTGGGAGATCTGGTTAGGGGAAAGTGTTGGAAGTATAACTAAACTTATATAAAGCCGATCCCTTTTGTTCATATACATTTAGTTAGAAGTATAGCTAAACTTGTTAAGTTGTGGCTTAGAAATAGGATTGTTTTATCTATTTTTGGAATGGGTTGCTGGTGTGTAGAAGTTTATTTATTCGTTGATTGGATGAAATGATATACAAATTCTTTTTCAAGTTTTGGTTTTGATGTTTCCATATGCCCAACACATTTTAGTAGTACTAAGAAAGTTCCAACCTAAAATGTCTTAACATGCAAAAACAGAGAAAGGCGAGCTTTTGAAAAGGAAGATCCCAAAAGCGTGAAAGCTCTGATCTTTCACTTTTCTCACTGATACTTGAGAACTTTCTGTCTCTGTCTGGCAAAATTCCTTTGCCCGATTTGTGTACTTTTTGATTGTACCATGTGATTGTTGGTTGGTTCTTAGGCTCTTGTGATGTAATCTTCTTAATCATAAATCAGACAAGTTCTTTATGCCATTTTTTGGATCTTGATGTACCAGTTGTAAGTATTACAGTTGGGGTTTTTTTTTATACTTATATGTCCAAGAAATTGATACATAAGACGGGTAAAGTTGCTAACTTTTTGAAAGTTGGATTCTACAGGTCTAAAACAAAGAAGAAAAAAAAAGCTTTTTAACTTTTACATAATGATCCCCCAATTGCTACTAGTACAGGTCAAACCCTTAATTCTTGAGCCATTGACAAATTTCTCGTTTTTTTCTCAGGATTTCACACGCTTGTCTAATTAATGATTAAGAAGATTGATTACATCACATGAATATGTAATTTATGTACTAAAAAATTACGGGTCTTGGTTTATAACTTCTTTATATTAAGAAAAGTGTTTACCAGATCAACTTGATATGCAAGTTTAAAACCCATCTTCGAATTTGTGAGTTTTTCCTAGCTTCTTAATTCTCATATTTGCACGTAGCCAGGGGCGGATTCAGCAAAAATTTAATAAGGGTGCACTTATGCTTCACAAGGGATTATAACACTTTAGTAAATGGATAATTCTTTTTTTTAATATATTTCTTATATGATAGTTCATAGTTGTCTCTAATCCGTAAATTAGTTTTTGTTTTAGTCTTCCTTGGCAACGCCTTTGTGGCAGATACCAAAAAAAAGCAGAAGTGTGACAAGATCAGTGAAAATAGAAAAACTTCGTTCATATGTTAATGAAAATAACTATTTTATTTTGGTTTGAATTTATTTTCTTATTTGATTGCTCAGATGATATATAATATTTAATAGTTTTTAAGTTTCCATGAAATGATTAAACAATGTATAGAACACAGAAAACCAAACTAACTTCTTGTTAGCTAGGCAGCTTAAGACTCAGAGTGGGCGGCTGGAATTAAACTCTTCTTAATTTAACATTCTCAAACAATGAAATTTATTGGTTATTTCCTTAGCGTAAAGTGTTTTCCTTTCATCGATTAATCAAAGATTATTTCGGCACCCCTTTCCAACTCAAAAGTGAAAAAGTCCAAAAAAGGAAAGGACAGGCAAAGAATGAACATGAATCTTATAAAAACTATCGTGTTCGAATCTACAGGTCTGAACACCCAGAAGAAAAGCTTTAAAAACTTTTTACATGATGATGCAATGCTACTAGTATTAGTAATAGTGTAATAAATACTGGTCAAAGCCTTAAAAGCTCTGCTGAGCCACACAAATTTCTCGCTTATTTGTTGTTATGGGGGAACTCACTCTCCTACCCATTTTCCGGGTTTATGCTTTTGGGGTTTTTATTTATAAACTTAGGAATATTAAGCCAGAGCGTATGTAATTAATTACTTGGTTAATATATATAAACTATAGTCTCTATATAGATAACTGAATAACTGGACTAATCCAAAAATCAACAGACAAAACTGCGAACAAAGTTTGAATTGGGTTTAAAATTTGGCAGCGATTTTTTTTAATCCAATCCAAATCTACAAACAAAATGTTGTCATTCCAAAATTGATCACATTTTATTTCAAACCAGATTTAGAAACCATACTTATCAAAAGGAATATGTAGTCCTATTTTATGTGTATACCATTAATGCTTAGTATGTAATTACTGGTTAGTGGTTACTGAAGGATGGTATTAATTTTACGTCACAATACAATTAGTATGCTCCATTTGATGAAATTTCTCATCATCTTCTTGGAAAACATAAGGAATTAGACATATTGGAAGGACATGAAAAAAATATCATTATCTTTTGAGAAAATTGTAGGGAATCACCAGCATTTTCCAACAAATTAGCAAAATTGCATGAGAGAAAAATACCACAAAAAAATAGACCACGTTTCCAAATGAACTGTTTTTGCCTATGTAGGAAAGAGAAAGAACTTGTCAACTCAAATCGATACAGAATCATTTATTGAAATAACATACATATATTTCGTATAATTTGGCCGAATCAACCCAAAGTTGAAATGTTAATTTACAAAACTAAAAAAAGAAGTTAAAAATTTAGGTCATCAATGGTAATGGTTGTTAAATGGGATTTGAGATTTCGGTTTTTAGTTTTTGAATTTTTAGCTTCTGATTGTTGGCCTATCAAAAATAAATAAAGAAAAATAAAATAAAAATCTAGTTATAAATTTTGAAAGAAAAAAATCCACAAATTGTGGTTTTAAGATTTTCTTTGAATTTTGTTAAAAACATCCCAAACTAGTTTCTCTACTTAAAAAAAACTCTAAAATTTTGAATGGCTAATGAAATAAAATTTAAAAAAAAAATCCAAACACTAATTGAAAACCACAAGCATTGACTTATTAAGGTCATTGTAAAATAATAAATATTATTTTACTTATATTAATAGTACTGTATAATTTGTGGTCTGCGTAAAAAACACATAGACACATAATGAGCATTTCCAAAAAAGAAATTAATATAAAACTTAAGTATGGTGCTGGTCTAACTTGGCTGCGCGATCTCTTATCTTTTTTACACCCTCTGTTTCTGACTACTTTCACGGTTTCACCAAACAGAACTGACAAAACAAATAATGAAAAAGAATCAAGTCTTGTCCCCAAGGAGTAGTAGTCTCAAGTTTGACTGAAACTGCTATAAAATCTCCCGAATTTTATTTGTTTACTTACTCATCATACTCACTGAGAGAATCAATAAAAAATGTCTACTACTCTCCGGAAGTACGATGTTTTCTGAGTTTTAGAGGCATCGACACTCGTCGCAGCTTCATCAGTTTTTTCTACAAAGAACTGGACCAAAGTAACATTCGAACTTTCAAAGACGACAAGGAGTTAGAGAGTGGCGACAGAATTTCGCCGGAGCTCATATGCGCCATCGAGGAGTCAAGATTCGCCGTCTTTGTGGTCTCTGTAAACTACACTGCATCTCCTTGTCTTGAAGAGCTTGTGAAGATTATGGATTTAGAAAAAGAGAAGAAGAACAAGGTGATGCCTATCTTCTACGGCGTGAATCCGTCGGATGTGAGGTGGCAGATCGGAGTAATCGCTGAACATTTTGAGAAGCACCAACGTAGAGAAGATCTTGAGAAAGTATCTCCAACTATTGTTCTCGTCAGTGGTAAATTTTCAAAAGAGTGCAAAATAAAAGTTATCCCTTAATTGGTTAGATTTGAATATTTGATTGAAATTCTCGTTTTTTTTTTCTTTGTCTTCAGGGTAGATGAGTGGGAGATGGTCAACGAAATTACTGAGAGAATATCAAAAGAGCTGATGATTGGTAAACCAAAACGAAGTGGAAGTAAACTAGTGGAGATTGATAGACACATGAAAGCTATTCGCCGAAAATTGAATTTGAATTCTAATAAAAGTGTTCGAGTTTTTGGGATTTGGTCACGTGGAAGCGATTGCAGAATTCGTTTATGATGACATCTCTCAACACTTCGATAGCCATTGTTTCCTTGAAAGTGTGAAAAGGACTTCTCAGGATCGCCACATGTCGCATCTCCGAGAGGAGCTTCTGAGAAAGATTCAAGGCGAATATTACTCGAGTAAATCAAGGCTCAAGAACCAAAAGGTTCTGCTTGTGGCTGATGACGTCAATAAAGTTGAACAGATAGAAGCTCTTGCTGAGGAGTTCAACAATTTTGGTCCAGGGAGTATTGTTATCATCACTACACAAGACAAGCATCTCCTTAAATCTGCTAACATTAAGCTTTTGTACGAAGTAGAGCTTCTCAGATTCAAGATTCGTGAAGTTGGTAAACTCTTAAGACAATTAGCCTTCAACAGGAGAGACATTTCTGCTGCGTCAAGTCGGTTTTGTTTGAGGCAGAGAAATGGTTAGGTTGTCTACGTGGTAAATCTGGTTATGAAAAGATTTAGATTCAATTTTTAAATCCTTTTTCCGTATACATCAACTTAAGTAGTAGTATGACTAATCTTAGTTAAGATGTGGCTTGGAAATAGGATTCTTTTGTCTATTTTTGGAGTGGGTTGCTGCTGTGTAGAAGACTACTATCCTTGAATTGTATTAAATAAATACTATACAAATTCTTTTTCAAGTTTGGGTTCTGATGTTTCCTTATGCTCAAAGTAATTTTTAGAGGAGATCTAAATCTCCTACTCCTAGCTTTCATTACTTGATTTTGCATTTTCCAAGGGACAAAAAAATGGGAACTCACTCTTTCACCAGTTTTCGGATTTATTTATAAACTTAGGAAGATTAAATCAGAGTGTGTGTAATTAATTACTTGGAGGAAATTTTGAATAAATTCCAGTCTCTACATTTTACTCGTGTGCAACAAAGTCCAGTCTCTGTTTTTTATTTTATTTTTGTCATCTAGATATATTAATGATGAAAAATTTGCATAATACAAACCTCATCAAATCGAGCCAGCAAAATACAGAGTTAAACAAACTCCTCCAAAAACTAAAACTCTAAAGGGAGGGAGACTAAGCCCTAAACGAAGGGAGACTTAGCTCTAAAAGAAGAGAAACAACAAGTGTGACTTGATTTTAAGAAGAATCAACTCCAAAAGGATGAAAAATAAGACATCAACTCTTGAACTGAGCAAGCGAAATAGAGAGACTCCCTCCCACCAACTTTCCAATAAAACCTTTGGATGTCGGAGAGCACCAATGAGACCGGGAATGCCACGAACCGCAATCAAGTCAGCAAACGGCACCGTAATCAAACCATTTGAAAACACCAACACTATTGAAGAGCATGAACAAACTAGACGAACGATAAGAAGCAAACACTACAAAACCACACTAACCAGTCGAAGAGACAAAAATAGCAAATGTATAAGGAGAGAAAAACTTGAAACCCAACTACTCCAATCTCTATATATTTAAACAAAAATAACTGGATTAATCCAAAAAGTATGTCCGAGTAAACATTAGACAAGGAAATACATTTTTGGGTTTACAACTTTGTAGCGATATTTTTAATCAAAACCAAAGCTACAAACAAAATGTTAAGTCATTCTAAATTCGATCATGTTTATTTCAAACAAGATTTCCAAACTAAACTTTTTTTCCCGTGATAAGTTATTTTTTATTGATATTCCAAAAGAACATTACAGGAACTGGAAACTTCAAGAACTTTAAAATCTAACACAATTCATTCAAAACTCAATCAATGAATCTTCACACGAAAAGAGAAAAAAAAAATCAGGAGTTACTTCGACTTTGGATCTTCATCTGATCTATATGTCCTAGCTTGTAATTAGGAGAATTCAAAAATTAAATATGCTTCCAAAAGATGGTGACGCGGTAGAAACTGACTTACTACACCGATGCCGGAATGTCGAAACTGAGACAACATAAAATGTAGTTCTATTTTATGCGTCTATTTATTAATGAGTGGTTTGTAGTTATTACTCCTTCCATTTTAAAATAAGTATAGTTTTAAGATTGATTTTTTTTGTTTTGTTTTAGATTAAGTGTTGTTTTAGATTTTTAATGCAAATGTTTGATTATAGTTACAATTTGATCTTTAATGCATTAATGTATTGACAAGTAAAAAAATTGATAAATTATATTAAGAAAGGGTAAAACATAAAATTTAATAATTTTCTTAATATGTGTGAAATAATGTAAAACGATATTTATTTTAAAACAAAAGGAGTATTAGTAACATTGTTACGAGGTGTGGTATTAAATTTAAGTCACGATAACATTTGTATGCTCCATTAAGTAGTTGAATTAAATTTCTCATAATCTTCTTGGAAAACATAAGGAACTAGACATTTTGAAAGGACATGACAAAAATATAATTATCTTTGAGAAAAATGTAGAAAATCACTATCCATCCAAACAAATTAGCAAAATTGCATATGAGAAAAATACCACAAAAAATAGAATACGTTTTTAAATGAACTGTCTCACTTAGCAAAGAGAAAAAAAACCTTATCAACTCAGGGGCCGATTGGTAAAGACTTTTACAATAGACTGTTACTTTAGGCTTTTGGTTGTAAGAACTTTTGCTGTAAAAACTGTTACTGTTGAGACTGTGACTTTTACTTCTGGCTGTTACTAAATTTTTCATATAACTTTGTTTTCTTAAAAAATACAGTTTATTTTATTAACTTTAACTAACAAATAAAAATAACATTTGCTCTATATATAAATAAACTTAAAAAATACAGTGTTTATTTTATTAACATATGATTTTTGTTTATTCTTTGTATGGTGATTTTTTATTATATGTTCATCATAAATTTAATTAATTAACAAACCAGAAAAACTTTATTTGAACAATTGTTACATAACAATTACATGCTGTAGTTAATTATAAAATTTATTATTTATTTTATATTTTTTGTAATTTTATTAAAAGAATTGAAAGAATTAGTTATATTATTTATTACTAAAGATTGTTATGTTAATTTCCAAATGTAACTTGAAAGAATTAAAAGAATTGGATGTATTATTATTATTTAATGATATGTTATTCATTTATTAATTTTGAATTTGAATTGTTTTTGTTTAATTAACAAACAAAAAAAAATTATTTGAAACTTGTTACGTAACTTTACTTTTTTATAGCTTTAAAAGTCTCATTTTTGAGACTTTTAAAATTTACACTACAAATTTTAAAAAAGACTTTGAAAAGAGCAGTTGGACTTTTAAAACTTTAAAAAAAGAAAAAAGTTTTAAAGTCTGATTGATTAAAAAATAACTATAGAGATTTTAAAATTTTCTAAAGTCCTTAAAATCCTTAAAATAACCAGCCATTCACTTAAATAACGGGGTCCCCTTAAATAACATACATACATTTTGGGCAAGTCAATACAAAATTAAAAAATTATTTGGTCAACCAAAAAATATACTCCTATAATATTATTTTACACTTTTACATTCCTAAAACCAGTCGATTGACCAAAATTAAAAAATTATTTTGGTCAATTTACTGGTTTAAATGATTGGTTTAAAAACAACGGTTGCAGTTGAGATTATGGGAATTTGCGAAAGCGGGTGATTATAGTTGTAAACATTATCAAACGATTTGGACAAGTGGTTTAACAATTATAAATATTTGCAGGAAATTGCTGACTGCTTTACAGCGGTTGTGGTTGTTGATATAATTTCTATTAGAAAAAAAATTGTATTAATATAATTAAAATTTAAAAATGAAGTTTTAAATAAATTTTAGAATAACTAGTTAAATGTTTTTAGGAGGTTTAAAACATATTTTATACTTATAAACATATTTTAGTTTAGTTAATAACATATAAAAAGCATTTAAGAATTTATTATAGTAATATTTGTTAAACAAAATTTTTTATAATTTTTTGTAAAATTTTATTAGTATTATAAATTATTATTTTTTTTAAATATTTTTTAAAACCAACCATAACCGCCTACGGCCGCAAATGCTAGTTGGAAGGAGTTTTTGAAATCTAGCGATTTCAAGCAATTCAGAGCGATATGTTGCAATTTTCATTATTAGTTTTAAACGCTTGTAATCACAACCGTTCACAAACATAACGTTTGCGGATAAACCAATTAAGCCCTTATGTTTACCACCATTTGCCTTTTGGCTGATTGGTCTCTCTTACCTTGATTTAAATTTAAAATATTAAGAATTAAAATTTGAAATATTAAGAAACAAATTTGAAATATCTATATACCAATTTTTGTGTTATTTATTAAATAAATAAAAAATTATTATAATTATTAATAAGATTTGAAAAAATTAAAAATAATTGTCTAATGGTATTTGTTGTAATATCCCACATAAATGAAAAGTTATTTTGCTTTTAACATTGCTCAAATAATTATATAGAGATTTATAAACCCAAAAAGGTTAAAAATGGATATATTTAATTGGTCATAAATTAATGACGAAATTAGTAAGGTAGAGATTTAAAATAATTTTATTTATGTTGCATGTACGGATGGCTAACTTGGCTGCGCGATTTTTCACCTTTTTACAAACCTCTGTTTCTGACTACTTTCCCAAAATATAAGCTGACAAAAAAAATTAGAAAAGAAACTGCTAGGAACTTAACTACTAGTACCGAAGGAGTAGTAGTCAGAGTGAAACTCCTTCCCTGGACCATGGCTATAAAATCTCCCGAATTTTATTTGTTTACTTACTCATTCAGATTCGATCAAATGTCTACTATTCACCGGGAGTTCGATGTTTTTCTAAGTTTCAGAGGCGTCGACACTCGTCGCAGCTTCATAACTTTTTTCTACAAAGAACTGCTTCGATGTAGCATTCGAACCTTCAAAGACGACAAGGAGTTGAAGTGTGGCCAGGAAATTTCGCCGGAGCTCATACGCGCCATCGAGGAGTCGAGATTCGCCATCGTTGTGGTCTCTGTGAATTACGCTGCGTCTGCATGGTGCCTCGAAGAGCTTGTGAAGATTATGGATTTCGAGGAAAAGGGTAAAATCGAGGTGATACCCATCTTCTACGGCATGAAACCGGCCGATCTGAGGCGGCAGATCGGAGTAGTCGCTCAACATTTTGAGAAGCACCAAGGTAGAGAAGATCTTGAGAAAGTGATTTCATGGAGGAAAGCATTGACCAATTTAGCAAATATCTCCGGCTATTGTTCTTCGGATTGGTAAAAGTTCCCAACTTTATGATAAAGGTCGAATTTTTATTGCTGGATTTGAATATTTCTTTTATTGAAATTCTTGTTTTTTTTTTCCTTTGTCTTTAGGGAAGATGATTCGGTGATGATCGACAAAATTTCTGAAGAGATATCAAAAAGGGTCATATTTGATAAACCAAGACGCAGTGGTAGGAAACTAGAGGGGATTGATACACACATGGAAGCTATTCGCCAAAAATTGGATTTGAAATCTAATCAAAGTGTTCGAATGTTTGGGATTTGGGCAAGAGGAGGCAATGGCAGATCGGCTCTTGCTAAATTCGTTTATGACAACATCTCTCAACACTTCCATAGCCATTGCTTCCTGGAAAATGTGAAAAACATTTCTCAGGATCGCCACATGCAGGATCTCTGCCGAGAGTTTCGGAAAAAGATTCAAGGAGACTACTCGAGTACATCAAGGCTCAAAAACCAAAAGGAGGTTCTGCTTGTGGCAGACGACGTCAATAAAGTTGAACAGATAGAAGCTCTTGCTGAGGAGTTTAGCAATTTTGGTCCGGGGAGTGTAGTTATCATCACTACACAAGACAAGCAGCTTCTTGATTCTGCTAACATAAAGCTTGTCTATGAAGTAGACCTTCTAAAATTCCAGAATGTTTGTGACCTCTTCAGACAATCAGCCTTCAAAGAGAGATTTAATAACTCTTCAGACAATCAGCTTTCAAAGAGAGACAGGATTATGCTGTGGGCGAGTCGGATGTTGAAATTTGTTGCTCTCCAAGAAACGAATTTATTATGAAAAATTGTTGGGCGACATCACTGCCTGCGCAATGAAATGGTTTGGTTGTCTACGTGGTAAATCTGGTTATGGAAAGTTATCAATTTATAAATCCTTTTTCCATACACACTAATTACTTAGTAAGATGTGGATTAGAAATTAGATTGTTTTGTCTATTTTTGGAGTGGGTTTTGCTGGTGTGTAGAAGAATATTATCCTCGAATTGTATTAAATAATAATATAAAAATTTATTTTTTTCAAGTGTGGGATTTGATGTTTCCATATGCCCAATAAGTTTTAAATTTTACATGAGAAAAGAGTAATTTATGTAGTAAATGAAAGAAAGAGTTTTGAGTCCTTTCCATATCTCTTCACTTCCTCTTCCCTACGCTCTAATCTCCAATTAAAAATGTTCGATTCTAGATGTTATGTCCAACCATTCTTTACTACATTTTCTGGAAATCAGGCTATAGTTACTGGATAGAGAAGAAAAGGCAAGTCTAGGAATGACTCAATGAAAAGATGATGAAAAACTTGGAAGGTTTCAAGGGAGAACAAACTAATTTAGTCAACAAATACCTAATTAAATATTCATACAATGGTTCCTTTTATCAAAAATCACATAACATTTCCTGGAAATTTGATGGTAATTTCATTATCGTAAAGTGTTGTCCTTTATTAATCTATTTATTCAATTTAATTCGTCACTCCTTTTTGGTAGACTTCCCAAACTCAAAAGTCAAAAGCCAAAGGCCAAAATGTCCAAAAATGAAAAGGACGTTCGAATTTACAGGTCTGAACACAGAAAAAAAAGAAGCTTTTTAAACTTTTACATGATGATGCAATACTAGTAGCTAGTAATACTTCTGAACTTGTATATATTTAAATAACATACTTATATTTTGCATAATATGGCCAAAGCAACACAAAAGGAGTGTATTAGAATTAATATTTGGAGAAATTTGAGTTTTATTGAGTTTTGAAATGATTTAGTTAAGTTTTGGTGAATTAGGAAATTTGTTATTAAATTTTATGAAATGTCACCTAAAATTATGAAATTTTGGTCTTTGTAATTTTAACTAAGAAATCTCCTCAAATCTCACATAAAATTTTTAAATCATGTTTTCAATAATAGTGGATTTGAGTATAAAATTTAAAATCATTAATCCAATAACAATGTATTTTAAAAGATATTTTAAAATTCATGTTTGAATAACACATGATTTAACACTTAAACTCAAATCTCCTCAAATACTTAGTTCAATACATCTCCCAAAGTTGAAATTTTAATATACAAAACCAAAAAGAAGTTAAAAATTTAGGCCATGAATAGTAATGATTTTAAAATGGATTTTTAGATTCTGTTTTTTTTTGAAATTTTGGTTACTGGTTTTTGGTAAAAATTTTATATTTTATTATTTCTGTTTTTTTTATCAAAAATAAATAAAGAAATAATAAAAAATACAAATTTCCTTATAATTTTTGTAAAGAAAATACCCACAAATTGTAGGTTTTAGTTTTTCTTTGAAGTTGGTTAAAACATCCAAAAACTAGTTTCTTAGAGAGTATATTGAACTGAATATTTGGAGTTATTTGAGTTTTATTTAGTTTAGAGATTATTTGGTGAATTAAGAATTTTGTTATTAAAATTTCTGAAATCTCACCTAAAACCCTGAGATTTTATTTTTTATATTTTAACTAATAAATCCTCTCAAATCTCACTTAAAACTTTTAAATCAAATTCTAATAATGTTTCCAATAACATTGGATTCGAGTGTATAATCTAAAATCATTAATCTAATAACATTAGATTTTAAAAAATATTTTTAAATTTATGATTTAATAACATGAGTTGTCATTTAAACTCAAATATCTCCAAATACGCAGTCCAATACACCCTTCTTCATTTTCAAGAAAACTAAAATTTCACAATTTTGAATGACTTATAAAATAAATTTTAGAAACAAAATTTTATAACGAATTGAAAAGTGAAAATCCACAAAAACCACAAGCATTCAAGATCTTATTTGTTCAAAATGAGTAAGGTTGAGATCTTAAAATAATTATTTACCTATATTTGTATGTACCATAATGCTGAAATATTGAAAAAGTAAAAAAATAATAAAGTGAATATTTCATTTGAGAGATTTTGAAAATCTTTGTAGAAACTCATTTGACATGATTGGTTTTGAGTTTTATATATAATTTAAATTTTAAATAAAAAATTAAATTATATAAAAATTATTAAAATAATATATTTGAGAGACTAATAAAATTTAATATAAAATTCTATGAAAATAATATAAAATTAATAATGAGGGAACTATTCTAACTTGGCTGCACGCTCCTTCACCTTTCACCCATGTTTCTGACAAGTTTCACAAAATAGAAGCTGACAAAAAAATTAAAGAAAATGAAAGTACGAGGAACTTAACTTATCTCCAAGAAAGCTGACAAAAAAATTAAAGAAAATGAAAGTGCGAGGAACTTAACTTATCTCCAAGAAAGGGGGAAGAAGTACTTCATCCATGGCTATAAAATATCCCGAATTTTATTTGTTTACTTACTGATACTCTTACAGAGATTCAATCAAATGTCTTCTAATCACCGTGAGTTCGATGTTTTTCTGAGTTTCAGTGGCCGCGACACTCGTCGTTGCTTCATCAGTTTTTTCTACAAAGAATTGTGTCTATGTAACATTCGAACCTTCAAAGACGACAAGGAGTTGGAGAGTGGCGAGAGTATTTCCCCGGAGCTCATACGCGCCATCGAGGAGTCGAGAGTCGCCGTCGTTGTGGTCTCTGAGAATTACACTGCTTCTCCTTGGTGCCTCACAGAGCTTGTGAAGATTATGGAGGTCCGAGACAAGGGTCTCATCAACGTGATGCCCATATTCTATGGCGTGAATCAGAAGGATGTGGGGAGACAGAAAGGAGTAGTCGCTGAACATTTTGAGAAGCACCAAGGTAGAGAAGATCCTAAGAAAGTTAGTTTATGGAAGCAAGCATTGACCAATTTAGCAAGTATCTCCGGCGATTGTTCTTCTGATAAATGGTAAAAGTTCCCAACTTTATGATAAAGGTTCGTAATTTTATTGAATATTTGATTGATATTCTGTTTTTTTCTTTCTTTCTTTCTTTCTAGGGAAGATGATGCGGAGATGGTCGACGAAATTACTGAGAGAATATCAAAAAGGCTTCTGATTGCTAAACCAAAACGAAGTGGCAGTAAATTAGTGGAGATTGATAGACACATGAAAGCTCTTAGGCGAAAACTGGATTTGAATTCCAAGAAAATTGTTCGAGTTTTTGGGATTTGGTCACGTGGAAGCTATTGCAGATCGGTTCTTGCTAAATTCCTTTACCAGGAAATCTCTCAACACTTTGAATGCCATTGTTTCCTTGAAAGTGTGAAAAGGATTTCTCAGGATCGCCACATGGGGCATCTCCGCCAAGAGTTTCTGAAAAAGATTCAAGGAGACTACTCGAGTACATTAAGGCTCAAGAACCAAAAGGTTCTGCTTGTGGCTGACGACGTCTGTAAACTTGAACAGATAGAAGCTCTTGCTGAGGAGTTTAACAATTTTGGTCCGGGGAGTATAGTTATCATCACTACACAAGACAAGCAGTTGTTTAAATCTTATGGCATAAAGGATTTCTACGAAGTAGACCTTCTCAGATTCAAAATTAGTGAACTCTTCAGACAATTAGCTTTCAACGAGAGAGACATTTCTGCTGCGTTCAAGTCGGCTTTCTTCAAGGCAAAGAAATGGTTTGGTTATGTGGTAAATCTGGTTATGAAAATATTTAGAATCAATGTATAAATCCTTTTTTCCATATACATCAAGTTGCTAAGTATGACTAAACTTAGTTAAGATGTGGCTTGGAAATAGGAATGTTTTATCTATTTTTGGAGTGTGTGTTGCTTGTGTGTAGAAAAATATTATTATCCTTGAATGGTATTACCATAATATACAAGTTTCTTTTTGCAAGTTTGGATTTTTGGATGTTTCCCTATGCTCAACAAATTTGTAGACGAGATCTAAATTTCCTAACTTTCATTCCTTGATTTTGCACTTTCCAAAGGAATATGATTAAAGAAGAATAGTTCAAAGATCCAAGCTAAAATGACTAACATAGAGAAAGGTAAACATTTGAACAGGACGATCTTAAAAGCAAGAAAGCTCTGATCTTTCGCTTTATTTATCTCACTGATACTTTGAGAATTTTGCTGTCTCAGACAAAGAATGGGTACGTACTATTTCTCTCTGTCTGGCAAATTTCCTTTGTGTGATTTATGCTTTTTTTTATTGATCTCTCGTTGTTGGTTTGTTCTTAGGCTCTTACGTCTAATGAATAATATACATTTCTTTGTTGTTTCGTTGTCAAATCATCTTGTAGATCCATGTACATTTGTTATTAGTTTCAGAAAGTAATGCATCTGCATGCGTAAACACAATTATTTGGAGCCACTGATTGTTTCTTACATATTCCAAATTGGATGCAGATAAGAGCGAGGGATGTTCTTCTGTACAGCTTATCGATGGAGACGGTATATACAATGCCGATAGCATCTATCATTTCATTAAAGATGTGAAACTTGGAGAATGTGGCCTCTCTTATGCTGTTGTCTCCATTATGGGTCCTCAAAGCAGCGGTATGCATTCTTTTAGAGAGGAGAAAGTTTTGTAATATTACAGAATAGCTTTTAACAGTTATCTAATTGGAAGTAGTTACAGTAGGTCGTTTACATAAACTTTTTGTGATTTGACAGGGAAGAGTACATTATTGAATCATTTGTTTGGAACAAACTTTGTGGAAATGGATGCATTTAAGGGAAGGTATGATTTCATCTGATAGTATTTGCTTTTTGACTTCTGTGTACAAGTTTGTCGCCTGATTTGGAACTCTTCTATAGGTCTCAGACCACAAAAGGTATCTGGCTTGCAAGATGTGCCGGTATAGAGCCTTGTACACTTGTAATGGATTTGGAGGGCATTGATGGGAGGGAGCGAGGAGAGGTTATTTTTAGTCTCATTATGTTGGTTTAGTGTGTAGCATAATAGCATTGGTTGGCTTTCTTTAACATAAGTTTTTGGATAAATGGTGTTCTCTTTTGGCCAATCAGGATGATACTGCATTCGAGAAACAGAGTGCTCTGTTCGCTCTTGCTATCTCGGATATCGTCTTGATCAATATGTAAGATTATAATAGAAACTTTCAAGTATCAAAATCCGCACGTAGCTTTCGTTTTTTGTTGAAAGGTAAGTGTTTCGTTACTAATTTCTCAATGCTTGTGCTTTTAGGTGGTGTCACGATATTGGCCGTGAACAAGCTGCTAATAAACCTCTCTTGAAAACTGTCTTTCAGGTATTTTTTTGTAATGCTTAGAAAGTTCAAAACTTATTAACTATATTTTTACCCCTGAGTTTGAATCTTTGGAGTTTTGTATAACAGGTTATGATGCGATTGTTTAGTCCACGTAAAACAACAATGTTGTTTGTAATACGAGATAAAACCCGGGTAGATTCTCTTCTTTTTTTTCAGTATCATTCTTCTTACGTTTCATCTCTGTAACTGCTAAACCATTATTTACATTGTTTGATTGATGTGATTTATGCTGCAGACGCCGTTGGAGAATTTAGAGCCTGTGTTAAGAGAAGATATTGAGAAGGTAAATGAGAACTGACTTTTGAGCTAATTCCAAAAAAAGGCAGCTGATCACTGGTTTGTTCTTCATTGTGGCAGATATGGGATTCTGTTCCAAAGCCTGAAGCACACAAGTAAACTCCTCTAACTGACTTCTTCAATGTATGTTATGCTAAAGCTAGACCTATTGAGAAAGAATGGTTGCTAAATTTCAGAAATGTCATGTTGTTACTCTCTTTGATGGTTAGGTTGAAGTTGTTGCTCTTTCCAGTTATGAGGAGAAGGAAGAACAGTTTAAAGAGCAGGTGAGGACAATCTTTTTACAGATGGTTAAATACTTATGTTGTGTGTTTCAAATTGTACCTATTTCTAGAAAGATTCAATTTTGTTTTGGAACTTAGATTGCTAGTTTGCGACAACGGTTCATGCATTCGATTGCCCTGGGTGGTCTTGCTGGAGACAGAAGAGGAGTGATTCCAGCATCTGGTTTTGCATTTAGTGCAGATCAAATCTGGAGAGTTATCAAAGAGAATAAGGATCTTGACCTTCCAGCCCACAAGGTTAGCTGATAGTGCTAGCTTTTAAACATTCTTTAAACTCTCTCTAAGCTCATTCTGCTTGCAGGTCATGGTGGCTACTGTGCGGTGCGAAGAAATTGCGAATGAGAAGTTTGCGCATTTTATTTCAAACGATGTAATTTTTCTGCAACTCCTTAGACTTTCACTCTTTTTCATTGTTTGAAGCGTCTTTGTACGTCCCATAATCACAAACTAACCTTTTTGCTTCATTTACAAGGGCTGGCGCCAACTAGATGGAGAGGTGCAAGCTGGTCCAGTTTCTAATTTTGGAAAAAGACTTACTTCCATTTTAGGTTCTTGCTTATCAGAGTAAGCACATCGATTCTAATCAAGCTACACATACACACACACAAAGTAGTTGAATTCAAAATGAATGTCAAGATCCATAGTTTCATATTAGATTTACTATTGTTTCTTAAAACCTTTCTTGTGGGTTTGATTTTCACAGTCTTCTGTTTTATTAGATATGATGGGGAGGCAACGTTCTTCGATGAAGGTGTTAGAACTTCGAAGAGACATCAGCTTGAAGTAAAGCTTCTCCAAGTAAGAAATACAATCTAAATCTCTTGAGCATGTTGTTTAAGCTATATGCAGATGTGTTCGTTAAAGATAATGATTGTTGACAGAATCTAACTTGTTTAATATTTACCTTACAGCTTGTGAATCCAGCGTTTCAAGATGTATTGGGACATATAAGATGGGGAATGCTTGAAAAGTTTAAGGCTTCTTTTGATAAGGCTTTAAGCATTGGCGAAGGGTTTTCTTCAGCTTCTCAAGATTGGTTCAAAGCTTGCATGGCCCAATTCGATGAAGAGTGTGCAGATGCCATCATTGAACAAGCTAATTGGGACACAGCTAAAGTACGGGACAAGCTAGTCCGCGACATCGAGGCTCACATTTCCTCTGTGCGGACTTCCAAGTTATCTGAACTTACCAGTCTATATGAGGTAACAGAATGATTAAAAAGAAAGCTTTGGAAATTTAGGTTTGTTTACTGATTTAGCCTTTAATTTGCAGTCAAAACTTCATGAAGCATTTTCAGAACCAGTGGAAGCGCTGTTGGAAGGAGCTAATGATGAAACATGGAAAATAGTAAAGAAGCTTCATCGACGTGAAACTGAATCTGCTGTCTCTGGATTCAGTAGTGCATTAGCTGGTTTTGACATAGAAGAAGAAACAAGAGATAAAATGGTGAAGAGCCTTCAGGAGTATTCAAGAGGTGTCATTGAATCTAAGGCAAAAGAAGAAGCTGGAAAGGTTTTGATGCGTATGAAGGAAAGGTATAGCAAAAGCCTTGCTTCTATGCTCAGTGATCTTTCAAAATCTGTTTAAAACAAGACTTAAGTTTCTGAATCTGTTGTTATTCTTCAGGTTTGCTACAATCTTTAGCCATGATTCTGATTCAATGCCACGTGTTTGGACCGGAAATTAAGATCTTCGAGCAATTACTAAATCAGCTCGATCCGCTGTATGATTTGTTATTTTCTCTTAACGTTTTGTTTAATAGGTTTGCCAAACTCTGAACACCTTCTTATGCTTTCTTGTTTCAGTCCTTGAAGTTGCTCTCAGTAATGGCTGTGATTCGATTGGGCGATGAACCTGATAACATCGAGAAGATATTAACTGTTGCTCTTCTGGATGCAACAAAGAACGAAGCTTCTAAAAAAAGCATTACAGCATCTGATCCACTAGCTTCAAGCACTTGGGATGACGTAAGTATGACTCTGCACCCAGTAGCTTCAGTTGATTTTTGATCCAACAGATATGGTCCCATTACTATTATTTGTAGGTTCCATCATCAAGAGCTTTGATTACACCGGTCCAATGTAAATCTATATGGAGACAGTTCAAGACAGAAACAGAATATACAGTGACTCAAGCCATATCTGCACAGGCATGATTACTTCACTCATACTCTAGCTCTTCACTCTCTACTTATGAATATATGTTAAAGTGTTTATACTTAATTCAGGAGGCAAATAAGCGTGGAAATAACTGGTTACCTCCTCCATGGGCGATTCTTGCATTGATCGTGCTTGGATTCAACGAATTCATGACTCTTCTAAGGTTCATCAAAGCTTAGTATTGATTGTTTCTTTATCGAACGATGATATGTAACATTCTGAAATCTATTTCCTTTCTTTATGTAATAGAAACCCTCTCTATCTCGGTGTCATCTTTGTCGCTTTCCTTCTGCTAAAAGCACTGTGGACGCAACTTGATATCCCTGGCGAATTCCGCAATGGTGCAGTAAGTGTTTTTGCCAATCTTCTCAAACCCCATTAAAGTAGTGATAATGAATCATGAGAAAAGTTCAAGATTCAAGAATTCTTGATAATAAATAATACTGGTATGATGTTACTACCTATGGTTTCTTCAGCTTCCAGGGATCATATCGATATGCGCAAAGTTTGTTCCCACGGTTATGAACCTTCTCAAGAACCTTGCTGCGGAAGGCGAAACTCCTCCTGCAGCTAATCCAGAGAACCATCGTTCGAGCAACAATACTTCTTCATCAGAAAATCCACCAGATCACAAAAGTTCCTCAAAAAAAGGAGTAAAGAGGAGAGTGATCTTCGTATTCTTCAAAGGTTTGAATCTCCAGTCGTTTTTTTCTTTTCTTATTCCCTTGCTCATGACTCATGAGGCATGCGTCCAAAACGCTGCGTTTAGAGACCTTTTGCTCTGTTTTTAGACTTTCCTTAATACACACACTAGTGACTTAAAACTCAAATACTTAAAAGCGTTGTGGTATGATTTGAATCGGTTGTGTTATTTTCTCTTATGTAAACGGAAAAGAAAAAGATTGAAGAACTAAAAAATTTATGTACGTTCTACAATAACTCGTTTCATGAAAGTGGGAGCATATGATAAGATGCCAATCCCATGCACAGCGAGCAAAAATTAATATTTACATTAACTGCCATTTTTGAAAAATATACTCAGAATCCAACTCATGGATTGGTGTGTGTATTTATTATCATTATTTCTTTGCATATCTACCGCCAATAACTCCGTCAAATATACATATACCTTAAATCACTAGAAAAATAAAATGAACTTTTACAGTTAAATTCACATCATATTATTCATCTTACAAAAACTGTCCAAAAGCCTTTGTGTTTAAACCTTTTTCGGAAAATGAAGCCTTTGGGAGCTTACATGGATTAACATATTTTAAAAAATGATTTGAAGAATTTTTGTATATTATATGAAATTAACTTTTCCACCCAAGAAACATTCGTTGATAAATTCGATATCATAACTATATTCCTGTCATTCTGTGGATGCTTAAATATTAAATGAAACTATTTAGAATTTAGTTATAGTTGTGGCTAATATAAAGACGTTAAGAACAGACCACCGTACGTGACCCGATGTGACATTATTATAATCAATACTCGTAGTCTCGTACTCTTATTTTAACATCAAAATTAAAATCTTAAATTGGCAACTAACTAATCCATGGTGATTGTAATTCTGTTAGTAACCCTTTAGGCTTGATCATGCTCTATTAAATAAAATGGATGGTAGTTTTTAGTTAGGTGAATATGATTAATATAATTAGTTGCCAAAGACATGTCTCGTGAAGATTTGATAAATACCTATAGTTATGATTAAAACTAAGATAATCCATCTGCTAATAAATAAAATTAGTTGCCAAAAACATGTTTTTTTTTTTTTAAGTCAGACCAAAACATGGATCTCTAGTCTATATATTGTAGTTTTGTGATTTAGTTAGGTGAAGATGATTAATTGATACACGTTGAATCTATGAAGCCTTGATCCAACGGCTATCAGACCTCCTAACTTCAACCGTTTTCATATCGCCATTAATGATACAGACAAGCTGTACAACTCACCCTTTCATCTTTAAATTATTTTTTATACTTATATGATACTATAGTATATACTAATAAATTACTTTTACAGCTGGACCCAATATAATCGTGGAACAAAAATGAGTTACTTCTTTTACTATTATCACCAAGGTAAAAATGTGAAAGCAATCCTTTTAAGCCTTAGATTTTAATAAATACAAAAATGTAACTTGGTTGTGGTTATTCACTGTAATTAACAGTGAAATAATAGTACTTATCATCAATTTCATTTGCAACAAATAAGTCTAATCTAATTATGTACCAATAAGTCTAATCTGAAAAAGAAAAAAAAACAATAAGTTACTAGGTAGTAAAAAAAGGCTTTTAGGTGGAATACTTATAACAAAATGGGGTAGCAATTTAATTAAGAATTTAAGATGATCACATGTCTTTTTCATTTGCTATTTTCGACAAATATGGGACACTGTCACACACCCATAGGCCAAAATCAAATCTATGTAATAGTGTAGACTGTAGACCACCAACATCTATCTATTTAATAACTTGTTATTTTTACCATTTAACTTTTCACCGAATCTTGTCTAACCAAAATTCGATAATAACTGTATAAGTACTTCGTATAAATGGCTACATATATGTAACAATATATAGAGACACATGTGGGTGTAATTAATATTAGTTGCTTTGTTGGATCGTAAGTGTTATTTATAGGAGAAGAAAACACACAAAACAAGACCATTCATGAAAAGCCACATAAGAAGTTGAAGCAGAAGCAATTTAAAAAAAAAAAAACATAAAAAAAAAAGGTTCTTCAGTTTTGGTTTCTGCAGTCTCCAATGGCTCTCAAGCTCTTTCTCTTTGCTCTTCTTCTATGTCTCCCTACTTCTCTCTCCTCCACTGCTTCTAAAGGTCACTTCTCTCTCACTCTCTCTTAACACAATGTTCATTGCAGAGTTTAACTTCATTTTCTACTTGAGATGATTCTGTGTAGTTGTAGAACTCTGTTTTTCGAAACTTGTTTCAGATACATTATGCATAACTGTTGTGTTTTTTTTTGGGTTATGTTCTGCTAAACACATTAATGGTGTAATTACTTCTACCAACCACCCATAGTAGAAATAATCTCTTATCTATTTAATAACTGAAAAGAAAAAAAAAACATTTATTTTTTATAGGTAAAGAGGAGAAGTTGAAGTTTAATCCCTACAGATACACATTCATCGATAAAGCCAGCTCATTCTCATCATCTTCCTCATCTTCTTTTTCATCCAACCGTCGAGATTCTTCCTACGACTACATTGTAATCGGCGGTGGAACCGCAGGCTGTCCTCTCGCCGCAACGCTGTCGCGTAATTTCAGCGTTCTTGTTTTGGAAAGAGGTGGCGTTCCGTTTACAAACGCAAACGTTTCTTTCCTTAGGAATTTCCATATCGGACTTGCTGACACGTCAGCTACCTCCGCATCACAACCGTTTGTTTCCACTGACGGCGTTTATAACGCTCGTGCTAGAGTTCTCGGTGGTGGTTCATGTATTAACGCCGGTTTTTACTCCAGAGCCGATCCTGCGTAAGTAGTTGTTAAAAAATAAAAAATAACGATAAGTGTTACATTTACTTAAACGGACCACCGAGAATATTGTGTAACAATGAGTCACGGCTTAAAATTTTGACACGTATTAAAAAATATTTTTTTAAACTCAATATAATATTAAAAACTGCAACATTGGATAATATTCAGGTTCGTGAAGCGAGCAGGATGGGATCCGAAGCTGGTGAATGAATCGTATCCGTGGGTGGAGCGAGAGATTGTTCATCAGCCCAAGTTAACGTTATGGCAGAAAGCTTTAAGAGACAGTCTTTTAGATGTTGGAGTCCGACCTTTCAATGGTTTTACCTACGATCATGTCTCCGGAACCAAAATCGGCGGTACAATTTTCGACAGATTTGGCCGTCGTCATACAGCGGCGGAGCTTCTCGGTTATGCTAACCCTCAGAAACTCAGAGTCTTGATCTACGCCACCGTGCAAAAAATCGTTTTTGATACCTCAGGTACTGATATTTTTTTTGCCTTCCAAGTGTTCGACGAAATTACTGTTTGAGGTTTTCTAGAAGATCAGAAAGTTAACTTTTTGTTTTTGGTTTTGGATGTAGGACCAATGCCTAGAGTAACAGGAGTGATATTCAAAGATGAGAAAGGTAATCAACACCAGGCTTTACTCTCGAATAGAAAAGGAAGTGAAGTGATTTTATCTAGTGGAGCCATGGGGTCACCACAGATGCTGATGTTAAGTGGAATTGGACCTAAGAAGGAGCTTCAGAGGCTGAAGATTCCTTTAGTGTTAGAGAATGAACATGTGGGGAAAGGAATGGCTGATAATCCGATGAACACTATCTTGGTGCCTTCAAAGCAGCCTATAGAGCAGTCTCTTATTCAGACTGTTGGAATTACAAAGATGGGTGTGTATGTTGAAGCCAGCACTGGCTTTGGGCAATCCCCTGAGAGTATATATACTCACTACGGTATTATGTCAGACAAGGTAACATTAAACTACATAACTTTGTCTCAGTGTCTTTGTAGGAGAATGTGTGTTTGATGTAAAGAGAGAGTAATCTTTTGATTTTGTTTGCAGAATGAATTGTTTTCCACCATTCCTGCAAAGGAAAGAAGACCAGAAGCAACACAAGCTTACGTTACAAGAAACAAATACCAACTTCACGAAGCATTCAATGGAAGTTTCATCTTGGAGAAACTAGCTTACCCAATCTCTAGAGGGCATTTGAGCTTGGTCAACACAAATGTAGATGACAACCCTTCAGTCACCTTTAATTACTTCAGTCACCCGAAGGATCTTCAACGCTGTGTCGAAGCCATTCGTCTGGTTGCAAAAGTGGTGATGTCTAAGCGCTTCGTAAACTACACGCAGTGCGAGAAGCAAAACGTACACGAGATGCTTAGCGGAAGCGTCAAGGCAAACATCAATCTAAGGCCAAAGCAAGTGAACGATACCAAATCAATGGCTCAGTTCTGCAAAGACACTGTTGTCACAATCTGGCACTACCATGGGGGATGCCTTGTGGGTAAAGTTGTGAGCCCTAACCGCAAAGTTCTTGGTGTCGACAGGCTCAGAGTTATTGATGGTTCAACGTTTTCTGAGTCTCCAGGAACCAACCCTCAAGCCACGGTCATGATGATGGGAAGGTAAATCAGAATCTATACCAACATAATGAATATCAGGTTTCGTTTAACTTCTGTATATAAACTGAGGATTTGTCAATCTTTGCAGATACATGGGAGTCAAGATTCTTCGGGAGAGACTTGGAAACAAGGCAGGTGTTTAGTTTACATATTGAGTTTATCGTAGACCACATCATAGCTCGTAGCAGATAATTCTGTTGTGGAATTGCGTTAGAGAATATATCTCTCTGTCTCTTTCTGTGGTTAGTTTGATATTGGATTCATTATAGGATTAGATTTTTCTAATGAACTGTGTAACCCTATTTTGGGCAATCGGCATTGTTGCTTGCGTGAAAAGTTAATCATAATTTATGTCTGAATAATATCTTGCAGTTCTGTCCTGGCCTGATTTTATTTTCAGATCGATTCTCAACTCCAAACAAATTTATAATTTATACATGTTCCTTCCGGTAATCTCAATATTTCAAGCGCAAGCATTAATGTTTTGTTACCTTCGTACATTCTGAGAACTGAGAAGATACAATAATATGAAAAATTACCATTCACTATAGCAAAGTTAAGAAGAAAAGACTAGTAATAACGAAAGCATAAACCTGAACTTGAACTAGAGATCTCTGTGTAAAGACTTCATAGAAACACATAAGGCTAAAAACCTTAACCGGACTTAAAACTGAATGATCTACGAGGACATGAGTATCTGGCTCAAGAGATTGTTTACTTCCGAATCAGAGACTTTTTCCTTCTCAAGCTTTACCTTGCCGGTTTGTTCAGGCATCTTCTTCCAAAACATCTCGTAGTTTAACAGATTCTGTTGCTGCTGCATCTCTTGAAGTTGTTGCATGTTCTGATGATCATAACGATCGACATTAACGTATTCGTCTTCTTGTTCTAATAAATCTCCGTAGGAATAGCAGCCCAAGGGAAGATCTTGCCTTTGCTGCTGCTGCTGCTGCTGCTGCTGCTGCTGCTGCTGCTGCTGCTGAGCTAGAGAACGACACAGAGAGACTTGCTGATTAACTAAGTTAAGCTCCGCACGACATCCCTCAATCTTTCGTTCAAGATCAGAGATAATTCTGTAAACCCCTCCTACTGGATCTAGGGCACGAGCATCAGCGTGGTAGATAAGGCTTCGCATAGCGTTGTCTCGTTGAGATTCTTCGAGTCTTTTGAGGAGCTTGGTGATGTTGCTTACTCCAAAGAGTTTATGAGCGTTTTGAAACTGCTTTTGGCGTTCTTGTTGGAAATAAGGAGCAAGAAGACAGTTTTTAGTGCACTTTTTGCGTTGGTATTTACAGGCAGCGCAGGCTGTGGTGGAGCCACCGGAGAGGGTGCTTAAGGACATTAGGGTTTGTGGTAGGGATATATGGTGGTTAGGGTTTCCAGGTTCCCTTGTTTTACTCCTTGAGAGAAGGAGAAACGGAGAGAAGATCGTGGGGGAAGAGAGTTCTGCGGGACAGGTGAGTTGTGGATTAGAGAAGTTTTCGGAGATGGTTAGGTTTAACCGTTTAAGAGAAGAAGAAAGATTTTTGTTTGTTAAATAAAGTACCAATAATAGCCATTTTTCTGATTTGTTCTTTTTCTAAATCTTAAAATATATCAATACGTATATTCAGATATTATCTGTCAGGAATTATAATTTGATTATATATTTTAGCTTTAGATTTTTTGTTCTTAACATCTTTGATTATATTTATGGATAATATCTAATATTTATCTGAACATGTCTTTATGTATTAACTATGATCTTTACATTTCAGTTGATTTTTCAAGGGTTTTTATGTGGGTAAAATGAAATTGTTTCAACATTGAAAAGAATGACTTAATTATGGATTTAATTTTGAGTTGAAAACTGTTTTTTTTTTTTTTTGATAAATAAAAGTTTGACAAAGTGTGTAACCAAGCAAAGCTTCTGCAGAACTGAACGGCTACAACTGATTAACTTTGGAAACATTTGAACCGCATGTGAAGTCTTCCCGGTCCACTGCATCCAACAAAAGCTCGAGATGTGGAGATTCCAACTCGAAAATCACCTGCAAAAGTTTCTAACAAATCTAAGTACATGAGAAATGTATAGAGACAAAACGGTCAAATCTCATGTTCATGTTGACAGACCAAAGAATTTGCCAGGCTTAAGAAGCGGTGCAGGAACATAGAGGTTGCACTGTGGTCCTCGAGACTGCAAAACGAATCATGTTTAAGAGAAACTGTGGGATACATTGGATTGAGCTTTATAGAGGAGGAGAGTACAAAGCCTTACCGGCCAATATCTTCCGATGTTGAAATTATTGACAAAAGCAACTCCTTTACCCCAACCATTGAATGATAGATATGTGTCTTTGATTTCTTCTACAGTATATTGATAAAGAACTCACCAGCAAACAGAGCTGGCTCCTTTTGACCAACATCTACAGTTATTAACGTAAAAAGCAATTAGATTCATTCATGTTCCTAGTGATAGAAATTTGAACACAGAAGAAACAACTTTAGACATTGTACAAGACCAAAAAATTTCAATAACCAACATTCTTAACATAACCAAAGGTATGCTGACCACTGACCATTAGTGAACTTCTCACTTGTCTTTTTGGAATGTTGCATCTCAAAACTGAGATTTGGCACTTGATTCAGGTTGTGAAAGGGAATTTTAATCATCTTCCATCCATGGAGAATTTGACCATCAAGATAAACCGAAGACAATATACCCTGAACAGTAAATACAACATCGACCTTTTGAATAAGCTGCATAATGTATAAGGCTACCATGGATTCCAAAATTTTGAAACCATGAATATCTCTTTCACTTTAATATCGACTATAGAGCTAAAGTGATCTAGAATACGTGAGAGTAATAAATTTGTGTAAAATGAGTCTTACCTTCTCATCAAAAATATATGGCCCGTAATTTACACGACCCATGTTTTCAACCTATAAGAAACATGAGCAAAGAAGTGACTCAAATAAGAATTTTCTTAACAAATTTTTTATAAAACTGATGATTCTACAGCTCCATATAGAGAAAAAGAATCTTATCTAAGGATTCTCTTACCAGAATAAATAAGCTAGTGTTAGAGGTACACTCAAGTGTTGGAAGAGAAACAGGTTGGTTGTTCCATCTCTCAGTTGTACCAATGTATCTCAGTGCTCCTACATCAACATCTTGGGAAAGGCATGAAACAAACACTTGAGCTCTGTCACGAACCTACAATTCATAATATAAGAATATGACCCTTATGTTGCTCCTGGATTTAACAACTATATTTATATATTACCATAGCATTCAGATGAAAAGGAAACAAGGGTTTATTTATACCTTGGGTATTCTTAGTACATTCCCCCTCTTTTTTGCGTTGTATGAAGATTCATATAAAAGAAATCCGAACATCTGAGAGCAAGACAATAGAGAATCAGTTTCTACAAAGGACAATAACATTAGACCATTTCATGGGGAGTAGAGAAATGCTTAAGCTGAAAAGTCAAATATAAGGGGAAAAGAGTATTGATATTACATTACCTGTCCAGCAGATTCTATTGACATTGGTTTTGTGGAGTTGATCACATTTGCAGGATCTGTCATACTAACTAAATCAAACAGTGATGTTGTCATCTGCATCTTGATAGGACTATACGCTTTCCGTTGCTTATTGGAGGGGACAATGGAGTGTGGTGTAGCACTGTACTTCTTAATCACTCTCTGAAGAGCTGAAAATAGCACAAAGTTTACTAAAGGAAACAAAGTAAGACTGTAAAATCACTAAAAGCAATCATAAGATCAAACCTTGGAATTTTGGATTATCCATGTCACCAGACTCCTTAATGGGAGCATCCTGAAATGAAAAACAAAAACAAAAATTATACTGCTTTGGAATATAGTTGAGGATTTACAACAGCAGGTAATGATGTGAACTTGCCCTACATAATCATAGGATGTCAGATCTGGTTTATAGTCAAATTCGTCAGAGCCAGTATTTGCTCCATTGTAGAAACCAAAGTTTGTTCCACCATGCACCATCTCTATCTATTAAACGCTGATAAGTGAAGAATTTTAAGCACATACATAAAGCACAGCAGAACCATTTCGAGACAGTATTTTTTCAAGAGAAGCTGCTGTAAACTCGGCATCTGTTTTTGCAATCTTTTCACCCCAATGCGTGAGCCAACCAGTATAGAACTCCCTGTAACAAACAACTAAATGGATCTAAATGACAAAACTATTCACTGTAAAAGGCTGAAAGCAAAAGAGCCTTACGAGGAAAGTGGAGGTGATCTTCCTGGAGCATTAAACTTCTTTTGCAATTCAAATATTGGCCAAGGATCATCACCAGTGGTGAAAATCAACAGCTATCAGAGAAAATAACATACTTGTCATTGTTATATATCAAATGTTAGAAACAAACCATTACTTCAGTCTATTATGAATCATGGAAGAAGAGGAAGCATATAGTTTACCTGAGTAGACATCATCTACCGGGACAGTTCCTTTCTCGAGAGTTTCTCTTGTCCCTCCATCTGTTGTGTACCTAAAGATCATTATGAGCAACAAGAAAACATTCTGATCAAAACACTAATAGATAATACCGTCGACAAATGAGAGTAAAGATATGAGATGCAACTGTTAAGATCTAGTGAAAGAGCTGAGCACATATAAAACATTCACCCTAAACAAACCAACACAAAAAGCAACAGAGAACATAGTTCACTGGAGAATTATAGAAACCAAAGAAATGCGAAGACATAAACTGTGTCTTACAAAATAATGTCATCCCCCAAGTGTCCCCTAGCCAGACTAACTAGATTACGAAGATATGCTTTGTCATTTCCATATGAACCATATTCATTTTCAATCTGCAAAAAATAGCCTAAATTTAGTAAAGAAGCATGAAACATCTATGACATGGATTCGTTCTATAGCTTCTCATTAAGTAACCATAGTGTTCCAAATCTAAGGAAACTATACACAAAATACATCATATTTAAAAAAATAAACTTAGAGGTCCTCAGTAATGAAGTCAACACTATCAACTGCAATTATTCAGTAATCACTAGAATATCATATCCGGATAAATGATATAGTGGAACATAGCATTCAATAATGTACCTGAACCATTATAACAGGGCCTCCGTTGCTGCAAAGCAGAGGAAATATCTTCGGAAACAGAACATTCCACCATCTTTCAACCTGTAATATGTTTTGTCATGAATAACTCTACTTTTAAACATAATGTGCATAACAACAAACTTCAGAAAAAATAGGTACTTTTTCTTGTTATTTTGCATTAGAGCAACCTTCTCTTCTCTAAATTTTGCAAAAGTGATCATCATTTCCACTCATTCTCCAAAAAAAAGACACTACATCATTTTTCTTATTAATTTCCACAAGGATAGTTGAGAACTCTAGAATGTAGTAATACGAAAATTGCAAACGAGAACTTAAAGAAGCATTTACAAAAGTAAAATATGCATATATCTAAGACTAATAAGCTGATTAATCACAACTCCAATTATCTACTACTTGCTGATAACTTACCAACTTAAGATACGCAGGATCTGATGTCCTTAGTTGAAGACGTGGTCTAACAGCAAGTAACCAAGCAGGAAACCCTCCCAAATCCCATTCTGTGTTGGAGACGGGAACAAGGATTAGCAGATGATGTGGTTAAAACATTGGTATCAACTGAATAAGAAATTAAAACAGACCTCCACAGATATAAGGTCCAACACGCAGCATAACCAGAAAATCTAGTTTGTCACAGAGCTTGAGAAAGGACACAAGATCACCAATACCCTCAAAAACAATCTTCTCAGGCTTAGGTTCATGCAGATTCCAAGGAACATATACTTGTATAGTATTGAGGCCTAAAGACTTGGCTCTTAGAAGCCGATCTTCCCAGTACTGCATCCATAATCTGGCATTAATCCATATACTATAAAAAATCATGATGATTAACAACAACAATCATATAGATTACTTTTTAAAAAAAAGACATCTTTCATCTACAGAAGGATACAATACCTCAGGAAGAACACGAAAGTAGTGCAAATCACCACCAATGATCTGAAAACGATTCCCATCTTTCCAGAAAATGTCATCTTTGATATAAAACTTGGGAGATAGTATCATCTGCAACTTTAAAGAACATGAAATGAGAAGCATGTAACATCTACTCCAGCAGTGGAAAGGAACCAAAACTCTGATCTTTTGTCTCATTGCTATGATATTCGGGAATCGGGAGGAACAAAGCAAACAAGGAGTACAAGTTAACAACTTGTGCAAGAAAGTGAGACCAAATATAACATATGAAGAATTATGGATCCACTTCAACAGTGGGAAGAGAACCAGAATTATATAGGAAGCAGTGTGTGGTATGAGATCGGGAGCAGTCAAGTGTGAATCATGCTTACATTCTTGTCCCGAGGCAGAGACAGAGGAAAGGAGAGTAAAGGAACACACATTCCGACATGTACAAGAAGCAGGAACAACAAGAATGCTAATTGATGTCTTATTTGTCTTCCCGATGATGGCCAGCTTGTCATCGCCATCGTCCCTCTTCTGCAATCGTAGACTTGGTCAAACTTGCGCCGGCGCCGGTTTCTGGTTAGTTCGCCACATCTGCCGGTTTTAATAAATTCAACTCTTAAACCGGGAGAAACCGGTTCTAATGAACTAATGCCGGGTTTACATTATTGTTGGAGGTGGGTTTAGCAAATCCCCACAAATCAGCTCGACTCATTAATCGTCCAAACCCATTTATGAATTAAAGCTCAACAAGTCAATCACCCTGGCCACGCATCAGTTTGGGCGTCGGGTTCAAGACAACAACCATTTAAATCTTTATTATAAATACACTCATCTCATTTATTGAGAGGAGGATCTGAAAATCAAAAGAAAATAATACATACACTCTTTTATCTTCTGAAAATTATCTTGTTTACCGAACTCAAATTCTACGAGTTAATCCGATCTAATTATTTTACCGAACTCTATTCTACTCAACGAAAATCTCGACCTATCTTAAATAAACTTGTTGTGATTTTATCCTCCAACAAATATATTTTGTTTTTTTTTTTAATATATTTCAACTTTTTTTTTATTTTTGGCAGCAACCTTTTTCAACTTTTTGTAATAAGAGGCAAATTACCAAAATATGCAGATTATTTAAAGACAATCACCGATTAACAAATTACAAGATATGCATCTCTTTCCCAATAAGACAAAAACAAATAACAATAATTAAAAATTTTTTAACAATAATAGCATATAGATATTGACATAATGTCTGATCCAAACAAACAAAAAAAAAATATTAACATAACGTTATGTCCTTTTCTTCGTTTCTTATTTGCTCAAAGATTAGACTCTCCAAAAAAAAAAAAAAACCAGAAAGCTGATGCTGTTCAGAGCTGATCAAACTCGGGAAAAGCCAAAAAATTTCCTCTTCCACGAATCCACATATATTCCCAAGAAAGCTAATGAAAAAGCCCCAGCCAAAAGAAAAGAACAAAAAGAAATTCAACTCAAGATCTTCAAAACGTAGCAGAATAGAATGATGAGAAGGTTTCCAAATGGAGAGAAGCTCTCGCCGATCTGTCTGGCTACGTACCACTCTAGAGCTAGTAAATGGTAATTTAAAACTTTTTTGAATTGAATCTGTCTCGAGTCGCATAATCGTGAACCCTATTATTATCATCCTTATATATTACTCCCTCCATTCCAAATATATATATATATATATATATATATATATATATATATATATATATATATATATATATATTTTAAGATTTTGCACACATGTTAAGATTTTTTTTACATAATCTAAAATACATTTATTCTAACTAATAAGGACAATTTCAAAAAACCCCAGAAAAAATGTGATTCCTCAAATGAAAACTCGAGCAAATTAATAATGTGATTCCTCGTAGAGATTTTTCTTCCAACGTTTCATGGCTATAAATAAATATGCATAGTACTCCTCATTTCACTTCAATTAAGAAATACCCTTCTTCTAAACTACAATACTTTCCCCAAGTTGAGAACAACAATGCACGACTCCACCACCATGCTTGGGTTTATTCTATGTTTTCTCCTTCTTGCATTGACTGTGACTTTCTACACAAGAAACCTCCCTCTCCCTCCCGGGCCGAAGTTTTGGCCTCTAATCGGAAACCTGCCGGAAATACTATGGAGGAACAAACCAGTGTTCCGGTGGATACATTCCATCATGAAAGAACTCGACACCGATATTGCATGTATCTGCCTCGCAAATATTCACGTCATCCCCGTGACGTCTTCAAGAATTGCACGAGAGATTCTAAAGAAACAAGACTCCATTTTCGCCACTAGACCGCTAACATTGGGCACGGAGTAGAGCAGCCGCGGGTACTTAAGCATTGCCGTGCTGCCACAAGGAGAGAAGTGGAAGAAGATGAGGAGAGTGGTGGCATCACACGTGACGAGCCAGAAAAGCTTCAAATTGACTCTGGAAAAAATAACCGAAGAGGCTGATAACCTTGTCCGGTACATTAATAACCGCTGTTTCAAAAACCACGGTAATGGTGATGGTTTTGCGGTTATTGATTTAAGGCTTGTGGTGCGGCAATACAGCGGAAATGTGGCTCAGAAGATGATGTTTGGTGTAAGGCATTTCGGTAAAGGAAGTGAAGATGGATCGGGACCAGGGTTTGAAGAGATTGAACATGTTGAATCTTTGTTTACTGTTTTAACCCATCTTTACTCATTTGCATAGTCGGATTATGTCCCGTGGCTAAGGTTCTTGGACTTGGAAGGCCATGAGAAGGTCGTGAGTAACGCAATGAGAAATGTAAGTAAGTATAACGATCGTTTTGTCGATGAAAAAGTCATGCAATGGCGTAACGGAGAGTTGAAAGAGCCTCACGATTTTCTCGGCCTGTTATTATTGGCGAAAGACACTGACGGGAAGCCTACTTTGTCAAATATATCAACATTTTCTTCTTAAAGAAAAAGAAAAAAAAAAACTTTTCTTCTTTTTTAATATGCATATATCAAGTCAATCGGACTTTGGTAGTTGAAAATTGAGATTCAAATAATATAGTAATTATCGTGGAGTTTCTTTAGGAAAGTTTTTAAGATTTTTTGAAATTGGCATTCCATACATGAGAGATTTCATTTCATTTGGTATATCAAAAATCTTAAACTAATGACTTCATCTAGCTCAAGCTTTTTTGGTTAAATATTTTGTTCAATTGTGAAGGATCTAATGTTGGCGACAGTGGATAATCTATCTAATGCGGCTGAGTAGGCTATGGCGGAAATGATTAACGAACCAAGCATCATGCAAAAAGCTGTGGAAGAGATAGACAAAATAGTTGAAAAAGACCGTTTTGTCCTTGAGACTGATCTCCCAGATCTCATCTACCAAAAGGCTTGTGTGAAAGAGGCATTCCGGTTACATCCGGTGGCACCGTTCAACATCCCTGCCGCTGACACAGTGGTGGAAGGTTACTTCATCCCCAAGGGAAGCCACGTGCTGATTAGTCGTATCGGGATCGGGAGAAACCCTAACGTGTGGGACAAGCCGCTTAAGTACGACCCTGAGTGACATTTGGACAATAACATAAACGTGGATTTAAACGATCCAGATCTCAATATATTATCGTTCAGCACGGGACGAAGAGGGTGTATGGGTGTGAACATTGGATCGGCCATGACGTACTTGTTGCTTGCTCGGTTGATTCAAGGGTTCACGTGGTCAGTGTCTTGTGAGGGTAAAATCAACATTTCGAAAAGCAAGAGTGATCTTTTCATGGCAAAATCTTTGCATGCGATTGCAACACCTCGTTTGGCTCCACAAGTTTACTCATCCTACTTGAGAAAGTAGAGACTATTACAAAAATGTAGTAGTAATTTCACGTAACGGTAATTTAAATAATCTTTTAGAAATGTTTTGTTTTTGATAATGCGCTATTAAGAATGTAGTGGATGTAGTTCTCTAATTTTGATCAATCTTTGTAATTCTCTTGATATCAATTTGTTCCGCTTTGTCGTAGGTTTTATAACGATTGCTTTGCTTATCCGGAACTGGATTACCTTTTAAGATTATTCATAGTGAAAAGTGAAAACCATCCTAATTGAGACGGTGACAATCGCCAGATTGGGCCACATTTGTAATGAACTGTAATTTCAAGCCAATCAAAATTAATTAAGAAATTAAACTGTCTTTTCTACACAACAGTTGAAGAATATCAATCGATTTCCTAAGTTGATGTTACTTAAAGATCCAGATTTGAAAAGTACAAATTATTTGAACTTGTGGATCACGGTTTCTGCAGTCCTTATTAACAGTCTCCACCCATTACTTCGACTGTTTGGTCCAATGCCACTACACAAACAACAGTTCATGTATTATTGGTCTACATATGCTAAAAGCGTCAGACATGGGCTCAGCTTAACGTTATATTCATCTTATTTCGTTTTCTTTGTAATTTGATTTTTGTTAAATATAAGCAACTTGTATACAAGTAACGCCCACATGATTTTGCATTATAGAGTTACTCGGCTTTGCATATATAGTGGTTTACACATTCTTTCACATGGTTCTTAATCTTCTTTCCAAATACATATAAGACTTTTTTTTTTTTGTTAAACTATAAAGATTATCATATTCTCATCAACATTAAGATTTTTAAAATACTGTACAAATTATAAATCGAAAACAATTCTTCTTCCACTGTATATACACCGTAATTAATAGGTGCATTGATATTTCTTCTATGTCTTGCATATCATATTACATTAACATTAACCAAATTTAGATTCCATTTTGATGCTTCATTGTGTATTTTAATCCAAATCTTTGATATATTGGTAGCTCCTGAAGGATCCAATGGGTTATATAATAATGAGATTTGATGTCACGTTCACACTTTGACACCATTTTTTTTTAAAAAGGCCAAATGACAAAGGCAATTTAGTGCAGCCCAACTCCAATATTAGTCAAACACATCAATATCTCACTTCTCCATTATAATATACACTTGTATAATACAATACCATATTATATATCTATATATACGTATGTCAAGAGAATCAGTCCTAGCTTCGTACACAAATTTTTTTCTCAAGAATACTAGCTCCCTAAACCATGAACCCTAATCATCATCCATCATCATCATCGATACCATACGGACTAACGAAGGACGAGTTCTCAACACTAGACTCCATCATCCGAACACACCACACGTTCCCAAGGTCACCAAACACGTGCACATCCCTCATAGCACACAGCGTAGACGCACCGGCACATGCCATATGGAGATTGGTCCGCGACTTCGCGAATCCAAACAAATACAAACACTTCATCAAGAGCTGCACCATCAGAGGTAACGGTAACGACGTCAAAGAGATTAACGTCGGGACTATAAGGGAAGTTAGCGTTGTGTCTGGTCTTCCAGCGTCAACAAGGGTTGAGATACTTGAGGCTTTAGACGAAGAGAAACGAATCTTGAGTTTTCGAGTTCTTGGAGGAGAACACCGGTTAAGAAATTACCGATCGGTTACATCGGTTAACGAGTTTGTCGTCTTGGAAAAGGATAAGAGGAGTGTGTATAGTGTGGTATTAGAGTCTTACATTGTTGATATACCAATAGGTAATACGGAAGAAGATACGAGGATGTTTGTGGATACTGTCGTTAAATTGAATCTACAGAATCTCGCGGCCGTTTCCACGGCTTCTCCGCCCTGAATTTTTTTTGTGTATGAAATGTATTGCGTGAATATATGTTTACAGTGGGCCATAAATGTGCCGATTATTTGTCTGGATGTGTATTGTGTGTAATGTGAGGTGTGTACATATAGCTTATGGGCCGTAATGGGCTTATTAATCCTCATATAAGGAAAGCCTTGAAAAAGTTCCGACCCAACTTATATGCTAATTCTGTTTTCGGCGGATGTCCAAACTTATTTATTGAAATGTAAATAAGTTTGGCTGTAATTGATGTATATATATAATCAGTAGAAATATATTGGCTGTCCAAAAAAAAAAAAAAAGCTAAGAAACTTGGTGGCATCAGCTTTTGGCATTTGTCACAAAATTTCTTGATATCATGAACAAAACGAATACATGTATCACAGCATGAAGAATATTCGTATCAATGAATGATTCCAAGTATGATTATTTATTTGTAAATATGGGACCGCATGGCTCACGTGGATTCTATTAAATAAAACTTTCTTCATATTCCATTTTTTTTTATGTCAAGTATATTAATTGTTACGATAAATGTATCGTAATTAATGTACTTTAAAGGCAAGCTAGAAGGCCCAGAATACATGTGATGAATGACCAAATGGCAGAATATCAGATGATATTTGTTGTAATTGATGTAAAAAATATCAGATGATATCTAATAATGTATGCCGTTTGTAATTTGTTGGTTCGAAATTATTCGAAACAAAACTACATATACAAAACGCTTCCTACTTTGTCTTCGGAATAAGCGGATTTGTGTTATCAATAATTAACACGCATCTTGAATACTGTATAATATAATAATTAATTCTGCCATTAACTTAAACGATTACATCGAAAATACATATACTAAAAAGAAGAAAAATAAATTCTTAAAATCCAAAATCACAATCTTATTGCAATTTCATCGTCATAGTATATATTTAAGATAAATTCCAATCTTTTTGGAAAACTTGCTAGTTAAGCTGATGAGGAAGAAAAATGATAACCATTTACCAAACTTCTTCTCCATACTATTAACTAGACTGAGAAACTCGAAGAGCAAGAGGCAATGTTATTGGTTCATGATGAGCATTAATCCCAACAGTCATGGTCTGCATCTTGCAAGTATTCTCCGTAGTACTAGTCAACATCTTCTCCTTCTCTTCTTCCGATACAATCTCCCTGATTATTCCCATTAATTTCATCTCCAAGCTTTCACCGTCGGTCCATTCTCTAATCGTTGCTTCAATCAACGTCGGATTTTGACTAATCAGCTTCCAAACCGGAAAATTCTTACGTGGCATCACGTAATCTTCTGTGTTTAGTTTCAAACTCGGACAGTAATCACCAGCTCCATCTCCTAGATATATAATCTTCTTCTTCCCTTCTTTAGCTAAAGATTCTTGAATTCTCTCAATGACCAAACCCTATATAAAATGAAAAAAAAAATATGGTTTGATATATGAAACGACCAAAGTGGGACCATATAGATGACTTATATTGACTGATCTGGTCAATGACAATACCCGACCAAAACATAGTATTTTATAGGTTTATAACAAAATGTCATAATGTTTATTTTTTGTGTAAAAAAAATTATAACGCTAACTAAAAGAGATAATAAAATATAAAAAAATGTAGAAGTACCTTGCACATGTTAGGAGGGCAAGTGCAATGAGAGCAGCCATGAGAGGATTCAGTAAATTTGTGGTAAGGAGAGATTCTCAATGTGTCATGTTCATCGACAAATCCTGGGTTCGAGTTGATCTCAGAGAATAATTCACTAATCCCGAGATGTTCAACGATGGTCTCGATGAAGAACATGTTCGCATCGCTCACTATCCTAAGCTCACACCTGGAAAAACCGAACCGTAAGTGTCGGATCAGAAACGGTGGGGTTTTGTCTAACATTAGACATGTTTTAATTAATTAAAAAGAATATTATTAGGAATTGAAAATGATATTTTTAAGCAAAAAAATAATGAGGATTACCCTAAATCATATGCAGATTTGATGGCAGGGACGACTCGTGGATGAATTGGGATTCTTGTCAAGACTTGTTTGATCTCCTCAATGGTTTTACCTTGATCATGAAGCTCCTTCATCATACGATCCTGTTATTATGACCTATTCTATTTAGGGTTTCATTCGAAATCAAGATGATATGTAACGAAATTGCAAGATAAATATTTTCCAAAGAATTTGGGGGAAAACTATAGGGTTTTATTGTTTTCATTCTTGAAAATTAGAAAAATAAGAAACAGAGGAGAGAAGGTTAGAACAAACCATGAGTGTGTTCCAATGCATGGTTGGGAGAAGTTGATTGAACAAATCAGTGAAGCCAAGTTCATCGATTACCCAATTATCGCTATCAACATCGATGATGGTCTTGTCGAAGTCGAAAACAACCACAATGTTGTTCTTGTTATTCATATTGTAAGCCATGACTCAGAAAATTTCTGAAGAAGAAAAAACAAAAAATTATGGATCTCTCTTTCTCTCTGAGTTCTCGTTGGTTTGTGGATTGAGGAGAAGAGAAATGTGGTTAGGTATTTATACAAATGAAAAGAGAGAAACAATGGGGGGGGGGGGCGGGGGGGGGGTTTTCTTGAAGATGCCAATGGAATATTACCATAAGGTAACAAAAAACGAAGAAGAAGAAATTATAATACTTTTGATTTCGTCTGTGAACCGTTGGATATGATGATGTTTACGGGTCAAACATGTGTCTTTTGTAGAGATCCAACGGATGTGAGAGTGTTAAGGGTGATTTTATGCCTTTTTAGAAGTTTCCGGGCAAATTTTAATAAAGATGAGGAGGTAACGCGGGAATAAGAGAAGAATATTCGGAAACCAAAATATATCCATCTTCAAATAAATCCTTAATATTAAGGAAAAATATTTTAAAATAAGAATGTACAATATAATTTTTATAAGACAAAATTTTTAAGATATGTTGAGTAATATTTGACGTATCACATGACATTCTACATTATTCATTAAGATTCTAATGGACTTTGAAAAAAATCCACTTCTAATTTTAATTTTTTTTTTCAAAAAGTTAATTGTTATTGGATATAGTTATTTTTGACATTCTTTTAATATCTATACATTTAGATCATTATGCATTTTAAAAAAAAAAACTCTAAAATTTATGGTATTTTACTATTTTGAGATTTTCATCATATTTATGTGATCAAATTGCAAAAATACATTGGAACCGCATAGGAAAGGAAACTAGACGAAGAGAGACTTGGAAAAAAAAAATCAAGAAAGAGAGAAGGAATCGTGAGGGACAAAGATTAACCAAAAAAGAATATTCTAATTAATTAAGTATGATCAGCCTTTTTCGGTGGCTCCAGCTTTCATTGTATTAATTCACCTATTTGATTTCTTCGTTATCAATAATCATTATCTGTTTAATAGTATACTACTATACGAAACCGGCGACCAAATTTTATCAAAAATAGACAGACGGTCCACGATTTAGGACTGAATTGAATTATATTAATTTAGCTCTTAAAATTTGACTGATCTCAATATCTCATACACACAAAGTTTGATTAAGAATGTAAATAAAGCATTTGAAACGTATTTGAAAAATGAGCATTTTTTAATCAATAAATATTTATAAAAAAAGAAGCAATAATCAATAAATAAATAAAGTTGGATCCGTGCCACAACACATCAATGGCAAACCCATAAGCTGCCACCAAATAAGATCTCTTAGAAACACGTTGCCTTGTGTAGTAAATTATAGTTTGTGATTTACATGACGCGTCGGCATTTTGGAACTTAGCAAACGTGACATTTGCAGCAACCATTATTATTATTTTTAATATAAATTAACAATCCAGTAGTAAACCCGAAACTAAAGAGTGTAAATGATTTCACGTTTTGACCAAACAATCCGTTGTATTTCGCTTACATTATTAAATAACGTGTTGCGGTTTAATCAAATTATAACCTATTTTCATAAATTTGATAGGAACTTAGGATCGGTGTGTTTATGGGGAGGTCTCATGTCTAGTCACGATTTCTGAAAATAAAAAATTACTCCCGAACACTACATTTTTACAAGTTGTAATTTGACACATACACTTATTCGATAACCTAACAACCCTGACATTATTCGAGAATCGGTATCAATATATAATCCCGTGAAATTCCTTGTATCCGTTCAGAAAAAAAATGAAAAAACTATGTTGAAGTGTATGCTCAAACAATAATAATTAGGATTTCAAAAACAAGATTGAAGTAAATAAATAATCTTTATTGATTTTTTGACGAACAAATAACAAAAAGTTTTTAGGATTTATGAGCAAAAAAAAAGATAAAAACTATTTAATCTAAGATTTAGATCTTTTCTGCGATTGTAGATGGATCTCAATATCATTGGAGTCCTTTATTTGTAGTCGGTTTTGGACTTTTACCAAGCTTTTCCTTATTTATGTTTTTTTTCCTGGTTATATTTCCATATTTTTTCGAGGTCGGTGGACTTGCTTCAGTCGGCAATTTGATTTCAATGGACCAAAGTCAATTTGGACTTTAGATGAATAGATTTTATTTTAGGTCGAATTTATGGTAGGGTGTTAAATACAGTACCAACTAAATACATGTAAGTTTGATAGATATTCTCATTTTAATTAGTGCGATTATTAGATGTGGTTCGTATTTCGTATAAATAAGCGTTGCCGGCTGATTTAGAGTAAAAAATAAAAAATTCAGCGAAATATTTGATGAAAAATATGAGAGAATTATAAGAGAAATAATAAATTATTTTGTTGTTCAAATTAAAATCAAAACAATTAAAAAGTAGATTCGTCCTTTCATGTTTGTGACATGTCAGTATGTCACGACTGTCCCATTAAAACCTAAATGATCCCACTTACTAAAGCTGCCAACAAGTTCCCAAGTATCGTGCAGCCAATAATCCAGGTCTAATCATATTTACAATAATAGTTACATTTTAAGCATATGGGTAATATTTGAAATGGTATTGTAAGTTGTAACATTATGTTGAAAATCTTAGTCGTTATAATGAGTTTGTGTGATATGGAGAACGTGTATTAGTCGAATTGTTTTTTTTTTGGGGGTAATGATTGTAACATTATAAAGCAAATTAAATGACTAAATTACAAATTGATCCAGTCTATTATAAATAACGTTGTAACAAATACTAATAAAAATAAATCATATATTTTGATATAATTCGCGTAGTCATATGTTTTTATACTGATTTGAGAAACTGACTGCATGCATAATTATTGCACACTTTTTTTTGGCTTTACTTTTCTTTATTTCATTATTTTAAAAGCTTTTTAATTCATTTATAAATTCCTCTCTTTTATATCTGGTCTATGTTGCTTGCTACCTTCCACAAGTTTGATTTGAGAAAATAAATCATTAGCTTTACTAAATAAAAAGAAAAGAAAGAAACGTCATTAATTGATGAAGTTTCTAAATTTTAAATAATCTTGTGTCGATTCTTTCATGATGAATTGGCTCTATCATACGTACCTTCGAATTTTGAACGAGCAAGATTGACTGACAAAAAACAAGTTTTAATTAAAAAGACACCCCAACTTTTTTATTTATTAATATCATGATAAACTTAATTAGTTAATTAGGATTATAAAGGATTACTAAAAATTTCTTAATAGGTTATTTCCCAAGTTAATAGTAGTATTTTTGGAGTATGGTAGTAATTGTGAATTTATGAAAAACAAAACATATATACAATATGACATCTTTTAAAATTGGTCTATAGATATATTGTAAATTTTATATATGAAAAGGTAGTATATATTATGTCTAATTTGTAGCGTCATATATAAAAGCGAGTTGAAACAGCAATCAAGGCCAAAAACGTTTGATAATTTAATTAGGTGAAAGAATACCAGTAGTAACCTAACCACTAAAAAAAAGGAATTTCCACTAATTTCTAAAGGAGAAATTGACTTAAACAAAAAAAAAATCTTTATAATGAAAAGAAATTTAGATATCTTTGACCCAAGAAAGAGAAAATTACTGTGCTAATAATTTGATCTTTACAAAATCATAAATGAGAAAGTGGTTGATGTTGTGCCAAAAAAAAAAAAAAAAAAAAAACCATAAATGAGAGAGTTTCCTACTGCAACCATCCATGGATGTTGAGTACAGAAATGTTACAAGAAAACAACATTTGTTGGTAGTGACGTGAAACATAAACATCGAACATATTAGGGGTTTTCTTCTCTATAGCTTCTGACCAATGATTATATAACATACTATATATTAAAATGATTTCTTCTTAGTTAAACAATACAGACAACCAAAGATAAATATGTCTATACAAGTTTCAAAGATATCACACATTTTTTATGGACAAAAAAGGACGCAACGAAAGATCAAACTGTCACACAAAAATTAAAAAAAAAAAGCCTCTCTAGCTAGCCTTTGATTCTATTTTTTCAGGTCAAAATTGCTCCGAGTCTTGTTCTTGTTCAGGTTTTTTCATGGAGGCAAATTCACCAGACATGCTTCTCAAGAGCTGTTTACAGTACATGTCTTGTGCTTGTGTCACATTCTTGACACGGTTGGCTCTAACCCAAGCAGGCTCTTCAGGGACAAGACGAGAGAGACCAAATTTCAGAAGCAAGAGTACATGTTCCATTATGAGAATTGCAGCGAGCCCTGGTTCGATCTTCCATTTGCCTTCTCGATCATATAAGCAAACCAAGAGTGCCGAGTTTGTGCATATGGACGTTACTACTAGAAACTGAACACAGATGGAACAAATTGCTCAACGCAGTTAGATAAATACAGCTGTATAGGATCAAAACATATAAAGCTATCTTTTTGTGCTATTAAAGTTACCTGCAATATGTTTAACCATGCTCCAATTGTTGCAGCAGCACGAGGAAGAGGTCTTCGCAGTGTCACCAATAGCTTTAAAGCATTTGTTCTTATTTCCATTACATTGCTCTGTGTTACGACATATGATCATGTCTTTAAGAGAAAAACTAAAAGCTAAAGATGAAACTGAGAAAATAGTATTAAAAAATGTAAATGTTACCACTGCAGCAAGGGCAAAAGCAAGGGGGAAGGCACACGCAAACATCATGATCATTCCAAACTGCAAAGCCAGCTCAAGCGAATCTGCAATGCAAAATGCGATTACACATTTCAATTTTTATAGCTGAGACATTTGCAAGCTACACCAAAACATAAATCACACAAGATCATTGACTTCATAAGTTTATAACCATCAAAAAGTCCATCTTCAAGTTCTACACCAATGCTTGCTGAATATGTCGGCTTGAAATATTCTTTCTCCACTCTTGACGCTATTTGAAACTTTCCTGGTGATGATCCACCTTCTTTTTTCTTCTTCGTCCTGGAAAAAGAAAGCAGTTATGATATTGCTTATATGCTTTGATACTGAGCTTAAGCTTTATGATGCTTAGGTGAAATAAAGAGTGTACCTAGCTTTATATTTTCTGTAGCTGTACTTAAGATAAGGCAAAGAACCATCCATCAAAGTCCAGACAACCTGTAGAAATTTGAATTTTAAATTTATGTTGGTATCAACATCTTCAAAGGAGAGCATCTAACCAAAGCAATATCTTTCTTCTTACCTGTGAGATTATTAACCGTTGGATCAATACTTGTCGAAGTGTCATGAAGTTTCGATGTAAAAGAACGTGGTAGAAGATCCCGATGTATGTCTGCATAAAATAGAGCCCAAACACCTGCAATGCAAAAATTTTCCATAGCAATGATTAGAAAAGAGGAACAATGACTCTGTAAAACAATGTCATCCTTACTTTGTAAATCAAGCTGTTAGCTCGATATTCCACACTCTCGTTGATTTCTCGATTTATCAGCTTGACAGATACTTTGCCTCCCAACCGAGTGAGGTACTGAATGATTAGAAGGTAGATAGCGGTCAATATAAACCTGAAACCATCATAGAAAAAATGTCATGGTTCTAAAAAAGTTGCTCACACATGGGGCTGGTAAAGCTTGTAAAGAAAAAATGAGTGAGCTCTCACTTGACTATATCAGATGTGATAATCTCGTAAATATGAGCATACGCCAGCTCAAATGGAAGTTGGAGGCAGATAATGCTAAGGATAATAAGAACATCATTCCTAAACCTCTTGCGATAAGCAAACCATTCATATCTTTGATATGCTTTCTTGTCTTTGGATTTCTCATTTCCGAGATTCTTTATAAGCTCCTTCGGAAACGGAAGAGAACTCCATTCCATTCCGAGAAATCTATACCCTTGACTTGGGCCAACCAAACAATTTATCTGCCATCTAAGGAAACAAATTCATTTGGTAGAGAATAGACACAAAAACTGAAATCAGTAAACGGAATACCAATCTAAATTGTTGCATAACTATTCATCAATGTAGGGGAATCCTACCTAGCTAACAAGGCCGCATTTTTACGTTTCCAGAACTGAAGAAACAAAGCAGCCCACAGTATTGTGCTCACAAAGAAACTTGGGAGAACAAGAAACTGCAAGGATCTGACCAAAGAAAGACCGCAAACAAGGCATGATGGATGTGCTGGCATGTCTATTAGCATTTACTTAAAAAATTGTAACAAAATTAAGAACTTACCCGAAATCAACCATCTGCACTATAAACCCAAGTAAGGCTGGAAACATTAACCATTGCGTATACATTCCCAAGAACGAAAAGTAGACTCCAATCTGTCATTTTTCTACATTATGAGTTTCATAAAGCATTCTATTACAACATGCATAGCAAGTTTATATTGATCTATTTGTCTACCTTGGCGCCGAAGTAAGAGTAGATCTGATCAATTGGTTGGTTTGTGAAGTTCCGCCAATTTAATGCCCAAATTTGGAGAAGTTCTTTCCTCTTGAATTCATCTACAAACAAATGTGTGTGTGTGTGAATTTTAAACCATGCTAGAGTCTAGACTGCTTGTAAGTCAACACAGATATAACGGAATATCTTACCATGAAGAGGAAATATTTGTTTAATGGCGCCCTCAGTTTCCAACCTTCTAACTAATGATTCTCCTGCTGCCCAACAAAACTCTCTGCCGTCAAGTTTCAGTATGACATCGTACCCACTGCAGTTTACCTGTAACAAAAAAAAAAAGAAAGGAGTTCATTTGCTGTGTTATGAATCAAGACAACTGTAAACTGACACACTAAAGCAATAAAAAAAACATACAAACAGTTAAATCAGTGATAAATAATAACCATAAGGATGAGTTAGAGAGACGAAATTTACAATTCCATAAACAAGATATTGATAGCACCGAAAACGTTCAAACCAGCTGAACAGTAATCCATCAGGTTGGCGAATGAAAGCCTCAGACCCCTGCATCTCAAAGGGCAGATCAATTCCTGAAATGAGAGAAACCCATTAAACTTGTGAGGGAACACAAAACGAGAAAAGATTTACATTCATTATTCAACTTAAGCTAGTAATACAAGGAACCAGTATTTACCGAGACGAGTAGGTTTCCGTATATGAAGCTCTGCTGCTGCATTGCCTAAGGTCTCCAAAGGAGCTGCTACCTGAATTAATACTTGAATTCCAGTTATCTAAGACAATACTCTCACAGTAACAAAACAGTCTTCAAAGTATTATACAGAATTAGAGCTAAATAAGTCACCAATCTGTTGAATCCTAGACACTAATTTAGAAAGTTTAATCAAACAAAACTTTATTCTTTAAAAATTCACTCTTCCAGGGACACAACTCGAATTTCAGATCAGTACTATTGTATGACAAATGCAAGAATTTCGACATGCACGGCTAAAAATTTGGGAAAATACCTATGAAGAACCAATATAGAGACTTCACACTAGAAAAAACCCTATGTGATCACAAAATTACCAGTAAATTGGGCAAATAACGATGGGAAAAAAAAGACCGACCTTGAGAAACTCATCTGCGAGACCGACGACTCTATCAATAACCATCCCTCTCTTCTTCAGTTCAGTCACCAAAACCTCAACACAGTTTCCCTCTTCTTGCCGAATCCTCTTAGGAACCACCATTGCAAGCTCGTGAACAACTCGCTCCTCCCCATTACTCTCATTCATCTCCAAAAAACCGAATCACACAATGAAAGATGAAGACAAATTTGAGATTTCTTCTAATTTCTACGAGCTCTCAGTAGCTGAAGCTTCTACCTTTCCCCTCTTTTTTCAAGATCTGACTTAAATGCTCAAAATGGGAATTCACCAAAGGTTCCACCTTTTTTCACTTTTTCTCTCTGTAATAAATCTAATTTTCCGGTTCATGGGCCATAAAAGGGAATCAGCGTTTAAGTCGAAACACTGCAAAATTCGAAGATACAATTCCGAAAATTCCACCGAAAAAGGATCGAATTTATTTTAAATTCTCTCGTTATCTCTTCCGAATCTCCTTGGAGTTTGGCTCAGCTTCTTAAATCTTGCGTCAATTTGATAACGTTTCTGGAAAAAGGAAGAGACAAGTTTTGGTTTGAATTTGAAATCGGAATGAAGTAACATGCAAAATTCCAAAATAAGCTCGTTATGAGTTGGCACGCACACGATGAGTGATCCATCGTGGAAAGAGTGACACATCGGATAGTGCTGAGTCACCTTGACACGTATGTATCTTTCCTTTTAGTAATGGATAAAACGTAAACCGGGTATGACCGACAACGTAACCGCGATTCAGGTTGAACCGGTATAGTCCAATCTGAATTAGGAAAACCAAAGTTTTGACTTTAAGATTATCTTTACTTTATTAGATTTCTTCCTCCTTTCTTCTTCTTCATCTTCCATTAACGCGTTGAGATCTTTTCCCAAATATCAGAGAAAACCCTAAATTCGCTGTTTTTTTTTTATTGTTGGTGCGAATTAGATCCAAGCGAGTTCAGGTTTAGAGGAATCGATTCAACATGGGTAACACAGATAAGTTGATGAATCAGATATTTGATTTGAAATTCACGTCGAAGTCTCTGCAAAGGCAGTCAAGGAAGTGTGAGAAGGAGGAGAAGGCAGAGAAACTTAAGGTGAAGAAGGCGATTGAGAAAGGGAACATGGATGGTGCTCGGATCTACGCTGAGAACGCCATTCGTAAGCGTAGCGAGCAAATGAACTACCTCCGTCTCGCTTCTCGTCTTGACGCTGTTGTTGCTCGCCTTGACACTCAGGCTAAGATGACCACTATTACCAAATCCATGACCAATATCGTTAAATCCCTCGAGTCTTCGCTTGCCACAGGTATATATCATCATCATCTCGAGTCTTTTTTTCTCATGCTGGTTGAAAAAAATCTGAGCTTTAGATTCGTTTATGTCGCTGGCTGTGTCATGGTTAATGCCGTATTCGTTAAATTTAGGATATTTAAACTTGAAAGATGATTCTGAATAGATAAGATGATTTTGGTCTTATGGAAATGCATAAAGGGTTCATCTTTTTGTTCTGTGATTCAAAAATCCTTTATTTCGGTTATGTATAGCACGAGTAGACAAGTCTAAGTAGTTTCATTTGCGTTGTATTTGAACAGGCAATCTACAGAAGATGTCAGAGACAATGGATTCATTCGAGAAGCAGTTTGTGAACATGGAGGTCCAAGCTGAGTTCATGGAGAACGCTATGGCTGGTTCAACTTCATTGTCCACTCCAGAAGGTGAAGTCAACAGCCTGATGCAGCAGGTAGCAGATGACTATGGTCTGGAAGTCTCTGTGGGATTACCTCAGCCTGCTGGTCATGCCATCGCTACGAAGACAGAGGAAAAAGTCGATGAGGACGATTTGTCCAGGAGGCTTGCTGAGCTTAAAGCCAGAGGATAAATGAGCTAACCCTACAATCGAGCTTGGACTATCTGCCATACTTTGCACGCGATCCTTATTGAAATGTTGCTTCTATTATCCGCAAACACAGGCGTATTTGTGTATATTGCTCACTTTGGAATATGCTTTGTTTATAACTTTATATAAAAAACCTTCGTGTGTTTTTAGTTTTTACCATTTCAATGATATGCTTCCCTTTTGAGTTGTGCATTAAAAAGAGTATTTCTCACTCGCTTTTAGTCTTATTGACTAGGATACATCTAACATCCTTATTGGTAGAGTCTAGTGTGACATTCTATGCAGATATGTTCTATATGCAAAGACTTTATCATGCTACTATCTTTGTGAGCCAGTTAATCTTCTTTCGAAGCTTGTTGATCATCTTGGTTGATTTGGGGCGTGATAGATGGAAGCCTATGGAGTCAAGGTACCAGCCGCTCCTACCGTTCATGCCAACAATGCGTCCTCCATTGACTGAGAAAGTGAAGGGTGTTCCTTGTTCAACTCCATAAGGTCCATACACTTGTTTATTGCTCTTGAAGGTCATTGACCTGATCACATGAGTGCCACCATGAACAACTGGACAGTAGTAGCCACTCACGCCAGTCAGATACTCATCTGGGTATTGCAGCTTTATCTGCTGAAGCTGAGTTCATGTTAAAGAAACAGTAATCTGGGATAGAGAGAAGGAATCTAGAGTGAGTGAGGAACATACCTCTGATGTTTTGTTGCCTCCCACACCTCCATGCTTCTCTGATCTTGCAGGTTTACCATTCTTATCGTAGACCACCGAGATAGAGTCAATGCAATGATCATATACAAGTTTGATCTCACGGACACCATGATAGATCCCGTCATCCCAAACGGTTCCTCCATTTCCTCCCCAGGGTCCTACGAACACAGTCAGATTGTTATCACCTTTTTTTTGTTGCTGATCCATGTGCCCGTCTGCTTTTTAGTTGTCAGCTTACTTTGTAAACACGATGCAAAGAAACCAAAGTCTTAGGACGATGCTATAATCTTAAACCACCTATGGAGAACCAAACTCGTTCTTTGCTGCAACAGAAGCTTTTTGGAATTGAAACAGGTTGCAGATTGATACAGGACAAGATTGTTTGTTTAGCCTTTGCAACAATGCATTACGCATATAAAAAGACGTCCAAGCTTCATGGGAAGGTATTGGATTCCAGGACAGCAATATATGAGGACGATAGGTATGCATTTGATTGTCTTATCTTCCTTTACATAAAGAACCAGTAGATTCCAGAAAACTTCAAGAAGAAACATTTTATATGGAACAAATTCCAAAAGTAATTATCATAGTGCCAAAAAGAAGATAAAAAAGAATATTGCTTCTTGTTTTCACATTACCAAGATTTATACTTGATCTAGTATTGTATTTATGCAATATGAACATGTCCTTTGCTTTCTGGCATAGGAAGATTTGAAACTTTACAATAATGGCTACTCTGAGTAAGATCAAGCCATTTATCATTACATCTCAATCCTGCTGTGAACTATAGACGAACTCTTATACTATACTATAATATGAATTAACCGAGGAGTCCAATGAAAGAATGAACAAACGAACTGTAGAAGCCCCTGATAGAGAGAGCTACAGGTGAACATAACAGCAAAAGAATCAGCAAACTACTCCAGAAAATGCCAAAGAACCAATTTGGGGAATCATCTCAGTCTCATTCTCTCTCTCAGCATCTTCAGCCCCATGTACCTGCAATTGTGTTCATATATGGAAATTGTTTCTCAGTCTGACCAAAAAGCACTGATACAGTCTCAAAGAGTATACAGTTAGATAGTTTCTTACCTTCCAAGCATCATCAAGGTAGCCTGAGGGTTAGTCCCTGGAGAGATATTGAAGGTTGATCCATCCACAAGTCTAAGAGAATTAACACCAATGACTTTGAGATCAGAGTCCACTACTTTTCCCACAACAGCACCTCCATGGTAGTGCCAGATTGTGCTCACAGTTCGTCTGCAGAAATCTGCCATCACAAGATCATTTTCTTGGTCCACAGGCAATGGAGCTCCAACAAACCTGAACCTACGGCTCCCAAACCATTCTCTGATCATGAAGTCTTGCATAGCTCGGCTCCTGAGTATTTCTCCAATCTTCCTAGTCCCATTGACACATCTCTCTAGATCCTGTGGATCACTGAAGTAGTTGAACCTAACAACTGGGTTTATCCTCACATCCGTTGACGCCAACCTTAGTAAACCAATAGAAACTGGACCTAGGATCTTTTCCATTATGGTTGTCACAGGAACGTACAAAGGAGAAGCTGGCGCTCTGATGAAAACAGAATGTAAAGGCGACGCAAACGGAATCACATTGGAAGCAGCTTCCAGAAAAGCCCCATCCTCAGTAATACCCACAACTTGTATCAGTGAGTTCTCCATTGGAACCGGAGGAACAATGGAGATACCATTCCTCGGGTTATCATACACAAAATCTCCCACATGAGGCTGATCAAGAGCCACTGGGATCCCCCAAGTCGAAAGATAACTCCTTGGACCAATCCCACTAAGAAAAAGCAACTGTGGGCTACCGAGTGCACCAGCTGACAATATCACCTCTCCTCTGTCCCGTATCATTGCGTGATGGTAACGTCCCAGCTGATCACGGTAAACAACTCCAATTGCTGAGACGTTGGAACCTGAGTCACTTGGAGATGAAGCTAACAATACTCTTTCCACAGTTGCGTAAACTGCAACTCTAATGTTGGAACTTCTTGCATATCTGAGAAGATCTGCTGAACTGTGTCTCCTCCCAGTACGATTGAACGTGGACCCTCCGATCTTAGTCCCGACTTTATGCTCCAAGGTGAAGCCATTAAACGGATGGACACCAACTTCAATCAACGCATCCCTAATCGCAGACTGCCAAGTCCTGAGCTGAGGTCTAAACACAATAGCTCTCTCAACCCACTCATAAGACTGATTCACACTAGTCAGATCCCAATTAAGACCTGAATTCTCAAAGAACTGTTTATCAGCTCGGCTATAGAATCCCGCATTGATCGCGCTACTTCCTCCAAGAACACGACCTCTGGCGTTAGGAACTCCTTCCTCAGAGACGAAAGACTGAGCCGGCGAGTCGAAGTTGTTGACGTCTGTGAGAGTGGCCAAGAAACCGTCGTGTGTCATCAGGTTAGCTCTGTTGTACGGAACGCCACCACGTTCGAGAAGAAGAACACGGAAAGATTGTGAAAGTGTGGTGGCTAGTGGACATCCCGCCGTTCCTCCTCCGACGATGATGTAATCGTAGTAATCCTCCGACGCAAAATCAGTTGCGTTCGTAATGAATCGCATGAAACTGGGATCTGAAACGAAGATTTCAACAGCAAGAGAATCAGGGAAGATATAGAAGAATCGAAAATTTTCTGTTCGTTTCCGGCGTCTAATCGCATGAAGTTTCTACCGAATCAACGAAAACTTCATCTCTATGGCTAAAAGATTACAATGTTTCAAGCATAACTCGAGATTCTACAGAAATTTCTTGGGATACTTACGTCGATTAGCGCGTGACCTTGAATTAGACGGAGAAATTACTCCGAGAAGAAGAAGCACAACGAATGCCGTATACAGAAGAGATGAATCAATCTGTTTCTTCATTTTGGCTCTTCGATCGAAGATTTTCTCAGAGCAGCAAGAAAATTAAACTTTCTCGGGAAAGAGAGAAATTTATCAGTTAGAGAGGAGAATCAGAGTGGAGGAAGTTAGAAAGAGAAGAAATGGCGCTAATTTTCTGTAATAGTGTGTTTCTCAACTCACGAATCCATAGCCGTCGATGATAACTAAGCCAAGTAGAGATCAACGGTTATTAAGAGAAGTAATCTTACGCATAGCCGCAGTGGATAATAGCTTTCCATATATTTCACGGCCGTTAGCAACAGTCTCTGGAAAACGTTGTCGCGTAGGTGTGATAACGGTGTGCCGGTTCATTGACTACCAGTCAATTCCGGTCCAATCCGGTTAAGATAAGATAAACAAATTTAGCCACGTGTCATGTAGTTGTGCGGATTAGAGTGTAGCTACTGTTATCACTGACATCTTAAACCGTTTAAACGCAGAGAAAGAGAGAGTAAGCAAAAATGGCGATGGCGATGTTACCGGCGCTCTTCTCTTCTCCCTCGGTTCGAACTAGCAGAGTCAAATGCGGAGCCACCGCAGGCAGCGGCGGCGCACTCTCATCTGCGTCTCCTGACTCCGATCCTAGGAGAGGTGTCTCCGTTTATAAACCCAAGTCATACGAGGTTCTAGCCACTGACGCCGCAAATTCTCTTGCTTGCGCTCTCCAGGATTCCAAATCTCGTTTGGAGATTGATTTTCCGTAAACCTTCTCCTCTTACTCTATCTCAATTGTTTGAATTTTGTGTTCTGGGTTCGTAATTATAATTGGTTCCTTTTGCTATTTTGTGCAATGTGTAGACCTTTGCCCAGTAGCGTTTCATCTTACAAGGTATTTTGATCTTGTTACCATTTGTGAAATTAGTTTTTTTTTTAGCGAAATTTTGTTAATTGTGTTGGATTTGTAATTGTTGTATAGGGTTCTTCGGACGACTTTATTGATGCTAACATACAGCTAGCTGTGACTGTTGTTCGCAAACTTCAGGAGAAAATAGAGACCAGAGCTTGCATTGTAATCTATCTTCTTCTTACTCTATTTATTACTCATCCTTCTTATTTGGTTCTTCTGAGCTATGAATGTGAATCATGCTTCAGGTTTTTCCTGACAAGCCTGAGAAGCGTAGAGCTGGGCAACGGTTTAAAGCCGCGTTTGATTCGGTAGAGATAGACCTTTCAGTTTACTGCATTCTGCATATGTTAGGATTAACTTTCTGAGATATTGAACATTTGATGCTTAACACCGGATTGATTTTTGTGTGTATGTGTTTCATATCAGGTTGATGGCATAAGTATTGGTTCTCTAGATGATATACCTGGTACTTCTGTCACCAATTTCTTCAGGTCCATAAGGAGTACCTTGGACTTTGATTTTGATTTTGAAGATGAAGAAGAAGGTATAAGCTAAAACTACAATCCTTTCATCTAATCCTTTTTCCCATGGATTTTTGGTTATGTTAGTTAACAGATGGACTATTGCATTTAGTCATGAAGATTATGTGTTCTTTCAGGTACTTGGGAATCCAAGGACCCACCGACCCTTTATATATTTATCAATTGCAGCACTCGGGAACTCTCTGTTATAGAGAAGTTTGTGGTGGGGAATCCTTTTTATCTTTCTTATCTTAACATGAAACTTTGTTTAGATACGTTCACTGGCTGTAGTCAATTTCAAATTTTTTGTGTGCCTTCTGTAAGTTGTTGGCCTATACTTGCAGGAAACCTTTGCCAGTTCAACCCCAGCGCTTCTGTTTAATCTTGAGCTAGATACCTTGCGGTATTTCCTCTATTGAGATCACGATTTTTTCCGTAACTCAATCTCTCTTGGTTTCTTCACTTCTGGTAACAATTGAACTTTAGTGCAGTGCTGACCTAGGGCTGCTTGGCTTTCCCCCTAAAGATCTGCACTACCGGTTTCTTTCTCAATTTATTCCAGTCTTTTATATCCGAACCAGAGAGTATTCAAAGGTATTGCCTAGGATGATATTTTTTCCATCGGATCTTTCTTGGCTGTTTGCATAAATGAAGCAACATAATAGTTGTCTGTGTTACTTGGCTAAGACAGTGGCAGTGGCACCATTTGTGTTGAACTACAACGGAGCACTTTTTCGACAATATCCTGGTAAATGCTTAGCTATTCTCTCCGGGACTAAAACTTATAGCATATCTGTGCCTATCTGTCTTGTGACTTCCTTGATCACTGAAAATGATGATGCTAGTCTCTCTATCAGATTTGCGGAACCATTCTCAATTCCACTGTCCTGAATCTAAGAGATTATTTTATCTATCCATATCTGATATGAAAAAAAAAACTAATGCAGGGCCATGGCAGGTGATGCTTAAGCAAACTGATGGTTCATTTGCGTGTGTTGCAGAAAGCCCAACTCGTTTCACGCTGGGTGAAGTATGTCCGCCAAAAGCATTTAACCTTTTGTATATAGTCGATTTTACCCAACTCCTGTAACAAAAACAGTAACAAGCTTTGATTGATGTGGATGCAAACAGACGAAAGAAGAGCTGTTGCAGGTTCTGGGACTACAAGAAGAGAAAGGAAGCTCACTCGAGTTCCTGCGCAGGGGATACAAGGTTTAACACTTTGTTCTAAATATTGTTGTCTGTTTCTTGCATGTGCACATAGAATCTTAAACTGGTCCGAAATTGATGGTGTTGCAGTCGGCGACTTGGTGGGAAGAGGATGTGGAGCTTGAGGTATCATCTAATTGGCGTAACTGAATAATGGCCAAGTCATGGATTCACACTTTTGGTAAGTTTGTTAAGTCTCTCAAGATTGAGATATTTACACTTGTATATGTGCAAAGTTGATAGAGAGAGTTTGGGAGAGGTTGATGAGAATGATAAAGGATAGTTTGAAAATGTTTCTATATATTATTCAGTCCAATTATGATAGGGTCTGCTCCACCCACTTGTGTTGATTATTTCTTCTACTCAATCGTACACTGTGAATAATCAATCATAGGAGATCACAATGAAGCTATTTTAGGAATATATATAGTTCGATAATGATCTCCTTAATTTGCTGTCCAACGGTCATCTTTTTCCCCAACTTATCAACTTCTCTTATTAACAATCTCTAGGTTGGTCTCAAAACTTATGTCTAACGTTTATTTGCTTCTTTATAATATTGGCGTCCATCAGATCAATCAATATCTGTCAATACCCCTCAAAGCTTCAATCAAGTTCTATTTTGTTTCCCTCTTTTCTCTCTCGTATTGCTTTCTTCTCTCATGCGAGCTCCATTTGAGCATGTTTCTTGATCTTATAATCTCAGATAAGGAATCTTGGGTTGTTTGAATTTCTTCTGTTTCTCTGCCTCTTTGTCTCGACCCGTACAGTTTCTGTTTCCTGTCTAAACTCGGATGGGTTAACTCTACTCTCGCTTCTGAAACATTTGGAAAAAGTGCCACCAGAATTAACTTCGACATGGAAGACAAATGCATCTGAAGCCACTCCATGTAACTGGTTTGGTATCATTTGCGATGATTCTAAGAAAGTTAAGTCTCTAAACTTCACCGGTTCAGGTGTTTCAGGCCAATTGGGTTCTGAAATTTGGCAGCTCAAAAGCTTAGAGATTTTGGATTTGAGTTCTAACTACTTCTCTGGGACTATACCTTCCAGTTTAGGAAACTGTAGCTCACTCGAGTATATTGATGTGTCTGAAAATGGGTTCTCTGGTAGCATCCCAGATGCCCTCGGTAGCTTGAAGAGCTTGGCCGATCTGTATCTTTACAACAACTTCCTCACCGGGGAGTTGCCTAAATCCTTGTTTCGAATTCCGGCGTTGAATTTTCTGCATGTGGAGCATAACAATCTAACTGGTTTAATCCCTGAAAATGTTGGTGAAGCTAAGGAGCTTCTCGATCTGCGTCTGTTTGACAATCAGTTCTCTGGTACAATCCCTGAGTCAATTGGAAACTGTACTAAACTGGCAATTCTGTATTTGCACAATAACAAGTTAGTTGGTTCATTGCTTGCAAGTCTCAATCTTTTGGAGAAACTCACTGACCTGTTTGTTGCTAACAACAGCCTACGAGGAACAGTACAGTTTGGTTCAACCAAATGCAGGAATCTGGTGACATTAGATTTTTCATACAATCAATTCGAAGGCGGCATCCCTCCTGAGTTGGGAAACTGCAGTAGCCTTGACGCTTTAGTCATTATAAAAAGCAATTTGTCAGGAAAAATCCCTTCATCATTGGGTCTGTTAAAGAATCTCACAATTCTTAACCTTTTCGAGAATCGTCTCTCTGGGAGTATCCCTGCGGAACTCGGGAACTGCAGTAGCTTAAACACGTTAAAGCTCAACAATAACCAGCTCGGAGGCACTATACCAAGTCATTAGGTAAGCTAAACAAGCTAGAAAGTCTGGAGCTTTTCGAAAACCGGTTTTCTGGTGAGATTCCTATAGAAGTAGGGAAGATACAGAGTCTTACGCAGTTGCTAGTCTATCTAAACAATCTCACAGGACAAATACCAACGGAAATAACCGAGCTCAAGAATCTCAAGATCGTTACACTCTTCAACAACAGCTTTTATGGAGTGATACCACCTGGTTTAGGTCTGAACAGCAAACTAGAGATTATTGATTTCATTGGTAACAATCTCACAGGAGAGATACCTCCAAATCTCTGTCACAGAAAGATGTTGACAGTGTTTAACTTAGGATCGAATCAGCTTCACGGTAAAACACCAACATCTGTTAGCCAGTGTAAGACTCTAAGCAGATCCATCCTCAGAGAAAACAACCTTTCAGGTGTTCTTCCTGAGTTTTCTTAGAATCAAGATCTATCGTTTCTCGATCTCAATAGCAACAGCTTCGAAGGACCAATCCCTTGTAGCCTCGGAAGCTGTAGGAAACTCACGACCATCAATCTGTTTCGAAACAAGCTCACTGGGAACATTCCTATAGAACTTGGGAATCTACAAAGCCTTAGTCACCTGAATCTTGGATTTAACTTATTAACCGGTTCGGTTCAAATAGTGTAAACGGTTTAGTATGGTTAAGATGGTTTAATGTAAAATCAACTAAAAGGTTGATTAAACCAGGAACCCTCTAGACTATAAAGAGAGTCCTAACTGTAACAAACAAATTAAGATAATAACAGATTCTTTTCCCATTTCGTCTTCTACATGCGGCTACTATCAGGTTCCTCCGAAGTTTAGTAACTGGAAAGAGTTGACCACTTTGGTTCTCAGTGGAAACCGGTTTTCAGGAGTCGTTCCGCCGGACCGCCGCTCTTAGAGAAAATGAAGACAACCATTTACCGGAACTATTAAGCTAGACGAAAATTAGACTTTTTACGTACGTTTTCAATAATATTTTACTACATACTGAAAACCTTATTGTAACATTAGACATTATATCAAAAATTTAATATTTTAAATTTACAACATAATCTGTAAGCCAAGACACTGATCCCACAAAATAGATAACAAATAACAAAATCCGCATGTTGTACAATATAGATGATTTATTTTATTGTTTACGCAATCATTTAGTTCGATTACATTTTTTACCTAATCATTATGTCATTCCATTCCTTTAACTTTTTTCTCGGAAGCTTACCTTAGTCATAATTTGAAAGTCAATTTGTTCAGGTCTATTTAACGTTTAGCTGTTCTTATCAATCAACAAATAGAAAATCATACACGTATTTTATCGTATTAAAATTTAGATAGTGACACGGCGATAACGTTTGCAAACAATTTTATTTAATGTTTGGTAATGCGTTGTTAGTGAAAGTAACAATGGACCCAAACCTGCCCAGCTCCACTAATTGACTATGCACCACCAACCAAAGAGTTCAATTAATTAGTGAAATGCTTTTGTTTTTTAGATTCGTTTTTCTTTAGTTAACGGTTCCTTACTTTCTTAAGCTGCACTAGACGGATCTAAAACGACATCATTGTGGAATATTCAAATGATTCTCGTTTCACAAAGAGAGAATCAAGGAAACAGGGAAGACTCCAGAACACGTGTGTCTGAAAACGGAAAAAAGAAAGACTGAATGAGAAACGGCGTGCAAAAAGTATACGCGTTGAAGGTTAGGTTCACAATCAAGTTGATACAGACCAAAGATCTCGTCAGCTAAAAGGGCAACAATCAGATCAACGAGTATCAGTTATTACCCATCAATCAAGTCTTGTCCTTTTCCCCCCTTTTCTCTCTTCTTTCTGCTGAGGCGAGAGCTTCAAAGTTTCAATCTTGATTGAGATTCTGCATGTTTCTTGATTCTTAATCTTCGATGAAGAATATCGCCTTGTTCAAAATTCTTCTTCTTTTCTGTTTCTTTTTCTCAACCCGCTTAGTTTCTGTTTCTTGTCTAAACTCAGATGGGTTAACTCTACTCTCGCTTCTGAAACACTTGGACAAAGTGCCACCACAAGTAACTTCTACATGGAAGACAAACACATCTGAAGCCACTCCATGTAAATGGTTTGGTATCACTTGTGACAATTCTAAGAATGTTGTGTTCCTCAAATTCTCTCGTTCTAAGGTTTCAGGACAATTGGGTCCTGAAATTGGGGACCTCAAAAGCTTACAGGTTTTGGATCTGAGTACTAACAATTTCTCAGGGACCATACCTTCCAGTTTAGGAAACTGTACTAAACTCACTTCTCTAGATTTGTCTGAAAATGGATTCTCTGGAAAGATTCCAGGTACTCTTGGTAACTTGAAGAGCTTGGAGGAGCTTTATCTTTACATAAACTTCCTCACTGGTGAGTTACCTGAATCCTTGTTTCGAATTCCATCGTTGCAGATTTTTCATCTTGAGTATAACAATCTAACCGGTCCGATTCCTCAAAGTGTTGGTGAAGCTAAAGAAATTTATGATCTGCGTATGTTTGAGAATCAGTTTTCTGGTAACATCCCTGAGTCGATTGGGAACTGTAGTAACCTGGAGATTCTATATCTACACAAGAACAAGTTAGTTGGTTCGTTGCCTGAAAGTCTCAATCTTTTGGAGAATCTCACTGATCTGTTTGTTGCTAACAATAGCCTAAGAGGACCGGTTCGTCTAGGTTCAATCAATTGCAAGAATTTGTTGGCTATAGATTTGTCTTACAATGAATTTGAAGGTGGTGTTCCTTCTGAGTTGGGCAATTGCAGTAACCTTGAAGCTCTAGTCATAGTGAATGGTAACTTCTCAGGTACAATCCCTTCCTCATTGGGTCTATTAAAGAAGCTTACAGTTATAAACCTTTCTGAGAATCTTCTTTCTGGTAGTATCCCTGTGGAGCTAGGGAACTGTAGTAGCTTAAACTTGTTGAAGCTGAACAATAACCAGCTTGGAGGTGAGATACCAAGTACATTGGGGAAGCTAAAGAAGCTAGAAAGTCTTGAGCTTTTCGAAAACCAGTTTTCGGGTGAGATTCCTATTGAGATATGGAAGAGTCAGAGTCTTGCACAGTTGCTAGTTTATCAAAACAATCTCACTGGAGAATTACCTATGGAAATGACTGAGATGAAGCGTCTAAAGATCGTTACGCTCTTCAACAACAGCTTTTATGGACCGATACCACCGGGTTTAGGTGTGAACAGCAGCTTAGAAGAGATTGACTTTATTAGTAACAAACTTACAGGAGAGATACCGCCAAATCTATGCCATGGAAGGAAGTTAGAAGTACTCAATTTGGGTTCTAATCAGCTTCAGGGATCAATACCAACTTCTATTAGTCACTGTAAGAGCATCAGAAGATTCATCCTTAGAGAAAATAACCTTTCAGGTCTTCTTCCTGAGTTTTCTCAGGATCATAGCCTTTCATTTCTTGATTTCAATAGCAACAACTTAGAAGGACCAATCCCGCACAGTCTCGAAAGCTGTAGGAATCTCTCGAGCATCAACTTGTCTCGAAACAAACTCACGGGACAGATACCTTCACAACTTGGGAATCTACTAAACCTTGGCTACTTGAATCTTTCACATAATCTTCTTGAAGGCTCTCTACCACCTCAGCTATCTAACTGTGTGAGTTTAGAACGTTTTGATGTTGGGTTCAACTCATTAAACGGTTCTATTCCCTCGATCTTTAGTAACTGGAAAGGCTTGGCGACTTTGGTTCTCAGCGAAAACCGGTTTTCAGGAGGTATTCCAGGGTTCTTGGCTGAGCTTGTAAAGCTATCAGATCTGCAGATTGCACGAAATGCTTTTGGTGGTGAGATACCTTCATCTCTTGGGTCGTTACAGAATCTGATCTATGATTTGGACCTTAGCGGAAACGGATTAACAGGTGAGATTCCAGTAAAGTTGGGGGATCTTGATAGACTAACAACACTCAACATATCCAACAACAACTTGACAGGCTCTTTATCAGTTCTTGAAGATCTTACCTCATTGCTACATGCTGATGTCTCGAAAAATCACTTTACCGGTCCAATACCGAAAAACTTGGAGAAACAGGTGATCTCTGACCCGTCGATGTTTTCAGGAAATCCCAACCTTTGCGTTCCACATTCTTTCTCTGTTAGCAACAATAGCCGCATTGACTTAAATTACTGCAACGATCAATCTAAAAACAGCAAACGTGGCCTCAGTACTTGGAAAATCGTCCTTATAGCAGTCTTATCCTCTTTATTCATCTTGGTTTTGGTTCTTGCTCTTGTTTTCATTTGCCTACATCTTCGTAAAGGAAGACCAGAGAAAGATGCTTATGTTTCCACCGAGGAAGGCCCGTCTTTATTACTGAGCAAAGTTCTTGCAGCAACTGACAATCTAAATGAAAAGTACATCATTGGAAGAGGAGCTCACGGAATTGTGTATAGAGCTTCTTTAGGCTCGGGAAAGGTCTACGCTGTGAAAAGACTCGTCTTCGCATCTCACATCCGCGCTAACCAAAGTATGATGAGAGAGATCGAAACAATCGGGAAAGTTAGGCATAGGAATCTGATTAAGTTAGAAGGGTTTTGGCTGAGGAAAGAAGATGGTTTGATGCTGTATAGATACATGACTAAAGGAAGCCTATACGATGTTCTCCACGGTGCTAGCTCAAAAGATAATGTGCTAGACTGGTCTGCACGGTATAACATTGCGCTCGGTGTCGCGCACGGACTGTCTTATCTACACTATGATTGTCATCCACCGATTGTACACCGCGACATCAAACCAGAGAATATACTCATGGACTCGGATTTGGAGCCTCACATTGGAGATTTCGGTTTGGCTCGCCTTCTTGATGACTCAACAGTTTCAACTGCAACTGTTACAGGAACCACCGGGTACATTGCACCAGGTAATGTATCTTAGACTTGGTTATACTCTGGTTTAGAATTTAACCGAGTTAGTTACCGGTTTAGAATTCTGTTAGGTGTCAGTTAAATTAATTTCAACCATGAAACTTTGCAGAAAACGCTTTCAAAACCGTGAGAGGAAGAGAATCAGACGTTTACAGTTATGGTGTCGTGTTGCTCGAGCTGGTTACAAGGAAGAGAGCGGTGGACAAATCTTTCCCGGAAAATACAGATATAGTAAGCTGGGTGAGATCTGTGTTGAGCAGCAGTAGCAGCAACAATGTCGAGGACATGGTGACAACAATCGTGGATCCGATTCTCGTGGACGAGCTTCTTGATTCTAATCTTAGGGAACAAGTGATTGAAGTGACGGAATTGGCACTGAGTTGTACGGAGAAAGATCCGGCAAAGAGACCTACGATGAGAGATGTGGTGAAACAGTTGTGTGATATGAAATGTCTTGGAAGAAGCTCCTCTGGTTCAGTTCGGTAATCTCGTTGCTGAGCAGAAAGGAAATGTGGAATGTTGTTATTAGTGTTTTGTGTTTAACTACTGGTAATGTAACTGGGCCAATAATGTTAAATATGGGCCTATCTAAGGCCCAAATATGACGGCCCTATAGTTGTAACCGTGTCTGTGAAATAATAGACTCGTTTATCAAATCAATATTCTCTTTTATTTTATTTTAAAAACATTTGGGGCAAATTTTATTTTGGCCTGAGATGAAGATAGGTGCGGTTGGGGAGAGTTGGCTGGTACGGACTCCGGTAGTTTCTCCGGTGGTTCGCAGCTCAATTTTCCGGTGTGGAAAGCCGCAGCTACGATTCCCTTTATCGAACAGTGAGCTAAGCTCTTATCTTTCATATATAATGTTTTTTTTTCTCAGCAAGTGTACCTTTTTCGTTAAATTCACATTTCTAGTAACTTGGTCGATATGAAAGAGTGATAAAATGGTTTTCTCCATTGACATACACAAGGTTGGGGAAAAAAAAACAGAGACTTTGTCTGATAAAAAGATTTTGGATTTTCCAGGGCTGTCTCGTGGTTTGGTTCTGGCGGTTCATGGAGGGAGAGGATATGAATCCCCATGGGATGAGAAACCCTATGAAACTCTTCCCACTGGTAAAAGGGTTTACTTTGATGAGTCTGATGTTGTAACGTTTCTTGATCCTCCCAAGGAGTTGATTCCACTGGACCCTGCTTCGTATAATCCTTCTGCTTATCTCTGGTTAGTCTGCTTTGGTTGATTGATTTCTAGCATTATTTCAGTCTAAACTAATGGATAGCTATATAAGATGGAATTTGATTAGGTATATGACTATATGCTAGTCTCAGTTTACTTCAAGGGATAGTTATAGTATCAAGATACTTTTTTGGTGGGGAAGGAATTTTTTCATGAATAGATTTAGTATAGTCTTAGGTTTGCTCTCCAATTGGTGTGTGGTTTTAATTGCATATTGGTTAATGATGTTTTATATCTTAAAAGGAAGAGGATCTAAGGACACCATCAATTGGAGTTATACACCCTCTACTTCATGAAATTAACTGTTAGATTCCATCTGGCGTATTATAAAATAATAAGATAACTGTTTAACAGAGTTGAGATTGTACAGGAAAAAGATTGAAGACATGCCTGAAGAGAGGCGCCACCATTTGCTGCAATTGTTAGAGCCGAGGTCAATCTTGCTGAACTCTTATCAAATAGTTAGCTTTTGTGTCATGTGGTTTTGTCTTGGAAAAGATTGAATTCATATGCCAAAGAAGTTGACTTTGGAAAGAAAAGTTAGTGCATGTTTTGGGATGTAAAATTGTCTTCATGAGAGTGTATGTATGTAGGCTTATATCAAGAGCATGGGAAATAGCAAGCACTCGTTATGAAGATCCAAAGTTAGCTAAAAAGACTGCATCCAAAATATTCTCTACCGGAGATGAGGAAACTTCACTTGAATACTTTAGCTGCCGAACAAGTCAGGGTAATCTATTTTAGGTCTGAACCCCTACAAATATAAATGAATTTGTACGTTATCTACGTATGGTCTTGCATGTTGATGTTTATATTCTTAAAAACTTCTAAAATACTCTTTCCTTATTGTTTAGGTCCATTAATCATATCTTGGATAAATTTCTTCAGGATGGTTAGTCGGATTGATATTACTTCCATCCCTATTTCATTTGGCAGCATCTATCCCGCACTATCTTTCTTGACATAGTTTATATATTTCTTTGTAGGCTGTCTTTCGCTCCAACAATGACCAAGTCTATGGGCGTGTTTGTGGTGAGTCCTGATCCAATTAATGTTTCTCTCAAAATGAACAAGCGAAAACTTTTCCATTTGCAATTTCTGTGAGTTTAATCCCAACATTTAAGGCATATCTAAGCTGATGTGGAACTCTATCTACTAATGTGCAGATCAAATATGAGCTTATCTCTCTGGAATTGATATAGTAAGCTGATTTCAAAACAAATGATTTTCAATATGACTTGTTGTTTATACTTTTTGCTCATCTGCCCGCAATAGATTTTGAAACATGTGTGAAGTATTCCTTTTTCCATGGGAAATCTTTGTATCGAAGACATTTTGTAATTTGTATACATCTTTATGACTTTCTCAAAACATTTTCGCAATTGGTGATTGAACATAAGTGATTGTCATGCTATTACTCCTGTTGTAACATTTACACTAAAATCTCAAGAAATGGCATCGTGCAGGTGGACCGGTAGTGTCAACCCTTGCCAATGCTTTCAGTCCGCTATACTTTGAGGTCACAGAAGCTATGGAAGTCATGGCCACAGAAGAACCCTGCGATGTAGCATGCAAGTTCGGTGATGGACTTCTTACTATTGAAGATTACCCACAAGGCTTCCCTCGACCATGTAAGACTCATTGCTCATACTTATTTGAGATTTAGCCATTTCCACTTTCCTTGTAGAGACACACTTTTAGGATTCATATATGAGTTTCTTACTTGCATCTTAGGTTTGAGAGTAGCATAATAGACAAGGTCTCTCTTAACGCATAGCTTTCTTTGACTTGATATTGCAGCAAAGCATCCATATCCATTCAACGACAGTGTTGTCATATACATACGACATATAGGTCCAGGTGTATGCGTAGGACAAGCATGGCAAGAAGGTAAAGAACTGCAACAAGTGCCTCAAAGATTATGCGCCGACATTCTCATGGTCAAACAATACAGATGATGAAGTAAGGAGGCTTTAACTTAGATTGCAAGCTTTTCACACTAGCTTGAATAGCTTTTGTTTGACTTGTATTATTTAGAAGTCTTAAACAAATTGGTTTAGAAGCTTTGGATCGGTGAGTTAAACCAAGTTAAATTGTGGCCGATATGGCAATATATGTTGTAACTTGAAGATTCTGAATCTCTGATATCATTTTTAAGACAAACAAAAAAGATGTTATTATATGACTCAATCTTCTTACATCAATCCAAATTCACTTCATGGTTCCGAAGTAAAAACTAAAAAGGGTGGAAATCATTAAATAACATTCAAATATGATAGTATATTTTAGCTAAAACAAGATCTGTGGTGACTCTGTTTTAAGTTTTACTTTATAGATTTTTTGTGCACCGTTTCATTGGTAATAAATTGGCGAACAGAAAAAAAACAAGAAAAACGGCAAACAAACAGTAACACGAAAGAGCGAAATAAAGGAAAAGTTGTAAGAAAATTTCATCATTTTCAAGGCCCTGAAATTTCTTTTGACGGCGGAGATGACGCAAACGTGAATCTAACGGACCGTATTCTCTCTCTGTAAAAGTAACGTCTTTGCTTATTTCATCCAACGGTTAAGTCAAATCTAAAAATTACTACTTTATAAGAAGGGAAGGCGCCTCTATACACGTCGTCACTTTCTTTGTTTCACTCTCTCTCTCTCTCGTCAGGAATTGTCTTATGCTATTTCATCGTCCTTGTGTCCTTCTCCTTCTACCCTAGTTCTATTTTCTCATCTTCTTCAGGTTGGTGTTAATCTAATTTCTTGTTAATTCTTTCTGTGTTTTATTATCTGGAAGATGTTTATAAATGAATATTGCACTGTAGATACAATTTTCGTTTTTTTTTTTCTGGTGAATCTGAAATTTGTATGTTCTAGTGTTCAATTAAGGGTTAGTCTAGTTTTGGCATGCTTCTTTAGAATTCGGTTGATGTCTTACGAATCTAAATAAAGTAGGGATCTTTATGTGAAAAAAAGGGAAAGATTTTTTTTTTTGGTGGCCATAGGCATGAAAGATCTGGTGGTGTTTATAATTTGAGGGACTTCAATTATTTTGACGTCGAAGCTGATGCTTTGGGGATATGTAGTAAAGGAAGTAACTGCTATGTATTCCTTATGAACCGCTTTTAGATGGATTTTAATGAAAAGGCCATTTTACCTTATTTGACAGCTTGAACTAGGTTTGTGGGAGATGATATATTAATGTCGTAATTTTGATGTTAATCTAAGCTTTGCTTAGTGCTCTTAATCCAAATGTTGATCCTTTTTTCATTTTTCTTACTTTGACAGGAGTTTAGCAATGGAAGGAGTTCCAGGGGTCAATAATACTGTTCCAAATCCTAACCATTTTGACAAGTCAATAGTGCTTGATGTAAAACCGTTGCGAAGTTTGAAACCTGTTTTTCCAAATGGTAATCAAGGTCCACCATTTGTTGGTGGTCCACCTTTTGGTCCTTCTCCTTCTGAGTCTTCTCCTTTCTTCCCATTTGGTGGACAACAACCAACACAAGATACTCCAGATCTCAACCAAACACAGTACACACCTCCTCCATCGTTTGTTGCACCTCTTCGATCATATAGAACACCTAGTACATCAAATGGCCCCAGCAGCTCCAGTGGAACTAAAAGAGGAGTTGGACGTCCTAAGGGAACTAGTAGTTTGAAGAAAAAAGAGAAGAAGACTGTGGCTAAAGATCCTAATTTGGATACGCAGGTAGTGAAAAGATTCAGTGCAGATTATGACAGTGGGATCAGTGTAGCAGAGCGAGAAGATGGAAATGGGTACTTAGTAAATAGTGTATTGATGCGTTTCGATGCAGTTAGGAGGCGGCTCAGCCAAGTAGAATATGGAAAGGCCGCCACTGCGAAAGCAGCAGGTACTTTGATGAGCAATGGGGTGCGGACAAACATGAAAAAGAGAGTTGGGACGGTTCCCGGAATTGAGGTTGGAGATATTTTCTTTTCCCGGATAGAGATGTGTTTAGTAGGTCTTCACATGCAGACTATGGCTGGCATTGACTATATAACTAGTAAGGTTGGGTCAGATGAAGAGCCTTTAGCAACTAGCATTGTTTCAGCTGGACGTTATGATGGCGAAGCCCAGGATCCAGAGTCTTTAATTTACAGTGGACAAGGTGGCAATGCAGACAAGAATGGACAAGCATCTGATCAGAAGCTTGAAAGGGGTAATCTAGCATTAGAGAAAAGCTTGAGGAAGGGCAATGGAGTAAGAGTCATACGAGGGGAAGAGGATCCAGCTAGTAAAACAGGAAAGATCTATATCTATGATGGGCTTTATTCGATCTCAGAGTCATGGGTAGAGAAAGGGAAATCTGGTTGCAACACATTTAAATATAGATTGGTGAGAATCCCTGGTCAACCACCTGGTTTTGGCATCTGGAAATCTGTTCAGAAGTGGAAGGAAGGTTTGACTACAAGAACAGGCCTTATCCTTCCAGATCTCACTTCAGGAGCTGAAGTTAAACCTGTTTCACTTGTGAATGACGTTGATGAGGAGAAAAGCCCTGCTTGTTTTACCTATATCTCCTCTCTAAAATACTCGGAGTCCTTTAAACTAACTCAGCCCACAACTGGATGTTCCTGCCATGGCTCATGTTCACCAGGAGATCTAAACTGCTCTTGCATCAGAAAAAATGATGGTGATCTCCCTTACCTTAATGGGGTTATGCTAGTTTCTCGGAGGCCGGTGATACATGAATGTGGCCCAACTTGTCCATGTCATGCCAATTGCAAAAACAAAGTGATTCAGACAGGACTGAAGTTTCGCCTGGAAGTGTTTAAGACAGCAAATCGTGGTTGGGGTTTACGTTCGTGGGATCCCATCCGTGCTGGTTCTTTCGTATGTGAATATGCCGGTGAGGTCAAAGACAGAGGCAATCTTAGAGAGGACCAAGAAGATGATGAGTATGTCTTTGACACATCTGCAACATCGCGTGTTTATAACTCATTTAAGTGGAATTATGAGCCTGCTCTAGTTGATGAGGACCCTTCAGATGAAGTTCCCGAGGAGTTCAATCTCCCATCACCACTCCGGATCAGTGCCAAGAACTTTGGAAATGTAGCTCGGTTCATGAATCACAGTTGCTCCCCTAACGTTCTATGGCAGCCAGTTGTTTGTGAAGGAAACTGTGAATCGGTTATCCACATTGCTTTCTTTGCCATCCGTCACATTCCTCCAATGGCGGAATTGACATATGATTATGGGGTTTCTCCTAAATCTGAGGCCAGAGATGGGAGCTTTTTACATGGAAAGAGGAGATGTCTTTGTGGATCTGAGAAATGCCGTGGTTCATTCGGATAACCTGAGAAATGTAAGCTTCTTAGATCATATTCTTTTCTTTGTACTTTCATGTGTGTAGCAAAGTACAAAAGGGGTGGCTTTTGCTCCTTCTCTTAATGTAAAAGTGGTTGCCATTTTTGAAAACTGTGTATTGCATGGAATGTAGCGATGTATGCACATCGAATCTATTGTTATGTATTGGCATCTCATCGGCTTTAGGTTCAATGCTCATGGTTTTGGTAAAAACAAACTCGATAGAGCAATCCGTTTATCTTTTCTAAAGGTACCTGGATTCAAGTTTCGTATTCATCAAAAGTCACTTTAAGAATGACAAAGAATCAATGTTTGTTTTTGGTATTTTAATCTTCCATGTTCTTCATGTACTCCTTGGAAAGCTTTGTTTCCATAATGAGTTTTTGTTCCTTGATGAGTGAGTATCCTGATTCCAGCAATGCTTCGACCGTTTGCTGTTCACACCATATCATCAATCATCATGAAACAAACCCTTCATATGATCGTGAGCCAAAGCTTAAAAATTTTGAGAGAGAGAGATCATTGAGAAGCCTGTAAGTATGTTTTACCTCAGGGGGAGTGAATTGAGGAACCTCATTAGTCTTTTTACGTCTGAGAAGAGTTTTACCTAGAGTCTCTATTCCTCCAGCATCATCTACCCACTGTAACAACAAAGAGATTAGCCTTTTCACTGCAGAGATCTAAACATTACCAGCTGTTTCATGGCTGAAGGTTACCTTGAGGATAGATCTATCATATGTCCGTGACCTCAGAGCTCCATAGAAGTCAAGTGCTGCCACAAAGATAAAAAAAAAAAAAAAAAAAAAAAAGGTAAAGAACTCTACCTTTGTATTCTTCATTAGAGATAGCAAATTGTTTTACCTTGATTTGGAAACTTATCAACAATGCTCACAACATCTTTCCGTGATATACCATCTTTCTCGTACATTCTACTAACAATGTTTACGATATCTTCACGAGTTGGCTGCCTGTTTTTTTAGCAATAAACACTTAAGCTTTTTGTCAGCAATGATCCCACAGTTGCAGGAAAAATGGATTGCAATCTGTGTATTATTATTACCAGTAAAACTTCTCCATTCTTCCTTCACGGATCAGTGGAGCATAAAGTGTAGAGAAATCGTTCCCTGTGACAATAAGAGGAACTCTGTTTACAATGTCAGCTTCTCTCCAGTTTTGTCCCACACTTACCCTTGTCGGATTATCCGCAAGATTCATCAGAGTACCAACAACTATCTGGTTGTTCACTGTCATTTGTGTTTCCCCTAAACCGAGACCAATAAACTCAGTTAAGATCATCTCTGCAGAATAAAAGCAGATGAGTCACACCATATTTCATAGTTATCTGGGATTGAATTTTACCAAATCTACCAAGGCCAGCATCAATATCATTGATCATGAGAACACTCATCTTCCCCTGCATTACAAGTCATCATCAAAGTTCATGCCAACCCCATATCAGTAAATAAATGTAGCAAGACTGGGATTGATAAGAAAAGCTTTTAACTTGATTCTGAATGACTTGTGAAGCTGTTCGATAGCGGTCACGTATGAGTTTTCCCGGTTCCCCTGTAAGGAAACATTAGAAAGATTAGAACTTTCGATGGTCAGTGAAAGCAAGTAGGTCCTAGGATGGCTACATCGACTGGACGATATGGAAGTAAACAAAGTTGAAGAAATCACCAGCTCTATCTGATTCCAACTCTCCTGCTGACATAATAACCGGTTCAACTCCCATGGTTTTGAATATAAGTTCTGTCTGAAACGTTTTGCCTTGCCCTTTACCTCCCCAAATACCTAGGCAGCCATAAGAACAGCAATGTTCAAGAGATAGTAGCAAAACTTCAACACTGGATCAAAACAGAGAAGCAGAAGGTATTCACTACCTAAGATGAGTGGGATTTTTATATTTAGAGAAGGAGCAAGGTAGTTCTTCACAATGTGGACCGCTGCAGAATACAAATTTAAATAGACATGTTAAGGTAAACTGAAACAAAGATCTATATCAAAAGTTCCAGACTTTAAGTTTTAGGCAGTCAAATATGAACCATATCTTCACCAAGACTTAGTTTAAGATAACTTACCAACTTTATCCTGTCCAAAAAAAGAAGACAACGTAAGTTTATGTTGCTCTTGTTTAATAGATTTCTTCCAAATTAGACTACAAGAAGAAGAACAAACAGTTACCATGAACGATGGGGCAATGTAATAATCTCCTTGAAGATGTTCAAAGGACCTCGTCGCCTTCTGACGGTAATCAAACACAATATCAGCTGCAAAAATTAACAGATGTATCTTCTTCATCAGAGACAATAATATCTTCAAGTCAAACAAAATTTCAGTCTTGTCAATACTAACAATCTTTTCCAAGGAAGTCTCCGATGAATACGTCATCAATCATGCCGGCTCGTGCTCCCACAGCTACGTTAACATTATCAGACTCTGCACCAAGCCTATAGAGATAATCTTTCCCTTCCGAATCTTTTACTTCCCACGACGATTGCTCCGATAACTTCCTCGGCTTCGCGCCACTGTCATTAGCCTCTTTGCCGCCATCATTAGAGGAAGCTTTGGAGCAAGCGATCGAAGAGAGTTTTCTGGGAGAGATTACAGAGGATGAAGATTGTAATGGTGGAAACTTGAAACGTAGTGATATGTTTGCAAGCGCCATTAAACATACAAATCAAAGCTTCTACCTTTTTTTTTCCTCGGATTTTTTCTAACCAAGTTAAATTTTTAAAAAAAAAAACTTGTCCCCAAGATAGGATTTTGAACAAGAAGAGCCATTTGTTCTAAAAGCCTAGCTGTGGTTAATGACAAAGACTTTAGTTTTGGTCCCACCTTCAAATTTGTTCTTTAAATCTCTTTTGCACTTGTTATAAGCTGTTATTATTATTTGCGCACATCTGTGTCTGAAATTATAGCAGTTCCAAGTAGTAGTAGTAATGAGAGAAATTAAATGTTGTTTGGTCGGTTTTGGATAAACTTGATACTAAACTACATGCATTGGTGGCAGCTAACTCATTTTATCATCACAATTATGAAATTATTCATTATCACACCGGTAATATAACCATTACATATCCAGTTAATTACACATATACTATATAAACTTTAACGTAGAAGAAGAGAGAACAATATAGAGTGACATGACAAGAGTGGATAATGATGGATCAGGAGAACCAATTAACGAGCTCGTCCACGTGGCTGCCAGCTGGAGGAGGAGGCACATCTTGCATCACTTTCTCTTGCCCCTTTGGATAGTATATTCCCGTTCCTTCATGCGGGACCCAACTAGTACTCCCCGACGACGACGTCTCTCCGGCGCCGTAGAACCCTCTCATCGTCTTCATCTCCTCTCCGGCGCCGGCGTCTGTCTTCACCGACTCCCTCACTATGTCGTGCGATGCACTCTTCTTATGAATCGATTTCCTAAGCATCGGCCTATATATAGATATACAATTGCATGCGTAAAGACGACATGTAGAAATCGTAAAATATGTTTAGATCTCTTCATTTATAAAACAAAATGCTTATGCTCTCTTAAGTAAAAACTTACTTGACGAACATGGTGTTCATGGTTTGTGCACCACGAGACGAGAAGCTGAAAGTGGCCATTGTCAATCTCAAAGATCTCTTACAATGTGTATGAATAATCCAATGTAGGTAAATATTAATATGTATTTATATTATGTGTGTGTTGAGAGAGTTGCATATATATACATACTCACATCATACAGTGGGAATGGAACTTTATCAACAATTAATATAAAATTAAAGAATAGGAATGGAATCCATATTCACACTTCCCAATGTAGATTAATCACCAGACCCACGCCTCTCTTGTGTCATCTCCTCCACGTGGCATGATCCATATCTTCTAATTTTGGATCATTCTTTCGTTTCTTCTACAAGAACATTTTACGCATACGTATGCATACACATAATGTTTTGGTCTCTTGTGACATGCGTGATTCATGCTCCCATTTTTTCAACTTAAATTAGACTGGGCCTTATTTTTAATGGACCCATTAAAGGCCCATTTATGACCCTTATTATCGATATTCACTTTAAGATAATAAATAAAAATTAATGAAAAATCTTAAACACACCATATAAAGCTTTATTTATTGTTGTGTGATGATGATTCTGTTTCGGGTTTATTTATTTCTACTTTGTTTCCTATGTTGTTGTAGTCTCCTTATCAATTTCTCAGGTAATTCTTATCTCTCATCTATGTTTACTTTGAATTCTAGGGTTTATTTTACTTTCATCTCCTTCTTCGTTTTTCATATCAAAGTCTCGTCTTTTTTCGTTTTTTTTTAATGTAATTCGATGCGCATATGAGTTTCTCTTTTTCAGCGATCGTCGTGCTTTGGTCATCGATTCGACAGAGTTGTCTATTCGTTTGCTGAAGTATTCATATTTTCTGAGAATATAGCTAAAGTTTTGATATAAGTTTAGACCTAGCCTAAACTGATGATGGCATAATTTTCCAGGGTTTTTTAGCTGTTTCTAAGTTGGGACTCTCCTGTTTTTGTTGTTTGAATCTTTCATGAAAGATACGATTTTTATCAATTATATAATCTTATTTCTGCATATTTTTGGTGTAGTGTGATCCATGGGTGTAGAATCCAAGGGAAGAGCATGGTTTGGTAAAATCTACAACAAGTTGGAAACTATACTTGTGGAGGTGGACACTTTCACTTCTCAGGTACTCACTAGCTCCATTGTTGCTTTTCATAATCAATCTGATTAATGATGGTTTAGAGAGTAGAGATATTGAGTAATGGTTACTTAATGTGTTGGGACAGAGCACACTTTGTTTGAAATCAAGTGATCCTTCTGGATGGGAATCTGTTAGAAGTGAACCAAAGGAGGTCGCAGAAGACAGTTCTTCTGGAAATTCTTATGTGCAGAAACTCCATGATCGTGTTGATTCACCGAGATGTGAAAGTCCTTCTGATCCACCATCACATCAGAACTTTGACATTGCAGGAAGTGTTCGGGTTGAGGAACGAGTTCAAGAAGATAGTTTGAAGGATGATTTATCAGCTTCCTTGTTGCCTCATGGAGAAAGACTCTCTACATCTCCATTGCTTGAAAAGTATTGTGATGCTAATCAAATATCAGACACTAATCTTGGTGATGAAGAACCAATATTTACCGATGAAGAGTCTCAAATCTCTACATCTCCATCGCTTGAAGATTATTCTGATGCTAGTTTGTCATCAGCTACTAGTCTTGGTGATGAAGAGACAATAATTACTGGCGAAGATTCTCAGATCTCTACATCTTCATTGCTTGAAGAGTATTGTGATGCTAATTTGCCATCAGCCACTAGTCTTGGTGATGAAGAGCCAATAATTACATCTAAAGGGTGTCAGATATCTACATCTTTATTGCTTGAAGAGTATTGTGATACTAATTTACCATCAGCCACTAATCTTGGTGATGAAGAGCCAATAATTACATCTGAAGAGTCTCAGATCTCTACATCTTCATTGCTTGAAGATTATTGTGATGCTAATTTGCCATCAGCCACTAGTTTTACAGATGAAAGACCAATAATTACAGATGAAGAGTCTCAGATCACTAACATCTTAACCCCTCGGAGATTTTCTGCTGGGAACCCTTTGGTTTCTTCAGGTGAGGAAAGTGTAGAAGAAGTTAAAGTTGAATCGTGCAGAGATGTTGTTTCCATAGAATCTCAACCAACTCAAACTTCTCTGGAAATTTTTGGGACTGCGGTAGAATGTAATGATGACCCCGTTCTTACTGCTCTTGGGATTTCTACTAATGATTCAAATCTAAATCCACTCACCACCAAGACTCCAGATGTTCCTGTTCAAGATAATGTGGCAAACATTAGAGCCTCTAGTGCGGGTTGGTGCTTCACTTACTGTTTTCTCTAGTTTTTTTAGTTCTACTCAGTTCTGGTTGTGATATTGTTTGCTAGAAGTTTTAGATCCTTTAACTAAGCCTCATTGCGTGTGTTTTTTTTATTTTTTGGTTTCTAACATGTGCAACATTATTTTCCCATTGATAATCCAGATGATGTGATTAATGACAAACCTGATGTTGCTTCATTGTATACCAATGCTTCGTCTGGCATGGAATTTCGAGAGGGCCCCTCAAATATTGATGACAGTGCACTATATGAATTGCGTGATAGGACCAAAAAACTCAGCTCATTCAAGGTTCCTTGCTTTCTCCCTCTTTCTCTTATAGTAGATATGTCTTTGTAATAAACCCGAAACCTTTTTCCTAGTATGCTAGTCTGTATAGACTTAGACTCTAAATTTGGCTTCCATGATCATCAGTTATTGCACCTTTTTCCTTACCATAACACTAAAAGGAGGCATTATTTATAATCCCCATTGCCTAACTTTGCCCTTTCTATCATCATCAGAGAAAGCTCTTAGATGCTTTAACTTCGAAAAGAAGAAGAGAGAAGGAGTATGAGCAGCTTTCAATTTGGTTCGGAGACGCGGATATGGCTTCTGATCTGGCCACTAAAGATTCTAAACAAGTGGAAGCCAGGGACTCTAAAAGCTTACAAGTACTTGAGTTAGAAGATCCTCACTGGGAGCTATTGTGAGAGATCATATTGTACAAGTTAATATCCGGCATGTCTTTTATCTTAGAGTGAAACTATTGTTACTTTATTAAATCATAAAATCAGCTTCAGATTGAAGCTTTTTTGACAATGAATGAGCAAAATTTTTATCCCATCTTTGCTTGCTTTAATATCTGCTCCAATAAATTTTTTTGTCAAAAACCCATTGATGGTAAAACTTCATGTCCTTGAGCTTGACATTCCCTGAAAAGGGATCAGAACGAATTGCGGTGACTACGCAGCAAATATGCATAGAGAATCTCATTCCATGTATCAGGAACCCCTGGCAAACACCAGTGGATACAATCTCCATAGTTTTTGGGATCAGCTCTCTGTTCCTTTGTCAAGAGCTTCCCTCTCCGTTCTCCATACACAGTCGTATGTCCATCTTTCCTATATTCTGACAGTTGTGTAATGTTCAGGAACGTGACATTTTCTCCAACTCTGCTTAGGACATCACCAACTATCTTCATGATTTCTTGATTTGATCCTGTGCCCCAATATGATCTTTTGCGTATTGGATATAACTCATTATAACAGGTTCCATCGCTCCCTGGATTCCACTCCCAGCTCCTGCCAAGATCACACACCAAAATCACTCTCTCGTCTTTGGAAATTCAATAGTTTTTTTTACCTAAAAACTATATATGTTTTGTGTTCTGAAGGAACATACCATAGATGAGTCGGAGACATACTCGTGAAGAAGACTCTTTGCTTCATGGGATTGATCTTCGACTCAAACCACTTGGACCATGTTTCTAATGCCATTCTATAAGCAGTCGTCACATTATATTCTCGGACTTCACTGGTATCTCCAAACCTGCATATGCAATACATGTAAGCTTTCCCTTTAGGTGCTGTAATACAAGAAACTTGAATATGATTTACGCGTTATGTAGCTTACGTTACATTGATCTTAGGTTGATGCATCCACCATACATAACTCTCAAAGATTAGAACATCAATACCTTCCCAGCTCTTGCTATGTTTTTCAATGGCGTCGAGGTTAACCAACCTTTTGTGTACTGTATGATTAGTTGCATGATCTGAAATCGATTCCACTATGAAAGGTGCCCAGTAATATTCGATAGATACATTGTATTCCTGATCAAATTGCATACACTTTAATGTACAAGAAAACACAATCTTTGCCTCCTGAAATTCATGTCGACAATTTCTAACTAGGAAGTTGAGTTTCTTTTATGTACCTCCGCTTTGAAGATCTTCATAGGAGGAATCCTGTGAAAGGACTTCTTCTTGTCAGGAATAACTGACTGCACCATACAGACCATTGACTCAAATGTGCTTCTCTGCACCGAGTCTCCTATGAACATCAATCTTTTGTTTCTCAACACGTCCAACAGTTTCAGAGCATCGAACCTGAAGCATCTCAGAGGTTTTAAACACTGCTCAAGTTTGAATCTTAAGAGCATAAATCAACACATGCTTTTCCTTTCTTACCTTGGCAAGTCGCATGAGCTCGGTTTCCATCTCCAGTTTTGGTAATCAGAATCAGGCCGTCCGTTTCGTTGACATGTTGTTTGTTTAACTAAGTAAGGACAGCTCTTCTCTGTATAAAGAGGGTAAGAGACATTGTCCCAAACCCATTGTCCTTCAAAGACATTGCAGCTCTCATCAAGGTGATCCTCTTTCTTGACAAATACTGCCTCTTTCTGTCTGAAACCATATAGTTGAAATATCAGACTCTCATTGCTCTTGAGTTCATCAAGGATCCATCTGGCGGATCCTAGAACCAGAAGACTAACAAGCACAACTCGGAAGATGGATTGAATAATCCGCGAATCTGCAGAAGTTTGTATCGACATGTTTAGAACTTCTTCTTCTTGCTGTTGAGCTCATGAATCTATGTTGGGTGTTTGAAAGAATTGAATATCTTCACATACAAACATCAAAATATACATTTGTTCCATGTAACAACCACCAGTTGGTGAACTTTTTCCATTAGGTAGCATGTCTTTTTTTTTTGTTAAATGATCTTTAATAGTGATATGATAAAAGATTATAAAATACCAATCATTCAATGAAGGTCTCGGCTTAGGTATTAAGGAAAATCAATTCTCCGATCTGATCCATCAAGACTGGTCACTACACAAAATCTAGTAATGACCATAGGAGAGCATTTATGAACATAAGACAACAAAAACAATTAACAGATACTATAAAACAAGCCTGTTCAATTGATGACAAGCCCGAAACAAAACACTTAAAACATTCACTTTTCTGTACAGTTAACAAGATCCTAATACAGAAACAATCCGATGAGGGAAAAAAGGGAACCTAGCTTTGCTACTGAAAGGGATGCAAAAAGTTTGACTCGATGGCTCCCACCTATGCTAAATACTTTCACAATCTTTCTTAATTACCGGTATCAGATCCATGCCCTGAGCTGTCGCTGTCAGAATCTACATAACAAAAGAAGAATGTGAGTAAAAGTGGTTTGTAAATGTGATGCTGGTAAGGGAAGAACGGTAAGCCAGTTTCAACATTTACCACTAAAACACGAGCCTGAGCCACTACTAGAACTGTTAGAACTACTCAATCCACCAGCATTTACTTCTTGTCGAACGCGAGATGCCACATGACCTTTTAAAATGCCAAAAACAAATTAAAGAAGAGTTATTGCAGTGGGTCTAAAACACTTATATACTATCTTATGAATTAAAAGCTCACCTAAATCAGTAACTTTCAACAGATCAACGCCAGTTACTAGAGTGTTCTGTGAAGACGGAATAAGAAACACGATATTATTAACCTAACAAGAGTTATATGGTATAAGTAAGAGAAGTGAGTAACATTTAGATATTTGCCCTCACCGGTTCTTGGACACTATTGTGAACAGATTCAGCATCTCTTTCTGAGCCTAATCCATGTTCCTCCTTTTTCTTGCTCAAGTTCTCCTTATATTCAGTCACGAATCTATAAAGCTCCCAAAGTGTTTCTAGATCAAGACTATCAATATCCAACTCAATCTCATCATCCTGTTGAGCAAGTTCTGGATTTCTCTTCTTTATAATCTGAACAACTGCCTCTAGCTTGTCGAAAGGTAAATCCTGAAGGTCTTCACTAAGTCTCCGCTTCTCATCAAACGTCAGGTCTCTCTTTCCAGAGGCCTTCTCTTCTTCGGGCTTCTCAGGGACAACAGTTAGAACTGTAGGTTTCACTGGGTTTGTCATAGATTCTGCTCTCTCCAAAGTCCTATTTTCAACTATTGTAGGAGGAGGAGGAAGATGAGGAGGAGATGGGGAAGGTGAAGGAGCAGGCAATGGTAATGGCTCAACATTACGAGTATTTGTTGAAACAGGAGCAAGGAAACCGGTATCACGGTTTGGTTGTTGCCTCTTATTAAGTAACTCATACTGCGTTTCAAGTGGCGTCCATTTCTCTTCAAACATATTCAACAAAAACTCAGCCATACGATGCACATCATGCCCCACAGGATTATAAAGCAATGCATTGTTAAAAGTAAGTCTCACGTCATCAGCGAACTCCAAAGGTGACATATACCAACTCTTACTCAACCTAGTCTTCACTGTTCCCAAATCCATAGGCTTCTTAACAATAGTATGATAATCATGTAAACCAAGCTTAACAGCATCAACTGGAGCATTGAAAATCCATCCAGACTTATGCTTCATTAACTTCGTAAGCAAATTGTTACAGTTCTTCAAAATCTGAACTGTACCTTTATCAGCAGCAGGAGCAACAGCTCCATGTCCTCCCTTCTTACCACCGTTTGCTGTTTTCAGCTTCTTGTTCGGCGGCACGGGGGCAACATCGCCGGCGATGTTACCGAGTCGCTTGATCAAGCTCCTAACTTCGTCGAGCTCAGCTTGTAGCTTCCGCTTCAAGTTCCTAACTTCAAGCTTCGAAATTGAGCTCAAACTTATCTTCATCATCTGATGATTATCCTCCGACCCAAGCGAATTCGACGGAGACACGAGCGGAATCGGCATCGTCGGCTTCGATCTTTTTTGGCTCTTGTTGCCACTATCGCTCCATTTATGCTTCGTCTTCGAAACTCCGCCACTGGTTATAGGACCAGACGCCATTGCACGCGTTGACAATTTTCTCAGAACGGAAAATTAGGGTTTTTTTAATACACAGCGCTAATATTGAGAAATTTCAAATAAGGAATCGAAGATCCGGTGAGATTAGGCTCCGTGGTTGATGAACATTGACTGTGATTGCAACGGCGAAACCCTAGGAAGCAATTGTGAGCTGCTGCAGCATCGGGAGATTAGGTAGACACACGCGCTATAGATCACGCGCTTAAATAACCCGAAAATTAGGGGAATTACACATGTGTTAAGTGTGACGGGATAATATAACGCCTACGTGTCCGGAACTAACCGGGGAAAATAAACCAGATTTAATGTCCCGGTTTAGTTATAAATCTCAGTTAATTCTTAGAGATTTGACTTAATTGAATGTAGAAAACATATTAAATTAGCATAGGCCATGTGAAATTTAAATTGAGAATCAAACATTGATATAAAAAAACTCAAGAAAGATCCGAAATATAAGGTAAGAATCTATCACAATAGCTGCAATCAAATTCACAAAATCAAAACAAGAGAAATGGCCTTCAAGAATCATTCTTCAAGAACTGTTATTTCTTCTTCTTACTCTACTTCACTTAGGTTCACAACATTCATTACCTTAGCATTCATCTTCTGTTCTTCTTACTACATCTTCTTCTCACAATCATTCGACTACTCTCCGGTGACTTCTTCGCCGGAAAATCCCCCGTTCGCCGGAGATCTTCGAGACTTGACATTCCCTTGGAACAATCTCTCTTTTGGACCAATCTCCGAGAAGCTAAAACTCGCCGTCTTCTGCAAATCATGGCCCGTTGGTTCGATCCCTGGAGGAATGGAGCGTCACGCACATGCTCTCTACACTTCTCTTGCTTCAAGAGGCCACGAGATTCATGTATTCACGGTTTCTTCTGAAAGAAGTAACCGAGAAGAGTATTACAACAAAGGAGATCTCCATGTCTACTTTTCTCCAAACCAACACGGATCACTAAACTGCTCTCAAGCTTTCGAGATCTTCCAAAGAATCAACGGTGTAGATCACTCCTTCGATTATGTTCACACAGAAAGTGTTTCTCTACCTCATTGGCGAGCTAAAATGGTGCCAAACAGAGACGTGGCTGTGACGTGGCACGGAATCTGGTACGAGATTATGCATTCCAAGCTTTTCCAAGAGCTTTATTATTCGAATGATCATCTTAGCTCTGATCTTCAACAAACGATGCCTAGACTAGTCGATGAAATCAGATTCTTCCCGAGCTATAAACACCACATTTGCATAAGCAACAGCGCGCGTGAGGTTCTTGTTAACATCTATCAGCTTCCTAAAAGAAACGTTCACGTTATAGTCAACGGAGTTGACCATACTAAGTTTGTGTATTCCCCTGAATCAGGAGTTAGATTTAGGGCAAAACACGGTGTTCCTGACAATGGGACGGTTATTGTGATGGGTGTCTCTGGACGTTTGGTGAGAGACAAAGGACATCCACTTCTTTACGAAGCTTTTGCTTTGATTGTTAAAACGCATCCTCAAGTCTATCTACTTGTGGCTGGATCTGGTCCTTGGGCCAAAAGATACGCGGAATTAGGAGCAAACGTTAGGGTTTTAGGAGCTTTAGAGCCAGAAGAGCTCTCCGGTTTCTACAATGCTTTAGATGTGTTTGTTAATCCAACGTTGAGACCTCAAGGGCTTGATTTGACTATCATTGAGGCAATGCAGTGTGGAAAACCGGTCGTGACGCCAAATTATCCGAGTATTGTTGGGACAGTGGTTGTGGATGAGCGTTTTGGGTACACGTTTTCTCCAAATGTGAGATCTCTTGTTGAGACTTTGGATTCAGTCGTAAGAGATGGCTTTAGGGTTTTGGAGATGAAAGGAATAGCTTGCAAGGAACAGGCGCTTTCGATGTTTAAAGCAACTCAAATGGCTTCTGCTTATGAGAGATTCTTTATGTGTATGAAGAATGAGAGGTATTGTAGGTACCCTCTTTCTACAGATAATTGATTTTGGCATAGTTTTGTAACTTACTTTGAATCTTATCTTTTGTAACAAGTACAATCTCTTGCAAAATGCAATACAGTTTGGTCATACAAATCATTCACACACATACTCAAGCTTGGGACGACTTGTAAGCTTTTGTGAATCTTGTAACCAAAGTAGAAGAAAGACTTGAAATATGGGTTTCGTAGAGAGCATTTAAAGGTCTTGATCTCTGAAAGAAAGATATATAATTGAAGATTTTAAGACGTTGACTTCGATCTTTAAAAATGTATATTTAGTGACCTTATACCTTAAGATCTCTGTTTTCCCCTGTTTCTTTTACTTCAATCACTATCTTTCTCTAAATTTGTTTTCTTAATGTTTAGTTGGTGAATGATGAGGCGAAAGAGTCCATATATAACATACTTTTAGTCTTTAGAAACATATTTTAAATCGTATATCTACACGAGCCATTAGAGAGGGAATTAAACAGGATAACTTAAATTAAATCAAACTCCATTTTCATCCTATTTTATTTTTTACCTTTCTTGTTACTTTATATGCAATCTTCTCTCTACTAGACTACTATATTATATAATGTATAAGGTACGTAAAGCATCCACAGTTCATAAACTCTGTAAAATTTGTTTTGGTTACACCGAACGAACAAACAAGGATAAATAAAAACGGATTGATACGTTTTCTTTTAAACCGGTTCTCATCAATCAAGAACAAAATATACATCCTCAAAATTTAAATCTACAAGAGGTATATGACTTTAGTGATGGCGAGGATCAGGACCTCCAGGACTTAGTCTCCTTGACTCATCAAAACCTCTTTCCACTAGCTTCTCCATATTCGCTTTCAACACTTCCTCAGCTTCTCTCATCATACGCCCTCGTTTAATCACGTTTGCGTTTGGAAACCGCTGCTGCAGCGGCCGAGACGCTGATGAACATGATAAGGACACACATATCAAGAACAAACACAGCCAGAATTTCAACTTAGCCATACGTTTATGTACTAATTAATGATACAATATGTAAAAGTGGTATAATATGGTGTGTGAGAGTTTTCATCGCATGATTGAGACATTTATATAGAGAATGGCATTGGGACCATAATTTCATTGAAATGATATAAATTAAAATATGTATAGGCATGTGTATATTTGTGTGAGTGCGACCAGTGAAAATAATGGAAAAAATACAATTTATTTCTTTTGTAGTGTACATATCCAAAAAGTGAAATATTTTAAAATAAGTGAAAATGTGAAGATGACATGTGTAATTAAGGTGCATTTTAACGATAAACCAACTAAACTAGTTCATAATATAAAATGGCAAAGATGGGGGACAAATGTAAATGGACTCAATTTTAAAAAATTGTCGTAGGTAGAAGTCAATGAAAACCACGTGGCAGACTTTTGCCGCCTTTTGTTGTTGGGTTTTTGCTTAGTTGACTATCTACCGTAAATCCGAAGTAACATCATCTCAGAAATGTTTTTCATTGACTAATTTTGATTCTATCGATTCAAAGATAAGTTAGATGTAATCAAGTGGACCATTGTCTAATGGTTTTGAAAGTAAATATTTTAATTCATTAGTTTAAGTTTATTTTCTAGAAAGAATTTTGAAAGATTATACAATATACACTTTTATCGTCATTGAGGCTAATAACACGTCACTCGGTCTTTGCCTTGTCGTTTGAATCTTTCGGCATTTACTTGCATATTTGATGGACTAAGCCTTTTTTTTTTTAATGAATTGGTTTATCCATAAAACTAATCAATTTTTTAAAAAATTGGTTGCGATTAGCCTATATTCTAATTATAGATTATCAGGCTAATGTTGATTCGCATCACTCGAAGTTTATAAAACAATATAAAGTTATTGTCATTAACAAGGAAAAACAAAATGAATTTCTCTATACTCTTGAGCATACATTGAATATAGACATTTAGGGAAACTTAGAGAAGATTCGAGATCCAAAAAATCACTATCTTAGTTTCTGTTTTCTTTAGAAATAAATATGGTGAGCATGACAAAATTAATCAGTCTATTTATTTTAGATAATAACAAGTTGAAGATTATTTGTTTGGATAAAACATTTGTTAACAGGAATTATTTTGGATTTTGGGATACAGTTGTGAACTTTAGTTTATATAGTTGTAAGTGAAGAACCAATTCGAAGCTGAATAAAACACTAACTTCAACCCAACTAACATAAAGTCAGTTTCAGAAAGAATACCTAATTTGACCTAAAACGTCACTGCTTATTCATTTGACCTTTTTAAAGCGTATTTTACTTTACAACTATAGATTTAGATTAGTGTATTATTGCTATTATATGAATCATCTCCGTTGACAAAGATAAATCTTTATCTTTGTTTAGTTGTGTGTTCCATCTTATAAATAGCCATCATTGTCGTTAATTGTGTTCCTCGATAAAATAATATATCCATTTCTGTTTTTTTTTGTTTTCTTTATACGTTTGTGGAACATTTTAACTAGAACTAATTTCATAAAAATTTGAAACACTTTGTCAGTTGGACCAATACCACATAGAAGTTAAACTTTATTTAGCCATTCGTAAACGTGTATTTTAAAAATTAATTTGGACTTTGACTTAAACTAACCTGATTATTATATACTAAAAAAAAAAGTAGTAAAGTTGAGTCGGTCCTCTCAGATGAATAAGGTTATCAAGGTATAACTAACTACCTCCCCGCAGTGGTCTTCGCTCCTCTGGTCGGCACTTCAACTCAACTTATTCTATCCAACTTTTTCTTCCATTCAACACGAAATATAAATAAATATATTTGTAGTGTATATTCTATTTTGAGTTATAGGATTAAAATGGATCACTATTGCCGAAATGAAGATAAACTAAAGAAATTTATAATGACGGTTAGATGTCTATAGAGTGTCACTCACTTTATTACCCATCTTTTTTTGAAAAAAAGAATTGAAAAAGAAAAAAACCAATCAATGTGTTGTTGATTTGCTGTAAAGTTCAACTATTTTTTAGGAAAATGTTTCTTTTTCTCTTAATGTAATATCACTTTTTTAAATGGATAATTGATTTCAGCTACGCAAATACGTGAAACAAAACTAAATTTAGTTGGACTCAAATTGCGATTTGTGAAAAAATTCAGGTAGACGTTCAAAGTGAAAAAATTTCGGCATTTTACAAAATTTCGAGGTTATTCAGTTCATAGTACCCAATTACCATTTTTCTTATAAAAAAATGTAGTATTTTTTTCTTTTCACAAGGGTATCTATAACAATGTGAGAACAGATAAAACTAGTCAGGCAATAGAGGTAACCTGTCGATGCTATAGGGCCAACCATTAGACTCGTCCGTGGGAGAACTGAGCTCATCAAGCTCTTTGATCTCTTCTTCACACTCTCCTTCATCCTCATCGTCGTCTCTGATTTCTTCAGTACCGTAAGGGAGAATCCGTAGATACATCTCAGCTCCTCTCCATTGTCTTTCTGATCGTAAATTGTATTTCTTTACTAGATTTCCTTGAAGAGACACAATCTGTGTTGGCCTTGGTAGTAGATCGACTGGTTCCTTTTTCGGAATCACTATCCGCTCTATTGCTAATCTCGCTTCCTGTACATAAAACAAATTGGTTTGAAACAATGGTGAATTTGTTGTAGTTTTCCAAGACTAGCTCTTTAGGTACCTCTAAAGCGTCCATTTTTTCAGATAGGTTTGGACGATCTTCTGATCCAAACTCTCCAAGTCCGTCTTCGTAATCGGTTACTAAATCCCGTATCGCCTTGGCCACTTGAATACCTGAGCTAGTCTGCAAGAAGGAGAGTTTCTTTTGGTAATGAAGCTGGAAACTAAAAATTTGAAGAAGAGGACTTTTTTCATTTCTTTTTTTACCTTTGTTACATAAACAGGTAAACCATGAGATGTAGCTAATGATTTAATCTGGGGATTCTTCCTGATCTTCGACTGCAATGCAAGTACGGCTTCTGCTTCACTAATGTAGTCAATTAACTCTACTGAGGTTTCCATCTCTAGTTGTTTGATTGCCTGAAGAACAGTTGATTCTGGGATCTGGGTGGGAGAAATTGACGAATATGTGTATTAGTATATGGATATTAACAGAGAGATCATAAGACTATTGTTAATGTAAGGAAGAATAAAAACTGCAGAATCTGCAAAAGTCATTTCAGTATTACCCCATAGACAAATAGATACAAAGGTGTCCCTTGCTCTGAAGATTCTGCTTCAGTTATCTCCTCAGTTGGGAGGACTTCAGAGATAGTTTCCTCCTTGGTGAGCTTCAAAACATCTAATGTTTCCTCTTCGTGTTTCTTATCCACAGTCGTCACGTTGATCAAAGGTTCCTTCTCCGTCATCACTCCATAAGAGTTGATTTTGCGGATTTCAACATATGGGAAGCGACCTTTTTAGCCAAGAGATGAGCCAAAAGAAGAAAATTAACTGAAGCCAGAATCTTAATAGCAAAATATATTCTGCATTTATGTATATGTTCTTTGCATCAATCAACAGTTCCAGCATAATAAGACAGAACCTACCTGCAAGGACAGCATCAACAGTTGCTTCAAGACAACGATGAACTCGAACTTCAGTCTTTGAAACTATTTCTGCACCACAGCTAAATGTTGGAGGACCTTTTCTTTCAAGGACCGTTTTCTGGCCACCTCTTCTGATCGCTTCATCATCTCCAAGAGTCACACTCTGCCAAAAGGTCTCCATCAATATGTCTGAAAGGTTAACTTATTAGAGTCGACAGAAAAAAACTTGTCCAAACATATTGACCATTTGAGCTACTACAAAATGATATCACTCAATTGAAATCTTCTATGCAGTTCCTGTGCCCTTTCTCTTGTTTAGCAAGATTCAAAAGATCCATCAGGAAAGATAAACATCATCTCCTTAACCAAATTCTTGATAAGAAATGCAGTGCCATACTGGCAATGATTTATGCTAGAATAACCATTAGAAAGAGACTGTCATAAAAATGTCAAACTAGAATCTCCAAACAATATCTTGAATTGGCTTTCGATGGTATGCAAACATATCATGTCTAACCTGTACACCTCCAACCAGAAGGTCTAATGAAGGATTCTTAATCAAATTCTCGATACTGGCGCCATGAGCAGTGGCAACTAACTGGATTCCACGTTCTGCTATTGTACTTGCAGCTATGGCTTCAAGTTTAGTACCAATCTCATCAATCACAATAACTTGGGGCATGTGGTTTTCTACTGCCTCAATCAGTACCTGAAGGTAAGAAAAATCGAAACACATATAAACAATCTCTCTTATGTAATCACTTGAATAACCAAAGGTTCAAACTAATCCACTAACCAACCTTGTGTTGTATGTCAGAGTTAGGGACTTGCATCCGCCTAGCATTACCGATCCCTGGATGAGGTATATCACCATCACCACCAATCTCATTAGAAGTATCAACAATCATTACTCTCTTCTCATAATCATTTCCTAGCATTCGTGCTACATCCCTGACTTACCAATTGATGACTACATATATCAAATCCATTGTCCAAAAGGAACAATGAGAAGAGTTCATGGATCAAAGCTGATCAATATTTAGAAGAAACTAAAAACAAACCTAATCATTGTAGTTTTGCCAACACCTGGTGGACCAATAAGCAACAAAGAATTCCCATCTTCAACAAGATCACGAAGCAAATTGGCGCTCCCTCTAACAGATCGACCAACACGGCAAGTTAATCCAATAATTTCGCCTCTCCGATTCCTTATCGCACTAATCCGGTGCAACGTCCGGCTAATTCCAGCTCGATTATCATTAGTAAACCCTCCAACCTGAGCAGTTCATAGTCTAATTAAGCAGCTATAGATGTTTCGTCAAACGAAAATTTCAGCTGAGAAGAACTAAAAATACTCACCAACCTGAGAGACAGCGAATTCCAGATCCTTAGCCTTAACAGCTTCGTCGGAGATAACAAAATCTCCAGAAGGGAATCGTGCTAGAGGTTTACGACCTAAATCCAATACTATCTCTATTAGTTCACTAATCTCAGAGTTCTTCTCTAGTTTCCGGCGTATCTCCTCCGGTACAAGAGCCAAGAGACGGCGTAATTCGTCATCGAAGTGGTCCTCCTTTTCTAATTCCGGAACTGCGAGTGGAGACGAAGAGGCTGAAATAGCAACAACTCTTGGTGAAGAAGACGAAGAGGGTGAATTCGAAAGTAGAAAGACCTTAGTGCGGAAGATTTGGTGAAACGGAAGAGACGATCGGCATCGGAGCTTGAGGATTCTTCGTTCATGACGCAAGAGCGTTAATGGAGGAACATGATTACTCGGTGATAAGCTCAGCATATTCCTCACTTGAATGGTTTTTTTTTTTTGGTTGGAGGAATTTAAATATGAACCTTACGCCAACCACGTGGACGAAATATTACGTGACACGTCAGCGAAAATGTTGACGTCATTGTCAAGAAGCAAATTTGTTTAACCAGAGAAGACAAAGCAAAGAGGGTTTTACAAATGGAAGTGAAGCAATGATGCCTTCACAGTTCATACAAAGGGCTAAGATAGTTTTGTTTTGTTTTTGATCATACACAACGAGAAACAAAGGACTTATAAGAATTTTCCATTGCACTTAAGAGGCTTTTACTGTGTATCCAGAGCAAGATCACGCCATGTTTCTGCACCTGCTTGCTGCTGAGTTTCCTGATCTGAAACAAATAACAATGCAAATTGATCATTAGTGAAAACAGCTATATAGTTTTTCATAGGTATCTGAAAAAGGAAAACAGTTTCTTGGAAGTTGTAAAAGCTCAAGAACTTTATCTGACAACTTAGCTTCACTATGTCTAATCTAAAACATACACAAAATGATGTAGTTGTTGACATTTCGAGAACTCAATATGGGTGTTTAATATCTTGGATCACATATGCATCCCCATTGTGAAATTCAAAGCTAGCAGTTTTAAAGCAAAAAGGAAAAGAAAACAAAGAGACATACTGGTTTCTTCAGTATCATCAGTCTTAACAGCAAACACTGGAGGCAATGGAAGATCTGCAACAATAACACATGAGTATAATCTCTTATGATGTGGGAAACTTGAGGTGTAATATAAAAGGAAATTTTTTTTTACCATCGTTAGGCAAAGTGTCCCTCATCCACTCCTCGTCCACAATGTCAATAAGCATACCAAGACTTACTTCCGCCATATTCGAAATCAATTGCTCTGTTTACAAAAGCAAAAAACAATTCAACAGAATTGGGACTATTAAGACTTCTATTGAGAAAAATCGTCGAGCAGGTGGTGAGCAATCTAGGAAACAGACCGGATATTAAAATCGCACCAAAATTCAAACACAATCGTTAAAGACAGACCACGATTCTCTACGGGAACATAAAAAAAAAACCCAAATTTGAATTGAATTAGAATTTTTTTTGGCAAAAGTGTTCACCTGGGGAGAGAAGCAGCAGCCGTCGTATTTCCAGAGAGTTATCGGGGGAGAACTAAATATTTCAACATAGAAAAAAATAAAACCGGTAAAATAATTAACAAAAGTTTAATTACGATAACCTTCTAGCTTACTTAGAGGTTTTTGAAAGACTTGAAATTTCAAGTTAGGGTATCTCACATTATACGGTTCAGAGTTAAGCCGACCACCACATCGACCGACGACTCTCTCCGCCGATCGTCTCTGTTATTGTGTGATTCATTCAGGTACCTTCTTCTTCTCCTCCTTTAGTTTCGGATTTTCCTCTTCTTTTATCTCACCTGGAGAAGTCGTTATTTGAATGTTAGTTACTTTAGTGTATTGCGCAATGCATAGTTGATTTCATGTGAAAATTGGATTGATCCACATGAAATTTCTGAGCTTTCGTCGACTTCAATTTGTAAATTGGAATAATCTTATAACTAATGTGTACCAATTTTGGATTTTTTTTTTTTCATTAGCTTGTCTCAAGTAAGCAATGAGTTCTTCACCTTCACTGGAGATTTTAGGTACATATCTCTGAAACTCATTTCTGTATATGCTCTGGGGTTATGTTAAATGTCTCTTCTCTAAAGTCACTTTTGCTGTAGTTAGAGAAGCTGAAGCTTTCTCTGTGTGGAATGGCCCTCCATTCAGTAATGGTCAGCCTACTCTTAAGCTTGAACGAGTTTCATGCTCCAACACTAAGTTCAGTGTTGATGGATCCAAGCTTATGGCGATGAAATCAGATGGAGTCATCAGTATCTATGATTCCACCACCTTGAGAGAAGTCCGGTCGTTCAATATAGCTAATGTTATGGCTGCTGAGCTATCTCCATGCGGGACTTATCTTCAGACTTTTCAAAAACCCACTACCCCGCAGGAGAAGAACGTCTCCCTTTGGAAAATTGAGACAGGAGATTTAGCACATAGTCATTATCAAAAATCCATTACGAAAACCACATGGTAAGCTAGTCTTAGTGCTTAATTACCGGAAATGATTGCATATGTCATGTGTTTATATAGATAGTTTGTGTGCTTATTATACTGCTTTTGTGATAGCGGTTGTTTCTGTGGTTGCTGTCTAGGCCATCAATTTGCTTCTGTCCTGATGAATCTTCTGCGTGCCGGTTAGCTACAAATGAGGTCCAGTTTTTTGACCCAAAAGATTTCTCAAAAGGAATAACATCCCGGATCAGAGTTCCTGGTGTAGCTGCATTTGAGCTTTCTAAAACACCAGCTTCTCATGTTGCTGTGTTTGTTCCAGAATCAAAGGTGGTTTTCATTTCTTTGGCTATCACAGTCTGCTTTTGAATTGTAAAAAAAATATATTTCCTTCTATTTGCTGACTTTGTTACTGTCTTCTTACTTGAAAAGTTGTCTATTTTTCATTCTGAAAGTTGCAAACTATCATTTATATAATTGTTTCCTCTGTAGATAAGCAACTCTGACATGTTAATTCTTACATGTATAGGGGAGTCCAGGCAGTGTCCAGATATTTGGATGTGGGGAAGATTCACTGAGTCAGCCAATTGCTCGACGTAGCTTTTTCCGGTGTTCCTCTGTGCAGTTTAGTTGGAATCATGGTACCACTGGACTCCTAGTGGTTGTACAATCAGATGTTGACAAGACCAATCAAAGTTATTATGGGGAAACAAAGTTACACTATCTTACAATAGATGGCACACATGAGGGCCTCGTTCCATTACGTACGTCCTAAGCTTTTAATGTATCCACTCTTGTGATTTTTGAAAGTACTGACTCTTTGGTGCTTTAACAGGTAAAGAAGGGCCAGTTCATGATGTTCAGTGGTCCTTTTCGGGTTCAGAGTTTGCAGTTGTATATGGCTGTATCCTTTTTTCATCAACTATTGTAACTTATCTGTTAGAGTTCATTTGGGAATAATGTTTAATATATCCTTGTGTTCTTATTAAGGTTATTTTGCTTCACATCTATATGTGCCTTCTGGCATTGCTTTCTTCAAATTTTGTATTTCCTCAAGTGTGATTTCAGTTATGCCTGCTTGTGTGACAATCTTTGACAAGAAGTGCAAACCCTTGATGGAAATTGGTGAAGGTCCTTATAACACTCTTCGTTGGAACCCAAAAGGGAGAGGTATGATTCTCTTCTTCATCCCTGTTTTCTGTTGTTTTCTTGTTTTGTTTCTTTTTAAACAGAGAATTTGTATGCATACATGTCTTTGTAACTTTCAATCGATGTTTTGCAGTTTTATGTGTGGCTGGATTCGGTAACTTGCCTGGTGATATGGTAAATAACGATCCCTTGTGTTAATTCATATTTTTCAATTTTTAGGTGTCAATTAGTCAGCGATTCACATTTTATTTCCGAAATGATCCTCTCTAAATGGTTATCTTTCAGGCGTTCTGGGATGTTGTTAACAAGAAGCAGCTAGGAAGTAATAAAGCCGAGTGGTCTGTAACAAGTGAGTGGTCTCCGGATGGGCGTTATTTCTTGACTGCCTCAACAGCACCAAGACGTCAAATGGACAATGGGTATGTTAAAAACTTCTTGCCACATTATTGAGTTTGGTATCGGATTTGAACAGATCAAGTGGTGATATGAATACTGTGCATCAATTGTTTATTTTCATTCCCCCCTATCTTAATCCATGAGCTGTTTATTTAAAGTTGGAGAGCTGTTTATTTCTTTTTCTCCTTGGTTTAAAGTTGTGTTCTATATCCTCTTTGTACTCACTGAAGGATGAAAATCTTCAACTATGATGGAAAGCGTTATTTCAAGAAGATGTTTGAGAAGCTGTACCAGGTATGTCTCTTAAACAGCTTTGAAAAGCATACAATAGTTATAAATCGTCTTGCTGAAGTGCCATGGGTATATTTACCTACAGGCTGAATGGAAACCAGAGTCTGCGGACAGGTTTGGTGAGATGAGTGAACTTATCAAGTCAGTTGAATCATTGAAACTAGAAGAGGGCAAATCGCAAGGTCTGAGTCTCTTGGTTTTTAACGATTAATACTGTCTCTGATTGTGAGAAACTTTTGTTAAATTATCTTGTTCTTTAACGATTTCTGCTTATCTATCTTAGGACAAGGATCAGCTCAGAAGAAAGCTATTGCTTCCAACCCTATTGCACAAAAACCGGCTGCCTATCGACCTCCGCATGCTAAGCAAGCTGCTGCTGTTCAAGCCAAGGTACTCAAAACAAATTTTCTATAAACTCCAATGATGATAAATTACAAATCATGATTCTGATACATAAGTGATAGGATAACGAAAATGACAAAATTACTCTCAGTGAGTTCTTAAATATGTGTTACTTGTTCATAACCATATGTCCAATGGGAGGTTTGACATTAAATCTTCACCGTTTTTCGATTGAACATTTGGCTTCACTCATCACTATGTCTCTAATAATTTCATGTTTTGTATTGCAGTTACTCGGAGTAAGCTCAGAAGAAGGGTAAGTCTCTATCTTGCAGTACATACATGCATAATCTCAGAAACTGTCCTCGTGTGTTGATGAATGCTCTGGTTTTAAACACAGAGAGATGAGCAAAAACGCTCTTAAAAACAAGAAGAAGAGGGACAAGAAGAAAGCTGCTGCTGCTGCTGCTTCTGGAGGTAACAACGCCTGATTGAAGAAGGCACACTCCGTTACCAAACTCAATGGAGATTACAGTTTTGAGATTCTCAGATGGTAATAAAGATTCAATAGAAAAGGCAGAAAACGTTATGTAAACCACTGTTTTTCTTTTTACGTTTTTGTTGTCAGTTGTTAACCCGCCCAATTCAGAAGTATCCTAAAGAAGAAAGGAGCCAAATTTTATCAGGTGAAGACTTATTAAGGGTCTCTGCTTTAAAGCAAAAAACATTGTTTCATTATTGAAAAGGTTCAACTGTGTTAACCTCTCAATAGTTATGTAGTGTTCCTACGAACTAAGATCGCCTTGATGGATACATTCTTTACATGAGATTATTACTTGCTTACAAGATCTTCGCTTCACCCTCTCATTTTTCGTAGCATCTCAATGGTCTCATGGTGTTTGCCCCTTGAAATTCTTTTCAAAATCAGGCTGGTTTGTAACTGAGCGCACCCACGCCCACTTGTGATCACAAGTGTTCACTTCATTCCGAGTCTGTGCCACCTCCTCTAAAGGGATATAAGCATAGTTCCCATTGATCGGGCCAGACACAAACCCTGTGAAACCCGCCATGACTCCATGTATAGCCGAGTGAGCTAAGAGCGTACAATACAAGTTATCTGTAGCATTTGCAGGTACAGCTCTTATCATATAAGTAGGATCAATATACTTCACAGTAAACAGCTCACCTGGATGCTCTCGTTCCCACCATTCCTTAAGCACTGACTTAAACCAAACTCCCACATCCAAGAAAACTGCATTACCAGACTCATCCCTCTCTTGTTTCTGTGATTCCTTTCTTGGGATCATCTCTTGACCTGCTCCTTCAGCCACAACAAGCACAGCATGACCATGCTCTTTTATTCTGTTCTCCAAAAACTCAAACAACCCTCCTTTACCTTCAAGGTAAAACTCCATCTCTGGAATTAAACAACAGTCCACATCACAGCTACTAAGTGTAGCATGTAATGCAATGTGACCAGTACTTCTTCCCATCAGCTTCACTAGTCCAATACCATTAACTGCACTCTCAGCTTCCACATGAGCAGCAGATATAGCTTCTTGAGCCATCTCTACAGCTGTTTGAAACCCAAATGATCTATCAATGATACCAACATCGTTGTCCACAGTTTTTGGAATACCTGTGATTCCCACTTCCAGTTTCCTTCGGCTAACTTCCTTGAAAATCTCAACAGCTCCACGCATTGTACCGTCTCCTCCTATTATATACACTTGGTTGAAACCATTGTGTTGAATAGCATCAACGATTTTATAAAGATTGAAACCACCTCGAGAAGTGGCGAGGACAGTGCCACCTTTCTTATGCCAAGTATGAACTAGCTTAGGGTTTAACTTGATGGCTTCCATGGAATAAAAGCCTCTGTAACCAGCTGGTATGCCATAAATCTCTCTTACTCCGTATAGTTCCCATAGACCAACCACAAGTTCTCTTATGACTGTGTTCATGCCAGGACATAAACCTCCACATGTCACGATCGCTGCCTTTACAGCTGATGGCTCATACATGATCTCTTGGCGTGGTCCAGCTCTATGATAGGCCACGCGTGGCTGGGAATCGGCGGAGAGGTCGTAGGCGACTTGGGCGAGGATGACGTCAGAAGGAGTGACGTAGAAGCCATGAGATGGGTGGAAGAAGGGGTTTTCTTCTAGTGGATTCCGGCGGTGATGAAGACCGGAGAGAGATGGAATCTTCCTGATGCTAGTTGCGGTGACCATTCGGAGATGATAACTACATTTGTTATTTTGTAACAGTTTTGTATATAATAAACTAAAAGCTAATTAAAAAAGTTTATCAATGTTTCACCGATCACAGGTTAGAACTCTAGAAGATTCGTACTTGTTTTATTTTTGTATCCACTTGGCACACATGCATGGATAATCAAGAAGACACATACACATATATACAAACACGTACACGACGACATATACTTAATTATATGTCCCCCGAACCTTAAGGTTAGTCCAAAACTTACCAAAAGAAGATAAGAAGGCAGTAGAAATGATATATACGACACGAACACGGACTCTTGAAAAACATTGAAGTTATGGTTTAAGTAATTGCATGCAATAAAAAAGCTACGTGTCCAGCTCTAGACAACTCAAGTCTCACATCTGTCCTCTTTTACTTCGACTTTGCCTCTTTTGGTTTCTTTTAAACTCACATATCTATCTTAATTTCTCCCTCACAATTCTTGTTAATTTCGAGTCTTTTGATTATAATGGCAACATCAGCTCGTAGAGCATACGGTTTCGGTAGAGCCGATGAGGCTACACACCCTGACTCCATTAGAGCTACTTTAGCTGAGTTCCTCTCCACTTTTGTCTTCGTCTTTGCAGCTGAAGGCTCTATCCTCTCTCTTGGTACGTACACCGGTACACGCACCGTTTTGATTCTATATTTGACTCTTTGCATATGTGATAAGCCTTATGAGCTGTCTTTTTTTCTCAGATAAGTTATATTGGAACCACGCGGCTCATATTGGAACAAACACACCAGGAGGATTGGTTTTAGTGGCGTTGGCTCATGCGTTTGCTCTGTTCGCTGCTGTTTCAGCAGCCATCAATGTCTCTGGTGGACACGTAAACCCAGCGGTCACTTTTGGTGCTCTTGTTGGAGGCAGACTTTCAGCGATCCGTGCCATCTACTACTGGATCGCTCAGCTTCTTGGAGCCATCCTTGCTTGTCTCTTGTTAAGGCTCGCCACAAACGGCATGGTAACACTAACATACGTCATATATATGTGAGCTTAGTATTTTGTTGCTGCAATGTTTTAAGAATTTACCTCTACCAATAGAAGTAAGAAGAGGGGCACAAACAAATCTACTATTACTTATTGGTTTTGAGTTTGAGGTTCATGATAGCTAATACGAAAATAACAAAGAGTTTGTGTACGTACATGCAGAGACCAGTTGGTTTCCGAGTAGCATCAGGTGTTGGAGCTATTAATGGACTTGTATTAGAGATCATTTTAACATTTGGCTTAATCTACGTCGTGTATTCGACTTTGATTGATCCGAAACGTGGAAGCTTGGGGATCATAGCACCGCTTGCAATCGGACTCATAGTTGGGGCAAACATGTTAGTGGGTGGACCATTCTCTGGTGCGTCAATGAATCCAGCTAGAGCCTTTGGTCCAGCATTGGTAGGATGGAGGTGGGATGACCACTGGATCTATTGGGTTGGACCATTCATCGGCAGTGCTTTAGCCGCCCTTATATATGAGTACATGGTCATACCCACTGAGCCACCTACCCATCACACACACCAGCCCTTGGCTCCTGAAGATTACTAGATGGAACTTTGCTCATGTCAGCTACTTCCGAGTCTTGTTAAAGCTCTCTTTTGTTTGTATGATATGATGAAATCACTTGCATAGAATCTTTGTTCTGATACTACCCTTTGTTTGTTGTAATATTAAGAGAATAAAGAAAGATTTCACAATAATCTTTTCACCAAACATATGAATACAAGTACGAATACCCTATAATCTAGTCTATTGACGTTCTTCTTCTTTCAGTCTTTTTTGGTCTGAAACCTGAAAAAAAAAGAAAAAAAAAAAGCTTTTTCTTCTTTGCTGTTGTAAACCATGTGTCAAGGTCCTCTCATCTTTTCAACAATCTGTTTACTCTTTTCCTCTACGTGACGCTTCTTCTCTTCAAACTTTTCTCCCACTTTCTTCCTAAAATCGAAAATCCTTGCCTTTGTTGTTCCCATTTTCTTTTCCTTCGAACTCGAATCATCCTCTGCGCTTGAAACAGTAGAGATCGACGGTGATTGAACAATACCTGGAGTAATATCTCTGGCATTATCTCCTTGTGCAATCGTTTCTTGCTTTTCACTGCTGGATATCAGCGGAGTCTTGCGTTCTTCCAAGGATTTTTCACTCTCTACTATAAGGGCTGTGGAATTAGCTGATGGTGCAGCCACATGTTCTTCCTCAATTCTTGGCTTCTGGGGAACGATGGCAGTTTTCTGCATTTGTTCAGAACTAAGTGGCTTCACAGCTTTAGTTTTTGCTTCTGCAGCTTCGTAGCTGTCGTGATCACTGGTCGATTCTTGATTCAACCACATGAATGGAGCAACCTTGCGTTCAACCCAATCATCTTTTTCAGCTGTCATCCAAGGAATCGTTATGCATTCAAAGTTGGGGAGCACCATGACCTCGCGTATCCCCGTCTGCAGAATTATCTTATGTTAGTTTAAATTCATGTAGCAGGAAAAGATATGTAAGAGCTTACCTTAAACCGGTTGATCAAGAACATTGCAACATGACTATTTGTGATTTTGTGATCACCAACAGAAGAGACAAGGTCGAATTCAATATCAGGCATGCTTGTGAAGCCAAACCATAGTTGATCAGTTGGGGGCGGCTTCATCTGTACACGCAGTGTCCCTCGAAGCGAAGACACCCCTATTGACAAAGTAATTGGAACCTGCAGTTTTACAGACAGAGATAGTCTAAGATACTACAAGAGCTAGAACACAGGTTCTCTTAATTCTGCTTTCAGATCCTATTCATCACACCAAAATCAGGTTGTGAAGCTTGAGCACTAGGAACCAAAAACGCAGCAAGCAAAGAAAAATGTCTTGTAGACATAACAGAAAAACGAAGATTAACCTGGGAAACTTGCTCAACGATGTTCTTCAGAACAGACTTCCACTTGGATCCATTGTTTGAACCTACTTTTTAACCTTTTGATCCCTTATATTCATCTGCATAGATAAAAATCTATCTAGTTTATCATCCTTGGTATAATGCTTCTAAGCATTATGCAAGATCACAAGCAAAACAATTAGATAAACATATAAATCAATCAGCAAATACCATACTAACCAGCTTTAACGCTTCCATCATTTTTCACATCTTGGGCATCAACAGTTCCTCCGGGGACACCTAATTGCTTTTCGAAATCTGCAAGACCTTCAAGGAGATCTGGTGGAACTTCCCCAGTGGAATTAGGCTGCAACTTTCCCTCAGCTATGCCTTTCTGCAGATCTTCCTCTCGGGCATCAACCCGAGTTTCAACTTCAAGTCCCGCACCCCCAGTGTATTCAATATCTAGTTCAAATTCCCACACACCATTCATCTCCATTGGAAGCATCCTTGCACCATGTATATAAGGCGGGAGATTTCCAATGTTTACATCACAGCAGATTAACTCGCCTATGTAGCTGGGAATCCTCATGTTGGATAATACCCGCTGTCAAAAGCCAAAAAGCTCAATAAGAAACAAACGCAACCAAAATCATGATTCAGTGAAAGCTTTCATATTCATGGAACAGACCTGGATTCGTTCGTGCACAAAATTCTTCACCACTGTGTTCTGTTTGACATCAAAAAACAGCCGGGAAATTAGTATGTTCAATGCCAGTGTTCCTTCATCAGCAAAAAACTTGTCTTCTGAATCTACATCCGAAACATGACTGCTATGGCTCCAAGAACGTGAGAAAACTTGGACATCGGTTTCCTCAGGGATGTTATCTTGCATCTTTCTTGCTGGGTTGCTCTTTCCAGAGCTCCCGCTAGATTGTGAATCTTGGTAAGGACGTGTTGAAGTCTTCTTGTCATTCAATGGTGCCAAATTCACTATAGGTGAGCACTTTTTTGAAAACTTCTTCCAGAATAAACGAACCTTTGATGAAGGCCCATCCGTTCTAATCCCCTTGTCCAATGACTCAAAACTAAACCCAGCTGATGGTTTCATAAAAGAAGGATATGCAGCATTAAGCAATGCCAGATAACTTCGGAAATCATCTTTCAACTTGGTGGACCAAATAAACCTTTCCTTATTCTCACAAGCAGCAAGACGAAGAGCTTTACACCATGACTCCTTCTCCCAAGAAGTCTCTAAAAAGATGTAAAACACACGATTTCCTTTGTACAAGACCGAAGTTTTGCTTTCTACTTGGATAGGAAATCTTTTAGCCCTAAGAAAACATCAAAACAAAGGTATATGAATAAGTGCTCAAGTGCCAACGAACTTTGTATATCCATTTGTAAGAATGGTAAAAGACATTTTACCATTTCCTAGTCGGTCCAGAGCCTGAAACAGCTTCAACAAAGCAACCTTTTAAACTAATAGCAGTCTGAGTCCCATCTGAATTTAACAAGATCAGCTTATGGTCTTTGATACGAGCAAATCTCCTAACTGGATGTACCTCTAACAAGAGATCTCTCTTCTTCTTTTGGTCTTTTGTTAATTTTTCCTTGATCCAATCCTTTATACTCTCATCCAATTCCAACATCCATACCACGCCCTGAGATATATATCAAATAGTTTAAGACACTAAAGTTAAACATCTTCCATTTCAGAGATCTAAAAATAGAGGAGAAAGGAACAAACTTTTTCCACTGAATTTCAATTTCAGTCTAAATTCAAACTCACATTTTCTCTATCTTCCCGAAAAATTAGTGAACCTTCAAATTAGATGCTCAATCCTTAAAACTCAATAGGCATGTAAAAATCGATCACCTGTTTGTTGAGAGTGAAATCAATTGAGTGACGAGGATCAAAATTCTTGAGAGTTGGATCAGAACTCGAATTCGATTCGCGATTATTCCTCTTCCGATTCAATCGCTGCACAAGATACCAAAACCCAGCAACTTCAACCGTCACGATGACTAGAATCCCTAGTAAAAATCCAAACACAAAAGCGAAACCCGCAAACGAAACCATCTCCGAGAAGCTCTCACGTTTCTGGGTTTTTCCAGTAATGTCGAGTAAAAAATCGGAAAAGATTTCTTGCGGAGGAATCAATCAAGAAGAGAAGAAGAAGACGCGTAACTGTGTATATAGTTTTGCAGGTCACTTGAGAATGAGAAAGAGAAGAAAAAAAGAAAGAAAAACGAATTATGAACGTATGGGATATTTTTAATAAGTACGCGCAATTCCAACCAAATATTTTCCTCAATAATAATTTTTTAAAATTTAAATACACCATTATTATCAGAAGAGTATCTTGCTTAAAAAAAAAACGAATATTTCTATCTTCTAAATAATGAATGATACGAGAAGAAAAAAAATATAAATATATAGCGAAAATTTGACCCACGAAATCAATAAGACGTTACACCAGCAATCATAAATGTTAGTAGTTGGGAAAAAATTCATAAGTTTTTTTGTGTTTTCTTAATATAATTTGAAATAGGAAATTTTTGTAGTCTATAGAGTTATAGAATTTATTTTGAGAATTAATTTATGTTATTTATTTAAGTTGGGTGATAGTTTAGATTTTGTTACCTATACATGAAAATCTACATAAATTCATTTCAAATCTCTAAATAAGCAAAAAAATAATTTCCAAGGTATATTGGATTGGATGTTTTTTTTTGTCATCTAGATTTATTATTTATTGCAAATTATGAGAACGGTTACATAGATTCTACCATAGACAATTCTTTCCGACTCTTGTTAGATTCACGACAGACAATACTTCTGCGTATAATCACGGCGAATGATTCTAATTGTGCATTGCTGGAGATCTTCTGTAAACTTTTTTCCATTAATCTGTAAATTTGTTAATAAATTGCAATATTTGGAACTCGAACCCCAAACATCCTGATTTTTTGGTTCATATTTAAAATTAGAAAATAATTTGTTTTGTATTTAAAATTTTCTATTGAAATCACATGTTGTATTTTCAGCTAAAGATTTTAAAATAAAAACCCATTTATTGTATCTAGTATTCAATATTTAAAATAATTTGTTCGATTAGTAATCGTTTAAAAGAAAACTATTAAAAACAGAAAAATTAAAGATTTTTAACGTCTTAGCGGTTATGAAAAAAACTGGTAAGAAATAACGGAAAATTGGTTAAATAAAAATGAGAAGTTAATAACAACATATGATTTTAATGAAACATTTGAAATCTTTAATTGAATAAAAGTGAATTTTAAAATCTGATGCACGTAATTTCAAACACAATCATAAATAATTATGCAATTGTCAAATGATCAACATGCCAGTTTTTTTTTTTTTTTTTTTGATAGAGGGGTACATGCCAGTAATTCAGGGTTCAGCTGATTTAAATACGAAGGATGAGAAAACGACAATGAAAATTAGTAAAAAAAAAAAAACGGCCAGTTGCAATTGTTATAAAATTTGTAACAATTTAAATACCTTCGTACATGTTCCAACAATAAAATATCACCTATTATGGCCAGTGGGCAAAACAATTTTGTTGAACTAGAAAGTTTGACTGTTTCAATTTTGACCTTGTCTTTGAACTTTTGACTTGTTGCTACGTTGCAGAATGAGTCGGAATATATCTATTTTTAAGTCACAATTTTAACGTTTGATTAGTAAGACCTAGAAAAGTATCCAAGAAATGTAACTAAGCATTGTAAAGAAATATCACTCAAGTGTCACTATCTATTATAAATAGTGATATCAGTTTTATAAGTCACAATTTTAACGTTTGATTAGTAAGACATAGAAAAAAAACTAAGCAATGGTAAAGAACTATCACCATTTTTTTTTTCCAACCATATGATACCGGCAAATAATCATAATATCGCTATCATAACTTTCAAGAATCATCACTGAAAAACTTGAAGAAAAAAACAAGAGTAATACTGATACATATCAAATCTATCAGAAAGTGTCTTATTCTTCATCTTTTACCGACATACAAGAAAGACATATTTTTATATATAGCTTTAGACAGAAAAGTACAAAACAGAATCCTCTGTTCACAGATCCATTTACATGGTCTCTCACCCAAGAAAAAACTCTCGTTTTCTCATCACCATAAACAGAACAAAAAGAGAAAAAACTCGGCGATGGCGGTTGCTACCTAAAACAACACAACTAGCCAGACAAAAACAAAAACATAGAGACGGAGAGGAGAGCTTGAAACAAACAAAGAACAGTTCAGAGTTAAAAGGTTTTTTTTTTCAAAAGGCTTGGAGAAGGATGGATAAGCGAACAAAGGATCTTAGAAACTCGAGTTTATGAAGAAGTTATAGTCATGGTGATCAACATTGAGTTGTTTCAGCCATGAATCTGCAGCACTCTGAAGATAAACCAACCGGTCCTGATCATATCCTGTCTTTCCCCAAAGATCTCCTTGCATTTTGTAAGTAACTAAACCAAATGGAGGCAATGGGATTCTCTTGTTCATAACAGATTCTTCACAGCACTCTGTCTCATCCTCGCCTATGTTGTTGCTCTGGTCTCCTTCCACCACATTATCTGCAACTTTTAACGCCATTAAAAGACCAAGAAATGGTGCTTGTTTCCACCTCATAATGAACTACGAGAATTCATACATACCTTGAAAAGAGGAAGATAAAGTATGATAAGTTAGGAAGCATGTCGATAAATCTTTCTCAATCTGGCAGTTTGGGATGTGGTATATTGGGTACCTAAGTCATCAAATCAATCACACCATTGTCAAGTAGCAAAAACGAGTGAAAGTAAACTAAATGCAAATAACTAATTACCACGCAACAGCCATCCAACTTGCAGGAGACAAATCGACACTCCTTAAGGTCATGAGTTCTGGATATTTCTCCGCCAATTCGTTTATCTGAACAAGAATCAAGAACATTACTTCTGTATCAAAACCAAAGGAGAGTAAGTAAGGTTACTAAGAAATGCAGGAAGAGAAGAGAACCTTGTCAGTTAAGGGAACCCGCTTGTATGGAGGCTCTCTGTCGATGAACTTAAAGTCAAGGCAACCAAATCTATCTCTCAGCAATGGCGTCCCGTCCAGATCAAAAACCGAATCATCAGAGACAGCATCCCATGTTTTGCTCGAGTCGTTGCTCATTGACCTTGACAACAACTTTTCACTCTCACTATCACTCCAACACTCACTGCTCTCAGAATCAACAACCTCATTCTGGTTCCTGCAAAACACCAAATTTAGTCAGAACAAAAACCAAGAATCAAACCTAGAAATCATGGACGTAGAGAATATTTGTCCTAAAGCTTCCATAGTCAAACAAACAAGACAATGATTGTTAAAGGAATCAAACCTAGAAATCAAGGATGGTTTGTTAGTTTGGATTTGGATGGCAGATAGATAAGGGACGAAGTACTGCATCACAGTTTCACCATTGTTTAAATCGACTTGTGATCCAAATCCATACGCACTCATCTCATCGTAACCGTCCCAAAGATCACCAAGCCGGAAATACTCAATCTCATCCTTTCCATGTTCCTGTCACAAAATACAAAACGAAAAAAACCAATGTTAGAGCAGATTAAAGTTAACGTCATTAACTCCGAATTACCCTATACAACTGTGATTAAGCTGTTCAGATCCAACTTAGCAATAAGCCAATAGCAATGATCGTTAGCTTTTAGCCCAATTTGGCTTTTGTAGCCCCCAGTATTATACTACAAAACTATGGATTATTAAAAATGTAATGACCAATAAAGCTATTAATTCATAACCACAGATATAAAACATGATTACTGAATAAGACAGAGATCCAGAGTAACATACCAAAGCATCAAGAAGATTCAACGAAAAACTCAGTACTAAGCAATTGGATTAGTGAGTAAAGTAATATTAAAATTTCAGTAAAGCAATTCTGTCGCACGTTTCCACGTGGTGATATAGAATCCATAAAATGATGTGACCCGACCATTTAAAAACGATAGGTAAATTCATTTGCTCATATCAAATTTCTTTTTTGATTGACCATACAATTATCGTCTCTATTTGCCAAAATCTCATCTGAAATTTTACACCAAATCATTATAATATTACAAGTTCTAGGTTGTCTGATATATCACCACCCGTGATTAAAAATTAGACCTTTATGACAATCTGTTGATTAGAGACGAGATTTGGGGGAGAAAAAAAAAGAAAAATTAAAATAGTTTCAAATTATCCCCAAATCAAGGATTTCGAAGAGATCAAAATTGAAAATTTTACCTGAGGAAGAGAGAATGAAGGAGGCTTAGGAGTGATTCCTAAGAGAAATCTCTCCAGATTTGAACGGCCTTTAGAGGAAGAACACCACCACCACATTTCTATCTTCTCTGTTCTTCTTCTTTCTCAATCTCTCTGATTTTTGGGATCTTTATTTACAAATTCGAGCCTACGAAATTGAACACAAAAAGATTTGGAAAGATAATGAATTTCTGGTCTTCCCTAAATAATAGCAACACTACAAATCACAATATGGTAGTTTATAATTTCCAACATAATTCTCTTTCCTTTTTAATCTTTTCTGTAAATCCCAACACCCAGATTTTCCCCCTAATTTTTCCTTCCCAAAAAACCAAAGAAGATAAGCACAACAGAACAGAACACAGTTTCTGGGTTTTTTCAAAAAAAATTGAAACTTTTTTCGATGAAGGATTTGATGGGGAAATGAGAATCAAGAAACTGGGTTTTTCAGATTTTGAGGTAAAGTTTAACTCTTTTTTTTTAATTCCGAGAGGAAAATGGAGACAGAGAAACTGAAGTGTAGAGATGAATAATAAGCTTTCTGAGTAGTATTAATGGAAGAAGCAAACGAAGAGGACGAAACGCTTCTGCTCTTTTCTCTCTCTTTCTCACTCACTCTGATCCTTTTATTTATTTATTTTTTATTAGTAATTAATTTCCATTTTTTTAATAAAACCCAACCCCCGAGAGTATGAAACTGAAGACTTTTGTTGATATTTTCTTTTGTTTCTAACAAATAAATCAAATTAAATAAATTAACTCGTATCTAGCTAGAATTAAATAAGAGGATTTCGATATTTATTATTAGACGTTTAGATAACAAACAAACAAAAACAAAAAAGTATAGAAAATTTTGGCGTGATTACATCATTATAACACCAAAAATGAAGTCATATTTTAGTTTCATTTGTTTGTTTATAAATCGAATATGCTCATGAGTACCTTCGTAATGTAAATATTTCTTTTATAAGATAATTAACTAAATATGGATTAATTGTAATTTTGGAGATCACGAGGACGTTAGAACATAACAACTAAAATTAACCCTTTTTTTTTGTGTGATGATGACTGGTGAATGATAAAGCTTTCTGAAAATGCAATTAATAAGTTTTTTGTTTTGTTGTAAGTTAAGTTTTATAATTGACGTCAAATATCACTACTTTTTTTTATATAAGATATCAATGTTCGTGTTAAGAAACTGTTAAGACATAAATCTAAACGGAAAGAGTTTTACAATGCTGCGTAGTCTATATAGAGATTTTATGAGGGGATATTACAGGTTCTTTATAGGTAAATGCTTTTATAGTATTTAAATAAAAATAATATCTAACAGATAAAATCAATACCAAACAAATCATATAATTACATTCCATATTTCCATTAGCACCCTCCATCGATAAATAATACAGTAGAACCTCTATAAATTAATACTCGATAAATTAATAACTTCTCTAAATTAACAATTATCTCGATCTCTAAGTTGGTCCGATGTAATAATTGACACAATTTGATAAGATAATAAGATAATAATTTTTTTGAAATCTCTATGTAAATATATGATCCCATTAATAACATAAATTAATAATCATATAAATTTATTATATATATAAGATACTTTAGTGAAATATGATTCTAATGTTGTTTATTTATTCGTAAATTTGTAGTTTTGTTGGAGTATATCTCTATTTTTCTTAAAATATCAAAAATATATGATATTATCTTCTCAAATTGCATCAAAAATTATTAAAAAAAATTATATACGCAATAATTATTTTCTGATGTGTAAATGCATTAAACACGTCGAAGTATTGTCTTCATTTTTTTACTTTTATATAATATTTTTTTAATTTGGAAAAATTCTCTATAAATTAATAATTATTAATTTATCGATTAATTAATAACTTCTATAAATTAATAAAAATTTTCGGTCCCAACAGATTTTACTGTAACTTGTTCACGAATATTTTTATTCTAATTTTTTTAATAGAAGAAATGACTTCGATTCGTCTTAATTTCCAAATTCAATATATACAAAATCTGATTTGTTATCAATTAAAAACGTTTATGAATTGGCAAAAAAAAAGTTAACTGTGAAGATTTGTAGACATTATAATTCGAATCATGATTTATTCGTAAACCAATAGAAATAATTCTCACAAGTCAAAAATCCACCACTAATAACTATTCTTTAGTTTATGGTTAATTTTAGATGAAAATAATTTAAAACCTAAGCATTTGTTTTCATAAATGTCTTTTGTATTTTCTTTCTATATGTTAAAAGAAGTTACTCTTTTAAAATAAGTTAAACTTGGAATTACGATATATATATATATATATATATATATATTATTAGTTCTGATTGTGAAGAAATACTAAAAAGATATTATTTTATATTTACTTTATTTTATGTAATATTTAATCCAGCATTTGAGTCAATACCGACGTACTTCCCCGAAACCAAAAGTCAGAACTCAGAAGGAAGATTACAAATGTAAAATAATAATAATAGTATTAAAAAAAAAAGGGAGAATGGTAAAAAAAAAGAAGAGTGAAGAATATGAACACTGAACAGAGTGATGTCGGAGCAGTGCGCTTCCTCGTTGACGCGTGTTTGCCAAAACTGCGTCGGTCTCTCGCGTTTTGCTTTGTGCTCTTTTTTTTCTTTTTTCTTTTACCAAATCAAATATTTTAGGTTTGCTTTAACCATTTTCCTTTTTTCATGATGTTTTTAAAATTTTTAAAATTAATTTTGAATATCAAGTATTTTTCAATTGTGGTTAGCAACTACTGATACAGTGCTAAAAGTTTAAAAGTTCTACCGACTAAGCAATGGAGTTCATGTGTGATATAGAATAGTGTCGTGGATGGTGGACATAAAAATAATTAATTAAATCTCTAAATAGATGTATACTACTCCAAGTGTTAAATGAGCAAGCTGAATTCTAGAAAGCTCCCAGCATTTTTTGTTTTTTTTTTTTTTTTTTTTTTGAGATGTCAAAGAAAAAGATGTGAATTATAATGTTTTTCAACACGTGGGTTTGTTACTTAGTTTAGATAAGGTCACGTGTCCTATATGTTGTCGTTTCGTCATCACACCACTACTCCGAGTCGCTATGTCGCCAACGCTAATGAGCTATTTATTTATCCACAAATTTAAATCCTTGTTCTATATTGTGTGCTATGATTACAATATGTGTTGGACCGTGTGATGCAACGAATATGTTCATCTCAAGGATGTGACTGCGGCTAAGAAACTATTGTATTAGTCAATAATGTCGCCTGGCCTTAGCTCTATTTTTAAGGTCCATTGTTTCTTTTTTTGTTCGGCGGCAAAATCTCCACTGATTTGTTCTTTGTTTATGTTTAAAGCTTAAAAGTTAAAAAGATCGACGACAAGCAATTTCAACAAAGATTTGGAAACTCTAAACCCCAATAACCATTTTTACTAAAGACAGATATAACGATTTTTAGGTGTGACATTAACCAATTTAATAGTTTATACAGTCTTGGTTCTTGTATGCGTGGTATTTCAACATCGCATGACCAAATATGATACGGTACTTAAAGCTTATATCCATTTTTCTTCAACAACCGAGAAATATCCAAATTAACATCTCCCACGTTTTGATATTTATTGGTAGTATCTTTCAATCATTCACTATATAAACAAAAATAAAACAAACAATGAAAAATGTCAGTTTTTTTGGGTACTACTATTAATTGAAGGCACAACTATTATCGAAGACAGTACACATTTACTAATTGAATCTTGGGACCCCAAATTCTTCTTATCTCTTTGATCAAATGCATACTTTACTATGAAGGGTAACAGAGACTTGAGAGCACGAGGTTCATGCGGGTTCTTTCGTTTTCGGGTTTGTAAAATTCAAGTGAATATGATATAGCTATTTACCAGATTGCTATGAAAACTATGATATTTTTATTGATCAAAATGGATTAACCTCAAGTGTGGTTCTCACCGTAATTATCATCATCTGGTAATTATTGCGGATATTTTTAAGTTTCTAGTTCTTCCAAACATCTTAATATTCTTTATCAAAAAATTAATAAAGATAAATCTTCATTTGATTAAACTGGTTAAATCGATTCTTAATCTAAATCAAATTTAAAATCTTTTGAAACTTATATTTACCACTGTAGATTTGGTTTTGCATTTGTTACTAATAATTGTCTAAATCGGAAAAATTCGAATTAAAAACAAAAATTGGAGTAAAATGTTTGGTGAAAAGACGTCACAATTATTAAAATTGGGCCAAGAAGTAAAATTGGGCCGAGTGGATATAGAGACGCATATATCTTTCCGACATATCTCTAAACTTACATGATCGCCTGATTTAAAGAAAAAATTAAGCAAACTGATGTTAACAATTTTTAATGACTTCTTTTAATCATTCATTTTTCAATTAATCTTACGGTTCTCCGATTCTATGTTGTGTTTCTTTCAACTTATTTTTTTTCATTATTTTTTCCTTACTTCTATAAACAAAATTCTATTTAAAGAACCAACTTCCGATCCAAAAAAATATACGACACATAGTGCTATTGTGATTACAATATACAACACATAGTGCTATTATGATTACATAGGTACTATAATCTTTTCTTGCTCTTCACTATTTGTTATTTTCTCCATTTATATTTGCAACTATATGTATATTCATATTCAATAATTTTTCCATTCGGTGTCTGGTAACATCGAAGGGTAAAAGGTAAATCTAAATATGTTGTTGAAACCATCGAGACACCCAGTGGCGGAACTAGAAATTGTATATGTGAGGATCAAAATATAAAAAATATTATTTTATAAGTGTCAATATAGCAATTAAACTAGTTTAAATTTAGAAAATTTTAACAAAAAATATACCAAATTTTGAATAATGACACCCCTCTCCCTTAGTTGTCTCTGCCACTGGAGACAGATGTCCACTTTGCCACAGAGCTTGTGCGTGGATGCTTTGATAATCATGATTCTTTGAGATGGTTTGAGTGTTATAAGATCTGCCTTCATTACTTTCTAGACAATTTAACGATTAAGTTGCTTGAGGTTTTATATCAACCATCTTGAGCTCTGATTCAAGGCCATGCAGCTGTTGAGTTTCTTACTGTCATCAATCACATCCTTGTATCAACATGTTCTTTTGGAAATCAAGCCTCTACTAATTGAATGCCTCAACCAGCAATCCTACCGTCATCTTTTTTAGATTGAGCTCGAGTTCAATTTCCTAAAAAAGATTGTGTTTTCGGTCATGAGTTTAGTGTTTTCACACCACTTACCTTGGGATGAGCTTGCAGACTGCATACGTGTTTTGGCAAAGAGCGTCCCTGCTTTGGCCCTGTGCGTTTTTCTCCGTTTGCCACCCTCGATGGGCTCTGGCTTCCTCTACAAAATGAAGTTTTGCAATGGACTATGCAATCAAGCGACTCTGATACTTACGTACTCCGCAAGTCACAGAGCAGAGGATGTTATGGATGCCTTTTCTACTTTGATAGATATTGGTATTCAGCTGACTGGAAATGACATAAGTTCTGACGTCAATTCACTCCTCGTTACAATCAGAAATGCTACGAGAACTCTGCTGGATGTTGGAGAAACATAGACGCTCTGCCAAGCGATTGGAAGAATCAGCAATATTATGGATATGTCCTTTGGCTCTATGGTTACTACCCTACTCAAAGAAAATTCTTGTTTGATTCTGCCGAGACTATGATAGGGGTGGATCTACCTATGGCAGTGCAGAGGGCTCTCGTAAACATGCTTCGAATTCTCATCTGAGGTACTCCTCTGAACCTTTTTACGGTAAACTATCATAGCGCCTTACCATCTGTAAAGCTCTAATGTATCTTTAAGCTGGGTTCTAGAATTAGTAGTTATGATGATGTTTTGATTTACTTTGTTCATGTTTATGCAGTACTCTGTCTAAGTATGGAGTTCATAGGTTTCCTACTCTATTGCTTCTGAGTTCAACAATGCGGACTATAATGCTTGATTCTCTTGTTGCTTTCTACACTGATGTTACTGGTAAGGCGTTCTGTTCTTTGTTCCAGTAGCTACTGTATAGTGAACTTTCGCACTATAGTATCTTTGTTCAATGCATTTTGGCTGTGACCTTTTCACTCGGTTTTCTTTGTGGTTTTTCTTTTTTTTTTTTTTTTTGTTAGATGTTCTTCATTAATTGAACTAGTGTTAAATTTTGCAGAGATGGAGATTTGACCAGAGTATAATGTTGCAGAGACTACACATGGTGTTCAATATTAAAAAGTTGCCCCGGTATATAAATAGTAAAAGACTTGTGGTTTTTTTTAGCTTTGCGTGGAATCTGAAAACCTTACCTTTGGGATACAATTGTAAAACAGGTTAAAATTTTTTACTATTTCCACAGTAGAAAATAATTGATAAGAAGACAACTGTAAATAGGGTTGACAATCTTTTTTAAAGCTTTTGAAAGGTTTTATTTGAATGTTTTTTTGTTTTACATTGAGCTCGGAAACTTGTATATTTTAAGTTTCAAGTTTCAACTATTTTGTATCCAGAATTACTTTGCAAATGTTTGAAAATTAAAAGACAATTAATGGGTTAGTTAATTTTCTTTTTCCTTTTTTTTTTGGGTGCAAGTATATATTGGTTAGTTTTCTAAAAGTCTAAAACTCAAAAGAAAAACCTTAAAGAGTTGCCCAATTGAGAATTGACCTAACCTGATCGTGGCGTCAAAGCTGGAGATGCTTCCGAAGCCCTCACAGTGAACGTCTCAAGAAAGAGAATACTCGAGTCGTGAGTTTTCCTAATGATCTCTTCTCCTCGGGTTTATGATCTAAGAATTAGGGTTAGGTTTGTGTTCTTACGGTTTACCACTGTTGCACGAACAAACGATTTCACTTATTAAATGAGAAAATGTCCATCCAATTCCATTGTAAGCTCTCTTAATATATAACCCTGAATTCTTCTTGTTGTTGTTGGTAGCGAAGATGGTCGACGATCGAAGAAGAAATGTATTACAGGAGGACTGTGGGATCTAAATTTTCCCTCAGATCTCCTGCGGGAGATACTGTCCCGCCTCGGATTAAAAGCCAACATAGTAGCTTCCGTTGTCTGCAAGGCATGGTATGAAGCAGCTGGTTCTGTCAGGAAGTTAAAGCCTCGTCCTTGGCTTCTTTATCCACTAGACGAACGCGATAATTTTCATCGGGGAATAACTGACCCATTATCTACTAGTGGAAGCTACCTTCTTTATGACCCATTAGGGCGTCAAACATATAAGCAAGATTTTTCAGAGTTAGGGTGTCATGAATTCTCTTGTTGTAGGGATGGTTGGTTGCTTGTTTTAATGCAAGATCACCCCAGGGAATTATTCTTTCTTAACCCGTTTACCCGAGAGCGCATCTACTTACCCAAGGCATCACACTATTGCTAAGCTTTCTCATCCGCTCCTACATCAACTAGTTGTTTGGTGATCTCGTTCAAATATCCAGATCCCAGCTGCTCACAAATAGTGATCAAGACTTGGCGTCCGGGTGAAACCGTATGGACCACTCATTGTTTCCACAACCAGTTACCTAGTCTCGAATGGCACAGATGTGTATTCTCGAATGGTATGTTCTATTGTCTCAGTACCTGCGGCCTCTTCGGGGTTTTCGACCCGCCCAGAGCAACCTGGACTATTCTTCCTCTGGAACCCTGTCCTGCCTTTTCTCCGGCAGATTTGGTGGTGAGTCGGAAACTACTTCGTCGTCCTGTGAAAACCAATCCAGCGAGTGTGATGATGGAGCATGAAGGAGACGTCTTTTTTATGTCCACACGCGGAAAAAACATACCGTTGGTGTTTAAAATAAACCTTAAACGCATGGTATGGGAAGAAAAGAGAAAACTTGGTGGCTTGACAGTATTTGCAAGCTACCCTGACTCTCTTACAAGAGCTGGTCTCCCGGCGCACCAGAGTAACATGATGTATCCATCACATAATGCACGATATGGCGTCTACTACTCCCTCGGTGATCACATCTATGGCTCTCGTCCCCCTCAAATTAACTATTTATCCGACCGCATTGCTTGGGTGGATCCACCTCACAACCAAGTTTATTTGACACCTTATTGGTTGCATGTTCTCTTTTTTTACATTGTAGCTCGGAAACTCTTGGAAATATGATTTCCAATGCCTACTATTTTTAAGACTAATTTGGTTTTGATTCTATTATATGCACCTTTTCTTCTTTGCAAGTTATATGTTTGATGATTGGACTTTTACAATTTATGTTAGTATACATGTTTAATGCAAACTTAGAGAATGCCTTAAACCAGTTCATTGAAACAACACCATTTGGATTATGTCTGTCTTAGAGCTCAGACTTCTTAAGAGCAGTGTGTATGAAACTCCTTATGACAAGTGACAACCTTATGCTTAGTCGAAGACGTGATTGGTACTCAATCAACAATGTTTATGTCTGGTGAATTGTCTTTTAGCTCTCTTTTCGTTTCACCGTCTACAAATTCCTTTTGCTAATTAATGTATGTTTTTCATAATTTAGGTACAAAGATGATCCTAGTTATCCAATTAGGACTCCTTTCCAAATTTCATTATCTTGAACACGTCGCTCGCAATATATCAGAATAATAATAATTGCTTCCAACTGCCTCCTATTGTCATTAGAACCGTGATTACACCAAAACAAGTCATCCAATATATAAATATGTTGCTTGAACTACAAGGCCCTAAGGGGAAGTGTTATATATTCATGAACTTTAATTTGCTGAAATTGTTAAGCTGAAGAGAAATGACAACAGAGACTTCCCTGTTTGGTGAATGGTGAACCAATAGAACAAAATGTGTTTAGTCCTAGCTTTTTGTTTATAGATACAATTCCCACCAAGAACCCCGTGAACTGATCAAGAATCGAATTTTCTATTACACCAACTGAAATCCTCATATTACCATCATCATTATCATCATAACTTCCGGATGAAAATGGTGATTCCAATGAGTCGCTCGAACCACACCATGTTTCAACCATTATAAAATGATGACAAAAGAGACCAATAACTTTTTATGTGGGAATACAGTGGACAGGTCAGTTTCAATTTTTTCTCTCTTTTCTTCTCTAGATAAGAGATCTAAAACTCTGCTTTTGACCAGAGTCTAATAATGCAAGAATAGAACTGAAATCTTCAATATTATAATAAACACTTGTACTTTGTTAAGTTTTGCATGTAATCTGAAAACCTTAACTTTGAAATACAATTTGCAAAACAGTTTAATACTTTCTACTATTTGCATTTTTCTGATGATATATAGATATTTGGGTTTTTTTTTTCATCATAGAGATATTTGGTTTTAGTGTTAATTCTTTTATAAAATTTCAAAGAGAGTACCGATTAGTCTACCCAATACAAAAGTGGAACTTTAATAAAACAGACAAGAGATTGTGAACCAAGAGATAGTGTTCTTCTAGCTTTGTTAATTTATACAAAGATACAATCTTGCCTAACTTTAACATAGCATTTGGAGTGTTCCCACAACTCGTCATCCACTCATAATTAATCAGATGCATATTCGAATATTCTTTTAATTAGTGTAGAAAATAATTGACAAGAAAGACAATTGTAAATGGGGTTGACAATCGATTGGATGATCATTTGGTTAGTATATTGCATTTATGTTGTGTAATCATTACTAGTTCTTCCACTAGTGATAGTGTGTGACTTCGGTCTTCCTCATTTTTATTCCTTCTTTCATCTGATTCTGATTGATCAAAGATGGACTAAATTATTTTCTTTCTTATGTCATTTTGCAACATTATGTGATGAGGTTTTCACTTACGTACACTCGGATACACATAAGTACACTTTGCATTAGCTATTTCTTGATTACGCTCGGATATAGTATGTGTGAATTCTGCTTGACATAATTACTTATACTCTCTAGTGCTATTTATATTACCGGATATGGCAGTAGATATCCATATTTTACTATTTTCATAACCCCAGACTAATTCTTGAAAAGACTTACACATATGGAAGAATTACCATGTTTTTTTTTGCCATTAAAACATTTATAGTGTCCAACCAATATTGAAAAATCGCAGTAAAATAGTTCAAAACCATGGGGTTTTCAATTTTCAGAGCAAATCATTAACTTTCAATAATTGGACCACCATAATTTGTATTTTGTTTAGTTGGTTCATCAAGACTATATGGGGTGATTCATCGAGCATAGATACAATTTTCTATACATGAAATCATATCATTTTAAAAATATTCACAAGTTAATTATGACATCCTAAATACATCCATTTTGATCAGTTCCTAAATTATACTCCAGTTCTGATGAGAAAAAACATACTATTACGAAAATCTTAATATTTGAAAATCTGTTTGTTAATTTCGAAACTTGATGATATATTTTTTTTCATACAATGTTTTGGTTGGAATTGAAGTCCTAAGCAGGAACTCCTTACCAAAATTTCATGCGTTTCTACCGGTTGAATCATTAATTGTTCCTAGATGGAAATTAATTGATGTTTATAAACAAATTTGATATAATGTATATAGAAACATATATCTTATAATCTAAACGATGTAAATTAATTGATTTGTTTTTTTTGATGTAAAAAAAAAATTCTAAACGACCTCACAATTTTTTTCTTCTTCTAAATTCTCCCTCCTAAAACTTATAAACTCATTATGTACTAGTATATATGAAAGACTTGAGAACTATAGAGATACATGCATAGAAATAGAATCAAATTAGAATATGCCATACGTTATACATTTTGATCCTCATATCTCCACGATATATGTATGAACGAAACACTAAATCACACGTAATTTTTCGTCAGATACGAGAAAAACACATGAAAAAAGGAGCTTTTGTTACGTATATTCCTCCTCAAAAATATATATCTTAATCAAGAAAAAGTTTGTGGATGATTGTACTAACTTAGACGATAACACACTAGACGTCACAAATGAATTCTAACATTTTCACCCTCAGGATCATATTACAATATTTCAACCACCCAAAAAAAATTAGAATATATAATATGCTTGGAATTTTATATGATAAGTTTCGGCTAACACCATTAACACAAAATAGTTAACATTAATTCACGTATGGAAAGATTCATGAACAATATATGTTGTTTTTCAGGCGGTGCCAAATGATAAGTCCATAATATATAATTCTTTTGTTTCATTACATATGACGTTAAAAGATTTGATTTTGCCCTTTGTTTTGTTATATCTGATATTTGATATTTTATAACTAGAATTTGTAATTTTTTTTAATGATTGGTCGAATTATTGTCCAAATTTAAACGACAGTTTTTTTTTAACTATTCTGAAAAACGCATTTTTAGTTAAGACATTTTATATTTCGAAGATATGTCTGTGTCCATGTATTGTTTGTATACAAACAAGGATTTTTCTATCATAGAAAGGACCTTTGGGAAATTTGTGGTGTATTATTGATTGATGGATAGCTTGCAAAAGCTATACATAGCTTAATCCTAGGTTGCTAGAGAAAATGAATTTTTACATTCCAGAAGAAAGGAAAGAGCTAAGAAAGGAAGACATAAATATGTAGTACATCAAATATACAAAGATATCTACCATTCCCTAAGATAAGAAAGAGCCAAGAAAAGAAGACAGAAATGTGTAGTACATTTAACTATACAAAAATCTACCTACCAATAGACCCCTCACCTCACGTTATGTGTCCTAATCCTACTATTAACCCACTTTCTTCATGGCCTCTTGGGATGATCGCACCTATTTAATAAACTAATCTTTAATAATGCAATTATGTATCACTTTTTTGGCTTCTTTTTTTTAGGAATTATAGAGTCCATTAAATGGGCATACTGCAAACCGAATTAAATTGACCGCTAAAAGCTTACCTTTTTTGTACAAGTAATTAGTTTATATTTTTCAAAATGTTCTCATATTTGTTTGTTCCATTTTTTTTTATCAAATTTGTTCTGTTAAAATTTCAAAATTTTCTTTATGAAAATTATTTAAATTTACTTTATATTAAATTTAAAAATTTAATATATATATATATGACACATTTATAATTATAAAAGTGTATGACAAGCAAACAATTATAAAATAAAATTTTGATTCATTAATTTATACTAAATCTAGAATTTCATGATTGGCTTAAATGTCTCTACGCTACTTACTTTTTACAAAGAGATTCAGTATATATTTATAATGGAACCACATATGTATTTATATCGTAAAGAGTGTGTATGCCATACGTAACACTCAACAACTTGCGGCTGAATACGTTCTCTTACAAAGGGTTTTTCTTCTTCTTTTTTTTTTTAATTTTATTTTTGATAATTCTTACAAAGGGTTTCTTGCAAAGTTCAAACTCAAATTTCATGTATTCGGGCAAAATCCCACAAAAGAACCAAACTTTTGAAATCACAATCAGACAAATGTTTGACAAGTATCAAACCCATCTGATCTTCGGAACCCACACGCACATGCATAGGTGACACATCATTTAGTACAATTTGTAACATTTTAGCAATGTGTTGTCCTCATGCATCATAATTTTTGTTTTCTTTTCTCGTCATGCATCGCCGATTCTAACCGTAAGCTTTGTCGTTTGTTTGTTTTCGTGGGAACTATAAAGAGTTACGTTTGTTGCAAAAGGAAAACGAGTTACACTTGTAGCCAAAAAAAGATTAAAGAGAAGTCGACATAAAAAGAAAAGAAAGCAGAATGAAAGAGAGTTTTACAATGATCTTCACCTTATTGTAACTTCCACTTCTCAAATTATCTTCCAATGTATCTCTCTACTCAAATAGTATCCTCCAAAAATGTTGTTGTAACTTGTAAGGGGCAGAAGACAAAGGAAGATAAATAAGAGTCTTTATGTTAATACGTCGCTCTTAGTTAAACTAAATGTTAATAAGTAACTCTTTCTCAACATTTAATTAAATTCCGAATTTAGGACCATGAGAGAACTTAATGAACGTGTACGAATCAGACGCACACAGATAATATAGACACACAATATACGAAAAGTTAGTAATTGATTATACAAAGTTTTAATGACTCAGTATCCACGATAATTTTTTTACTAGATTGTTTATTCAAGAATGATAAATTGGATACAAAACACTCCTCAACCATGTGTATATATAAGGTCGTTAACTTAAAAATATATTTATCAAACCCACAAAACTAAACTGTAAACAACATTCTTTCCACCTGATCAAAAACAAAACACAAAATGCAACCTTCAGAACAAGAACCTCCAAAGCTCATGGAGACATCACCAAACATATCCAATGATTCATCAGCATCTGAGAAAGGAGAAGCAACAATACAACCACAACAATCAAACAATAGGTACGCACTCACAGTTGATGAAGTGATCGAACAACACATAGGAGCACTTGGGTTTGCTCAAATCTTGCATGCTCTCTTGGTCTCTATCGCTTGGCTCTTCGATGCTCAGACCACTCTTATCTCCATTTTCTCCGATGCTCAGCCCGCTGCGAGGCTTCTTGCAACCGGCGCCATGGTGGAGGGGTCTTCCTTGTGTGGATTGTCCACCGGAGAATGGCAATGGGTCGGAGAAAAGAGTGATACTGTTGTTTCTGAGTGGAATCTCATATGCCAACACAAATTTCTTGTGGCTGTTCCTTCTACTCTATTCTTCATCGGATCTCTTTTCGGTAAGGATCCTAAGTTTCTAAGTTTATCAAAACAGAACCATATTTTTTTGGTTTGGTAAGGGCTCTTCTTTACATGAATTTTTTGTTTCTTGTTTGGTCACAGGTTCTGGTGTTTATGGATATCTTGCTGATTCATGGTTCGGTAGAAAAAAGACTCTGTTTCTTTCTTGTATACTAACGTCTGTTACGGCCTTTGCAATCTCCTTGTCACCAAACGTTTGGGTTTACGCTTTCTTGCGTTTCGCCAATGGTTTCTTTAGATCAGGAATCGGGTCTTGTTGTATTGTACTCGCGACTGAGATCGTAGGCAAAAAATGGCGAGGTCAAGTAGGACAATACGGTTTCTTCTTCTTCACGTTAGGTTTTCTATCTCTTCCATTTATGGCATATTTGGAGAGAAAGTCATGGAGAAACCTTTACCGAATCATATCGTTTCTTCCTCTTGGTTATGCTCTTTTTCTCTTGCCCTTTGCTTATGAGTCTCCTCGATGGCTTCTTGTCAAAGGACGTAACAAAGAGGCCATGGTGGTCTTGAAGCAACTCGCAAGACTCAACGGGAAACAACTTCCGGCGGATCTCAGCTTAGTCGATCCAATTCCAACAAGAGATGATCAAACTTCACAACCAGAGAAGTTTTGGAAAACGAAATGGGCAGTGAAAAGAATCATAATGGTTATGTTGGCTGGATTTGGCTGTGGTTTTGTTTATTACGGAATTCAACTAAACGCTGAGAATCTCAATTTCAATCTTTACTTAACTGTTGCTGTTAATGCTTTGATGGAGTTTCCAGCGGTTTTCATAGGAAGTTTCCTCCTTGGAGTCATGAACCGCCGTCCATTATTCTCAAACTCATCATATCTCGCTGGAATCTCTTGCATACTTTGCGCGGTTCTCTCGCTACACCGCGTGACCCGTGCGATATCTTTTGCGAAATGGTTACAGCTTACGGTTGAAGCGGTTGGGTTCATGGCATCCTCAACGGCCTATGATGTCCTATATGTCTATTGTGTCGAGCTGTTCCCGACAAACGTGAGGAACACTGCAGTTTCGCTTTTGCGTCAGGCGTTTATGCTAGGAGCGTCTGCAGCACCATTGCTAGTTGCGTTGGGAAGGGAAAGCGCGATGATGTCGTTTTTTGTGTTTGGTGTTGCGTCTGTGTTGAGCGGTGTAGTGAGTCTGTGGCTAAGAGAAACACGAAACGCTCCGCTTTATGAAACACTAACGCAGCAGGGGGAAGCAGAGGAGGTTGAAAACAGAACAGTCTTGATTACTTAATTTGCGTTCATATTAAAGACCAATCATTGGAAATGTTGTAAACTCTTTGGGTGTTTTCAATAAATGTATGCAACGTTGTTTGTTGTTTATTTTGAAGAAACGTTAATCCAAATAGTTAACAGAACATAGTACTCATTTGAACAGCGATCTAACCTTAATAAAAAGGAAAATTCCTGTTCGGACCAAAAAACATAAGAGATTCATAATGAAACCAAGTCGTTCTGTTCGCAAGCATCAGAGAAAACAAGAATCTGAAAGTGCTCAAAAAAGGTAGAGCGACAAACTTTTATGATGGGGCTTTGCGGGTGAGCTCTTCTGCATCTTCTTCCTCCTCTAAGAAGCAGCAGCTTTGGGAGCCTCTTCAGCAGCAGGAGTCTCGAATGTCTCTCCAACTACAAGATCTGGGACATCATCATCGTCCTCTTCTTGGATTGTTGCTGGGACATCACCTGCACCTGGAGCTTGTTTCTGGAATTGCTCTGCTAGCTTCTTCAGGTTGTCCAAGTTATCAGGCCCTGAGATTATCAAAGCAGACAACAAAATGTTAACTTCATGAATCATTGGTTTGGGAAAATGATCTCAAAGAGAAGGGTGCGTACCAAGTTGGCTGATAATCTGAGGAAGTATATCTTGCAATTCTACAGGGAAATTCAGATTTTGAGATTAGTCAAGTGTATTAGGTCATAGTAGATCATCAATGTGGATACAGTACTTACTTTTGGTCTGTGGTGTACCGCTCACAACCCATGTGTTAGCAGCAATCGAAGCTTGAACTGTAATAGCAACATTGAAATAGAGACACAATAACCAATATTAATACAATGAAGTTTTAACCAACTCTTGCAATTTTAAAAAGCAGACAAGTTTGGGACTTTTACCTTTAGGGTTAATGAATTGAATCACAACATCATCCTTAAAGATGTTAACTTCTTCAATGGCGGGAATGGAGTTAACTCCAACTCTCTTAAGAGTGCTCTGGAGCCTCTTGTCATCGGTTGTAGTGGTCTTGTGAACAGCCTTCTTCTTTCTGAAATGAAACCCAAAATGTTTTAACAAAACATAACAATGAAAATAGCGGAAAAACAAATTAACAATCAAAGATTTTAGTAAACTAATACCTTCTTACTGTCCCTTTACCGCCAGTGCGGACAGTGTTAGCCATCTTCATCAACTTTTCCCTATTCATCTGTGATTTAAAAACACACAAAACTTGAAAAAATTAATCCCAAAATGTATCCAATAAGCTTACTCTTCAATGAATCAACTAAGCAAACAGAATAACTAATCCTGGTACTAATGAGTCAATTGAGCACAGTGCAGCAAGAAGAAAACAAAAAACTCGACTTTAACCTAAGATTCAATCAATTAAGTCTCCATTCAGCGAATAAAAACATACAATACTCTAACTTTATTATAACAATGAAGAAACCAAATGAATCGAGAAAAAAAAATTGATCTTGACAACTTGAGCTAAACTTGAGCTAAATGAGAAGAAAGTAACCGAGGAAACAATTCGAATATCTCAAAACGAAAAACGAAGAAGGATTTATTAGCAGTGTATTTACCTTGGTATTCGATTTCTAGGGTTCTTCCTTCGTTGAAGAATATAAGAAGATAAGAAAGATAGAGAGGAAAGAGAAGCAAAGATCGAAGCGGCGCTAGAGGGTTTTGCCCTTTAAGTAAATGCGATATTCTGTAGCCAATCTCACTTTTACTCCATACAATTAGTTTATAATTACCATCCAACGGCCTAGATCTCTGCTTCCTTTAAAAAACTATGTTTCTCTGCCGTTCGATATTACTATAAGCCCGCAATATTTTTCTTGGACCATGGGCCCAAATCTCCGGCCCATGTTAGACTAGTCCACTTCTTCAAATTACAAACTTTGTTAGTGAAAGTTTTAAGTAATCAAGATTCAAGATGCAAAGCTTGACAATAGAGTTTGAATCTTATGTAATTTCTTTAGTTCACCAAAAAAGAAGAATTAATCCCAAACTTGTGCAAAATCGAGGGATTTGAATTTCAATACAAGGCTTTAATCAGTTAACAAAAACACTCTAGTTCCTTATCTTTTCCAGCTCCTCTGAAATCATCATACTTGTTCGAGATTGAACCCTTAAGAATCAGCATACTTCAAGCGTGGAAGTCGAGGAAAAGCTTAAGTTTCTGTAGCAACATCTCGTTTGTTCCAAAAGGTGGTTTCTTGCTTCCAATCCAATCTCTACCAAGAAGCCCGGTTCTGTCACTGTTGAGCATTTCATCGCGGAATGTAGACAGAATCTGGTATATTGATATCTTTAAAACATCTGCAGCTGCATATGCATAGGAGTACATCGCCCCAATACTTCTTTTGATGGGCTTTACATCTTTTCTGACCATACTCGAGGTCGCCCATTTGATACTAGCAGGTCCCATCAGTTGTTGAGGCGATTGAAGATTAATCTTCTTCCCCATAAACGTTTCAATAGCTAGCAAAAGCGATAGAAGTGTTGAGACAACATCAGCGTTCCCACCGGAGAGTTGTGCTACTCCAAGCCTGTCTTCCTTGTGAGAGAGTGAAGTTAGGGATGCAGCTGTTTGAGCACACCATGCATATAGCTGCAAATATCAGATACAGAACAGACAGGTTTTGGTTACAGACTTACTGCTACCAAAGAAATTATCACAGAGAAAATTGAATTGTCTTTTACCTGGAAAGACTTAAGTGACTCGCCAAATTTAGGATCGGTGTATGACTCGGTTGGTTGCTGTATTGGTGTCTGATAACCTTTTTCAGTAAAGGTGCGGTCTAACCCACAAGATAATTTGGAGGCAAGTTCTTCCAAAGGTCTCAAACATAGTGTGATTACTCTTTTGTAAGTCTCACTGGACTCCTCGAAGAAGGCAGCACGACGCCATGTGTCAACATTATTCTGAGACACCATGTAGAGATCAAGGTATGCAATAGACTGCTCGAGGGAACCTGGAGTACTCCCTTCTAAAGCAGCAAGAAGAGGCTCACTTGGATTCGTCTCTGCTGCAGCAGATCCTTTTGGAGGAGCAAAACTAAACCGTTTTGTGTGCAGAACCTGGAAAAGAAAATGACAATTGTACCTACTTTTTAGTATCTAGAAACTGGAAAAATAGCTAAAGCTTATATATTCCTTGATGGAGTAACAAGTAACACACAGAACAAAGCTCAAAGGTGAAACCATCCAAATGTTTAGGCAGGAATAGTTAAGCTATCCAAGAAAAGTAAACAATTTCAATGAGTTTTCTTAATCAGATCCACATACAAAGAAGACAAACATTAACTGTTTGACCTTGACATGGGCTTCCAAAACAGAGATAGTTAAGTACATAAAATGCCATACAAAACAGGAAAAACAATTCCAAACAGTATCAACGCACCATTTGACGGCAAACGCAGCTAACTTTGTCGTTGCTTTTCAGTTTTTTACAAGTTGAATTTTGCGTCACTGAGTAATGGTGAGTTCTAACTTTTCTGCAATCTAACATGTCACCTCGACTATGTTCTTCACTAAACAGTTACAGAGATCTTAACATAATACACACTAAACCACCAATCTGAAAGGCTATTTCACTAACCAGTTACATCTATCGATATAAACAAAGGAAAGAGAAGTCACAGCAACATGAACAAACCTGATGAATATGGTGAGTGACTTCCCAAGAGAGAATGAGACAGAAACTGCCGGCATAAGATATGACCTGCTCACCCAAGAATCTCGATACAGACACAAGCTCACCGGACCAGTCTAACAGAAACAATAGCATTATCGTTGAAAGCACATACAGCACACCTGATAGCTTCAAAGCTTGTGTTAGAGCAGAAGGAAGCCCAATCTTGAAGCTGAAGAACGGTGGACGCTATTTGGAAAAAACACAAGTAAGAATCAGCCAAAGATACAAAATTGATGAATGAAGAAGGAAATACACAAAAATGTAAGTTCAATGTATTCGAACCTGAATAATGGGAAATTCCAAAACCCATCGTTCCTTAAGGACGAAGAGAACTGCGTAGAGCAATCCAGTCACAAATCCCCTAAACCCTATTCTTCCAATAGCTCCAGACGAATCATTTGTCAAGCAAAAGACAGCCGCGGAGCAGAATCCAGCGAAGGAAGTAGCGGAGACGAAGACCACGATGCGCAAGGATATACGAGCACGGCGGCGGAACTCAGGATCCGATAAGTGACGGAGAAGGCCGAGAGCGAATTGGAAAGGGGAGAGAAGGGATTCTGGGGTTGGAGAAGAGAGAAGAGCTAGTGAGATGGAGAAGAGAAGTTGTGAGATATGGAAGATGAGAAAAGTGAAGAGAAAGGAGATGATTGAAGTTGTTGAGAAGAGGAAAAGGTTGAAGAAGAAGAAAATGGCTGATGAAGGAATTGATTGCCAGATGAGAAAGGCTATGAAGCGGTGGACCACTAACGCCTCCGGTACCGGAGGAGAAGGCATGTCGCCGGCGATTTTTTTTTTTGCCCTTTGTGTTAGATTTTTTTTTATTAAATTAATTTGAAATGAGTTTCGTGTCTGAACTTGAGCGGGGCCGTGAAGTGACTGTGACTGTGAGTGAAAGACTCAGGCTTTTAGGCATTCGGCTCTGTTTGGATCCTTTTATATTTTCGCGGTGCGTTGTGTTTACGCTATCTTTACAAGGCTTTTGGAAGCCCATTGGGCCGAGATTCATTATTTACGTTTAGGACTGACTAGTGAGATGCATTTATATGTTCCAAGAATTTGTCATTCCTGTTTCGCACATGTACACAACTACAGAGTCTACAGTATTTAACGTTTTAATAGACGACGATAGTAATTGTTTAATTTTATTTTTCACAAGATTAGGCTAGTCTAAATTATGGAGATATATGATATATCCAACCTGTAATTTGATGTCTATTCTATCTCATTTTTCTTTAATCCTACTTTAGTTTTGACTTTTGATTAGGAGTGTTAATTTTAGATGCCACAAGTTTCACCATTTATTGTTATCTGTTAACGCTCTTAAAGAATCAATGTAGATAAAAAAAAAGGCATTTCATCAAAACTCTAAGCAAATCAATGTAGATAAAAAGCAAGTCTTGAAATCTCAAAAATGTCGATCAAAAAACGAATCTCAAACAAAAAGGGTAAAACAACATTGTTCTGTTCTGGTGATAAGCTGCTTTGCCTTGAGACTCATAAGCATTAGTTATTGGTTTTGCACACATTCTCCAAATACCACTCATAAGTTTGGCGAAGACCATCTCTGAGAGAAACCTTTGGTGTCCAACCCAAAGACGCAAGCTTTGAGTTATCCATCAGTTTCCTCGGTGTTCCATCTGGTTTAGTGCAATCCCATCCAAGCTTCCCTTCAAAACCCACAACTTCTTTCACAAGCTCCGCCAATTCCTTGATTGTCACTTCTTGACCACTTCCTATGTTAACATGCTCCAACCCACTGTATCGATCCAACAAGAAAACACAAGCATCAGCCAAATCATCGACGTGCAAGAACTCCCTCAACGGACTACCAGTTCCCCAAACAACAACTTCCTCTGCTCCATTCACTTTCGCCTCATGGAACCTCCTCATCAAAGCAGGAAGCACGTGAGAATTCTCCGGATGGAAATTGTCATTAGGACCATAAAGATTAGTAGGCATTCCTGAGATTGCATCCCATCCATGCTGAATCCTGTAAGCCTGGCAAGTCTTAATCCCCGCGATTTTCGCAATGGCGTACCATTCGTTAGTCGGTTCAAGCGAACCGGTTAACAAAGCGGATTCAGGAATTGGCTGAGGAGCAAATTTGGGGTAAATGCAAGAAGATCCAAGGAAGAGAAGCTTCTTCACTCCATGTTCATAAGCAGAGTGAATCACATTGGTTTGAATCTGGAGATTGACACCGATGAAATCAGCAGGATAAGTGTTGTTAGCGTGAATCCCACCAACTTTAGCTGCTGCTAAGATTACATAAACTGGCTTCTCTTGAGCAAAGAAGGATTCAACATCAGCTTGACGAGTGAGATCAAGCTCGGCATGTGTTCGAAGAACGAGATTGGTGAATCCAAGTTCCTGAAGCTTACGGACTATGGCAGATCCAACCAAACCACGATGACCAGCGACGAAGGTTTTGGCGGATTTGTCTGACATCGATGAATCTGAAGCCATCTCTGCAAATACAAAACGTTGCGAGATTCAAAACTAGGGTTTTGGCGATATCTAATCATAATTGGACCATGCATTTTTTTGTTTTCGTTCTAGATCATTCACTCGCAGATTCCATAGAAATGTCGAAATACAAAAGATTCAGATTAATTGAGAAAGGTAAAGAGGAAAAATAAGGATTTACCTGAGCCGATCGTTTCCGCCATTTTCGTTCAAAGTTCACAAGATTTGACAGTGGAAGAATCTGAGAGGTCGTGAGACGAATTTGGTCAGCACGTTTTATCTTAATTAAGAACTTGAAACTCCAGAGATCTGTATTCTGTAATAACTAATAGTTGACTTTTACGGTTTTTACCAATGTGTAAGGCTTTTGAATATCCACTGATCCAAATTACGTGGGCCCAAAACGGGCTTATATATTTGATACAGTTTATTAATTAACACCTAAACATTTTGGTTATTTTACCAGTCCCAATCGTTGACCAGAAAATTCGAATATAGTTTTATGCGAATATTAAGCTAGTGAGAAAAGAAACAGACTCTGAGATATTTATTCAATATATGTAATTTTCAAGAAAACAGACAGGTTTTATTATAAAGTCATCAAAGTAAAGATTCATACGTGTCTTCTCACAAATCTCACATAGTCTTGGAAGAAACGTCAGTCACATTGGCTTTCTTGAACTTGACCAAGAAAGGCTTATCGCTTAAAGCCAAACGTCGAACACCGAGTTCATCCACGAATATCCCAACATCGCTGCATTTCGGACTGTCAGAGTCCCAATCCCAAGGACAGAACACGAACTTGAAAGCATCATCTCCAGATTTCTCGATCATGAAGAAACTCTTCAACGAATCTTTTTCGGAACTTTTTGGCTTGGGACCAGCAACTACGAAGTACTGCTTCCTCTTGTAGTCGAACTCACCTACCCGCCAGTACGTTGACTGGATGCAGATCGTGGCTCCGACAACCGTCTCGATGTTAAGGTTCTCTGATTCGAGAACGAACGCAACTCTAGGCCTCCAGTTTGAGAATTTTACAGGAATCCCCTCCTCGACTTCTGAAGACTCCTGCACGATATCGAGAGGACATGGCTTGCCACCGCGGCCTCGTAGAGTCAGGCCGCCTCCTTTTCCGCGGATGACGGGGAGAACGTAGTAACTGCCGGAGAATATGAAGTCCCCATCGATGTCGACAACTTGAGCATAAGCGCTCGCGGCAAAAACCGCAGCAAGAACGAAGTAAAACGTTGGATTCATTATTTGTTTATGTTGTGATTATAGTGTTTTGTGGATGAAGAAAATATCAGTTGATGTAGTAGTATTTATGAAGGCATTGGTATGGATAGAGCCAAAATGGTGACGGGGCGAGGCGACTTTGATGGCTAGCTTGTGAACTTTAAACTCTCAATATTTATATGATTTATAAGCATGATAAATATGTTTAGAAGATGATCATATCTTCCCTATATTGTATTCTACGTACACACGTTTCTCTAATTTTGTTTCTACTTTTTTTATTTTCTTTGTTAATGATTACTATTTAATTTGATCAAGCCCTGATTTTGGTTCAATATTTAGTTTTTGAATTTCTCTCTAAAAATATAAGCACTGAATTAATATACTGTTTTAGTTTGATTTCGTACGGTTTTACTTTTATCCGTTCCTAATAACTTAAATCTCCAATTTCTTAAAAAAACTTAGTATTTTAAAGTCTTTTTTTTTTGTTAAAGTGGAAAAGGATTAAATTTCGTTTGATTAATTACGTTTTTTCCATGTAGAAGTTTTTTTTCAAAGAATGGAAAAAGGAAGATGTGTGTTGTCTTTTTTTGGCGTCTAGATCAGTTCAGTTTGATTAAACGAACTAAATTGGCCACGTTATCGAAATCCTTACTTTGATCCTGATCCATAGATGTCATGGTCATGCATGTGTTTATCGTTCTCTACGCAATTAGTAATAAACAATTTCAAGGCCATGTCATATTGGAGTAGTGTATATATAAAGGATAACAATAAGAAAGAAAAAAATAATACGCACCTGCCAAATTATTATATGCATGCTTCAGGAATCAATAGTGATGAAAATTTTAACAAAAATAAAATAAAATAAATCAATAGTGAACTAAGGTGGGTGTATTGGAATAATGATTCAGTCAGATATTTTATTAAAATCACATGTTATTCAACTAGTGATTTATTAATATCTTTTCAAATCCTATGTTATTGAATTAAGACTTTGTGTAAAATTAATTTTTTCAATTAAAATCTTATGTTATTCAATCAATCATTTGTAAAACTTATACCAAATACAGTGTTATTCAAAAAACAATTGTTTTTCTTGAAAATTTTACTGGATGAGATTTGACGAGGTTTTTGATACTTTTCTACTTGAGAAATAAGAATGAAAAAATCTCACCTCCAAAAGTGGTATTTAGTGAAACTTTTAAAAAAATAAAAAATGAAAGAGTTGTTCATCGCCTTCCTAGCCCACGCCATTTCAATGCTCCAAAGTTTTCTCGGGCTGATGTTTCTGGTACAGAGCATCCCATGAGTATCCCAATGGAGTTGATGTCCATCAGAAACCCTAATTCCACCTTGTTCTACAGAGCTCAGTCTCGTTTGTCGGTGACGCTGTGCGCTGCTCCTCGTTCTCTCCGTTTCAGTGCTCCAAAATTGTTTGCTCGAGCTGATGGTTCTTTTACAGGGCTACGTTTTGGCTTTAGCTCACCATATTTTCCAGAGGTCTTGCTTAATCGATCTGTAGTTTCTTTCGCTGCATCCCACGAGGACTCGGTGAGTACAGTTTATGCTCAAAGTTTCTAATTTCTCTGTAATTAGATGTCTCATCCAATATCAGAGAAGAGTTGGGTACGAAAGCAAAAGAGGGTAGAGAATATATTTTGAAATCAGCAAAGGAATCACCTTCGAATGTGAAAGAGATCGTTGAAGCATTCACCTCCACTGAGAACAGAGAAGGTACAATGATGGATCTCTCTGCATTGGCTAATGATGATTTAGAGGATCCATATGGAGAGGAGCTGAGAAGGATTACGGTTGGGTTGGAGACAAAGGAAGAGGTGTTAGGTTTCTTGGAACAACTTAATGGTGAATGGGTAAATATAGGGAAGAAGAAGAAAGTTGTGAATGCTTGTGATTATGGAGGATTCTTGCCTAGAGGATGGAAATTTATGCTCTGCATCAAGAAGAAAGGTATCAATATGTGGCTCACTTGTCGCAGATACATAAGGTATATAATAATGTTTGTCTTCACTGGTTATGTTTATCATGTGTCTGTTTAGTTGGATAATGATATAGACTTGGAATTGGTTTGGAATCTTATAGGTTACAGCAAATAATAGAGTAACTAGCAATCACTTTTTAGTATTGGAGATATACTTTCATGGATTCAGAAATCTAATTTGGTATAGAATGGTGTTTTAGTTTCTGCTGCTAGATTTTTAACTGTCCTTTTGTTTTGTTTCTGTCTTCTTGAACATAAGAAAATATGTTTACAATACTTAAGGGCTGTTATCGGAATTGCTTATCGTATATATATATATATATATATATATATATATACTCATGATCAATAGCTTTCTTATTAGAGAGGAGTAGCTTACAAATTACTATCCATACTTCATGGTTCATCTCCTTTTCTATCAAAGTGAGTATTCCACGTTTAATAGCTTTCTTGATTTAATTTTGCTTCAGTTTTTGTGTTGCTTTCATGTGTTTGGATGATGTATGGCTTTGACTATTGTTCATATAATTGTGAGTATTTTATTCATTGTTTAATCACATTGAATGGTGCATATCAGAACTCATCATGTATACATTATTGGTTTTGTAATCACTTTAAATAATTCATTGCTTTGAAGAGAAGTGTAGATTGATTAATATTTGCTTTACATAACCGTTTATGTATTGTATGGTTAGTTATCTCCCACACTACAATGGGAGACCCACATGGTGTGAAAAGTAAGAGTCTATATCATTCTTAGTCTGAATCTGAAAGCAAAGCGTTATTGCGGCTAATGGTAGATGGAATCAATCAGGGTTTCTGTGATTCTAATGGCAGTTTCAACAAATTAACGGTGGAGAAAAAAATATTACCAGCTCTAAACCAAAAGCTTGGAACTTAGAAAAACTATGCCCATTTTAAGAATTGGATGAAGATCTCAAGAGCAACAAGGAGTGATTGATAATAACTGGAGAGCATCAATAGCGGCAAACATGTGGACAGATGCTATGAATATGGGATTTTGATGCAATTTTTTAGATTGTTTTTTCCTTCCTGGGGGGGGGGGGAGGGTAATCTTTTTTTTTTTTTTTCGAAACTTCTTTGTTGTTTTCTTTCATTGTATTTTTATGATATGGCCATTGATTGGTTTTGGACAATCCATTCAGACTAATTGGTTTTGTGCTTTCAAAAACTGCTGTCAAAGATTAAATGCTAAATCTTGCTTTGTTGCTGTAACACAAAGCTCTGCAGATTCTTACTTCTCTTGTTTGGTGTTTGTTTGTTCTGAACTTTCAAAAAATGTTTGGTCCAATGATGCAGGTGTTGTTTGACTGGAAAGGTTTGCTATTTTCATTGTTTGGGTTGTCACATTCTCATACATTACCTCTTGAATTATTCAAACTCGTTCCTTTACAATTATATATTGTGAATATTGCTAGTTGTTAACTTTAGCACAAACCATTGATTATCAAACCAGATGGTACTGCAAACCATTAATCAAACAAAACTTCCAAGTTCGATTTTGTAACAATAAGGCGCATACCAATAACCAAATGGAGACACAAAGTAACACCACAAATGTTAATGGCTTCATAGTTGATCCTTCGATGGTAAAGTTAGCGAATTGCATTTTATAGGTACACCCAGAAACTGCAGTGAATGTTAAATTGCAAAACCAAGAACTCAGGACACATACATGAACCTTCTCTTGGGCATCATTAAGAAGTTTACCAGAAGCCTCTACACGATCACGTCAAATGACGAGTAGACGAAGTTTCCGACGAGGCAACGAAGACATTGTTCTCTTTGTTTAATAAGTTGTTTTTTTTTTCAAATCTCGCCAAATTTTAATAACAAATCTCAGCAAATAAATAAATCAATTTTTTTTTAATTTAAAATCTCACAAATCTTACTAAATATCCTCAAATTTCACTCAAATCTCTTCAAATCAAAATCTCACCAAATTCTTCCAAATCATCGTTCCAATACACCCCTAAGCTTTTTTTATAATGTCATTGTCATCTTATAATTAGCAATATATCTCTCTGTTAGGGACAGGGTAACCCAGAAAGCGAAAGCCTAGCTAGAACCAAAACAATATCTGATAGTTAATTATTTTCATTACAATGATCATGAGTACTCTACTAAACTTCATTTACGATGATTCTATTTATAGTTTAACCATAATGTGTGTTTAGATCTCAGTGTCCATGTGAGCCTATAGTTTTCTTTACTTGTTGGCCTCATGCTTGGAGTCTGGAGGGTTTATATATCTTCGTGAGAGTTAAGATAGAGATAGTTTAGTCCAATTAATCTGTGTCTCTCGCTTGTTGCATCAATTTGGCATCAAAGGGAGAGGTTTAAAATTAAGGGGAAAAAAAAAACAGATACTCATCATTTTTTGTGTCAATCATAAACAAACAAGATATATGTTTTATCCAAGAAATATAGAGAGAGCTTGTCGTCTAAGTAAGATTCTAAGTCCTCTCACATAAGTATGTGCCTCATTATTGGCCTTACGACAACTAAGAAAGGTGCATCGCTTCACATGTATATAGTAGATGGTGGAAAGGGATATAGTTCTCATATGCCACACCCGAGTATGTGTTTCATGCATATGGTAACCTAATCTCAATCGACTATTGACTAGAGATCGTTAAATTAAATGGAACACATGAGCCAATGGTTCATGTGTGCTATGCCAAAACGACATCAAAACCCGGAATCATTTGTATTTTACTTCCTGGTTCTCCGAAGAAATATGACCCAAACTTGTCAAAAATCTCCTTCGGGAGAGATATACAAAGGAGTGGGGTCAGATTATGACTTTACTAGTAAACACATTGTTTGGTCAATTGAGAAAGCTGAAGAGCAAAAAGAAGAAATATACATGAGCCGACCGTTTCAGCGATTTTCGTTCAAGGTTCACAAGAGATAAAAGTGTAGATTTGTCAATGGAAGAATCTGAGAGGTCGCGTGAAGACTTTGGTCAGAACGTTTTATCTTAAGAACTTGAAAGTCCAGAGACCAGAAATAGTTGACGTTTACCGATGTAACGTAAAAGTTGTAATTTGTATAGAGGCTTTTGAATGTCCACTGATCCAAATTACACGGCCCCAAAAAGAGCCATATATTTGATACGCCTAAACGGCTAAACATTTCAGTTCTTACCAGTCCCAATCGTTGACCTCAAAATATTCGAATATTACTTATGGATCATATTGATGAGAATATAATAAGCTACTGATAAAAGAAAAGAAACAGACTTAAGAAATATTTTATTCAATATGTAATTTTCAAGAAATCACAGAGGTTTTATTATAAAAAAGTAAAGATTCACACTTGTCTTCTCCCAATAGTCGTGGACTAAACTTCAGTCACATTGGCTTTCTTGAACTTGACCAAGAAAGGCTTATCGCTTAAAGCCAAACGTCGAACACCGAGTTCATCCACGAATATCCCAACATCGCTGCATTTCGGACTGTCAGAGTCCCAATCCCGAGGACAGAACACGAACTTGAAAGCATCATCTCCAGATTTCTCGATCGTGAAGAAACTCTTCAACGAATCTTTTTCGGAACGTTTTGGCTTAGGACCAGCAACTACGAAGTACTGCTTCCTCACGTCATCGAACTCACCTATCCGCCAGTACGTTGACTGGAGGCAGATCGTGGCTTTGACAACCGTCATGATATGAAGGTTCTCTGAATCGGGAACGAACCCAACTCTAGAAGTCCAGCCTGAGAATTTTACAGGAATGCCTTCATTGACTTCTGACGACGACTGCACGATATCGAATGGACATGGCTTGCCACCGCGGCGTCGTAGAGTTAGGCCACCTCCTTGTCCTCGGATGACGGGTAGAACGTAGAAACTGTCGTCCATGAACAAGATCTCTCCATCGATGTCGACAACTTGAGCATAAGCGGTCGCGGCCAAAACCGCGGCAAGAACAAAATAAAACGTTGGATGCATGGTTTTTGGTTTGTAGTTTTATGTTGTGATTAGAGTGTTTTGTTGATGAAGAAAATATTAGTTGATGTAGTAGTATATATAAAGGGCACTGGTATAGATATAGCCAAAATGTTGACTGGGCGAGGCGGCTTTGATCGATCATTAATGGCTAGCTGGTGAACTTTGAACTCTCAATTATAAGATTTAATCATAATATCTACCCATATGTTGAGTAGATGATTATATCTTCATGTATTCTGCACACGTTTCTCTGATTTGATTTCTACGTTTTACTCTTTTTTTGTTAATGGTTACTATTTAATTTGATCAATCCTGGTTTTTGGGTTAAATGTTTTAGTTTTTTGGAATTTTCTCTAAAAAAGTATGAGCAGTACTAAATTAATGTACTATTTTAGCTTGATTTCGTATGGTTTTACTTTTATCCGTTTCTAACAACTTATATCTCAAATTTAGAGTCATTTTGTAGTTAAAGAAGAAAAGGATGAAATGTTGTTTCATTACATTTTTTCCAGATAGGATATTTTCTGAAAGAGTGGAAAAGGGAAGATTTTGTTTGTCTTTTTTGGCGTCTATATCAGTTCAGTTTGATTAAAAGAATGTCAACGTACTCGAAATTCTTACTTTGAACACGACCATAAATTTCAATATTCCATGCGTTTGTATTTCTCTACGCTCATTTCTAAGGCCATGTCAATTTGGAGCACTATATATATAAAGGATAATTAACAATACGAATTTTTATTATTATTGTAATGCATGCTTCAAAATGAGGAAATTTTCAATTTTTGCAACTAATTCTTTTCGATAATGTCATCTTATAAGAATATGTCTCTGTTAGGGTAACACAGACAATTCCATTTTTCGGGGGGTACTATCTAAAACATGTGAATTAGTTACTCTATAATTTTTTTTTTTAAATTGTAAACCCATTTATCAACAAAAAAAAAAAAAAAAAAAAAAAACACTTTCAGAATATATTCGTTCAATCGTTTTGGATCGATCCCACTCATCTTTTGTAATCTCTTCTTTGTAAATTTTCCAACTATTTTAGCAAAACATAAAACTCCAACTATAGTAAAAGGTATAAGAGTTTTTCTCATAATCAAATTTTGTTTTCTTTTAAAAAGAAGTGACACAACAGTAACTACGTCTTCGGCTAATTGCGTGTACCCCTCAAGAACTCTGGCCTTTTGAGTTTGAGGCTGCTTGTGAAGGATTGCAATTTTTTCAAAATGAAATTTACGCAAATGCTGATCCGGCAAAAGTCACAATATGGCTCATATATAATAGCTTCATTTGTAACACAAGGAAAACAAAACAAAAAAAAGTGACATGCAACTGTCGCAAGCTTGAAAATTGTCGTTTACAAATGTTTATTTTTAAATTCTAGTCACTTTTGGCCAAAAGGTAAAAAAATAAAAATAAACTCACTTAAAAGGCCAATGGTTCTTATGAATAGTTGGTGACCTACTAGCTAGAATCATACTTTCTTGTCATTTGTACGTAAAAGCCACACTCCTCGTTTACAAAGGTTGGCCATTGATCCACCTTTGAAACATCACAGAGGTTTCATCTGGTTTAAACTCTGCCGTGTGCCCACCTCCCTAGTCTCTATAATCAAAACCCATAACTCAATTACAAGTTCAAAAATCGCAATAAAAGTTGTTAAAGAGTGGCCAAAGAAAGAAGAAAGACTTGCTTTGATAGTAGCAAATGTCATTTTGTTGGCATAGTGTGTATCTGCCAAGTAAAAGTCAAAAGTAAAATTCGAAATGAGTCTCATAGAAGAATAAGAGAACTCATCTGAAGTATACGTACCTACCCAGCGATTTGATCGTTGATCATCCATGGCCTCCAGTTATCAATGATGGAATAGTTGAGAGATTTTATCTACAATTTATATGTTGTTCTGGGCTCTCATGGTTTTTTATGGGATTTTCTTAATCTCTCATATCATCCCCTTAATTCAAGCTTAACGTCTTAGCTAGGAGACTTAATTATAGTATTCGATTTACTTGGTATTCGTTAAAAATTGATGATAACAGCATAAATAAGTAAAAAAATGTTGCTATTCAATGCAAGGGCGGACCTACGTTGGTGAGTAATTGAGTATGCATGTGCTTCTTCGAGCGCTTTTTATGTACTGACACTATTGACATTGAGATCTTTGCGAGTTATTTTATTTCTTCGAGAAAATATATCAGACTACTGTTGAAAGTTTTATAAACAATGCACCAGCAAAATATAAATAATCACGGCATTTGGAATTGTATCTAAAATCTGTTGTCAATTAATCACTAAAGAATTCATCAGAAAATATTGGTTCTTCCATCTTGTCTTTGTAATTTCATTGTGATACATTCAGTTATAAATAAAAGTAAAAATGAAATACTTTTACAGAGAATCAATTTATCTTCCTTTTTTTTTTTATCGAAAAAGAAGTGACATGGCGGTTTAATTTTTTTTTAAAAAAGGTGACATGGCGGATTTAGGATTATTTGTAATCCGGGGCATAATATAATTTTAATATTATCTAATTTATTAAAATAACTAAAATATATTCATAAAACAAGTTTTCTATAAATAATTTATACTATGGCTTACAGTAAACCGCATGAACCACGTTTTTCGTTTGTAAAAGTTTGGTCTTGTCAGATCATCGACTTATATATGTGGCTTGTGAACAAAAAATTATATATATATATATGTGGCTGTTAAAATGTTTCTATTATAATGTCAGTTTAATTTCCAAGTTATTTGAATCATAAACTAGAGGAAAACATATTAAAAGAAACAGAGGAAATATGTTTTATTCCAGATTTGATGAACAAAGGAAACAGAGAAATACAGAGAGAGTTTTATCATCAGTCTTAAGTTATGACTATTATTATCCTCTAAATTTTAGTAATTTTTGTTTTATCTCACATAGACACAGTCTTGGAGGAACCCTCTGTAACAGTGGCTTTCTTGAACGTAACCAAGAATGGCCTATTGGTTAAAGCCAAACGCCGAACGCCATATTCATCTGCAAGTATCCCGACGTCGAGGCATCCCCACTCGGACTTGGAAATTTTGCTTCTACCTCCACGAACGCTAGGACAAAACGCAAACTTGTAATAATTTTCTTCTTTCTTGATCTGGAAGAAACTATGCAACGAATCTTCTCCGAATCCTTCTGGCTTCGTACCAGCCGTCAAGCGCCACTTTGCATCGACCCACCAGTAGGTTGACTGGGCGCAGATCGTGGCTGCGACGTACTTCTTGATGTTGAGGTTCTCTAATTACGGAACGAACCCAACTCTAGACCTTCAGTTTGAGAATTGTATGGGAATGCCCTCGTCCACCTCGGATGATTCCTGCACGATGTCGAGAGGACATGGCTTGTCACCGTGGCCTGAGAGAGTCAAACCGCCCCCTTGGCCGCGGATTACGGGAAGAACGTAGTAACTGCCGTCGAATATGATGTCTCCGTCCATGTCGAGAACAGGTTCGGCCGTGTTTGTGGTCGTGCCAGCCAAAACTGCGATTAAGGCAAGAAATAAGTAGGACAGAGGATTCATGCTTTTGGAGTTTTGTACTTTCCAACTTGACAAAAATGTGAATGGATGAAGAAAATGTGAGTTAATGTAATCAGTATTTATACACGGATGTGTGCATATACGATATATGCTTAGTTTTGAATTATTAAGATTAAAACTAAGCGGTTGAGATTTGAGAAGATGACTATCTGGTGTTTTAATATTTTTGTATACTACACGATCCACGCACGCTTCTTTAAATGTTTGTTTATTTTACGGGGAGTTAGGGTTTAAATAAATGTTGCTCTTTCAATGAAAGGGCGGACCTACGTTGGTGAGTATGTGCTTCTTCGAGTTCTTTTTATATATTGGCCACGTGAATTTTATCTGGCACCATCGACATTGAGATCTCTGCGAGTTATTTTATTTCTTCGAGAAAATGTATCAGACTACTGGTGAAAATCTTATAAACAATCCACAGCAAAATATAAATAACCACGGCATTTATTTAGAATCTAAAAATATGTTGTAAATTAATTATGTTTCTTTTGTCGTTTGCTATATCACCATCAGAATTGTCTGGAGAAAAGCTACCGTGCACTTCAAAGCTTTCGACCTCTTTGTTATCCATTTTGGATTATTTTTTTTCGAACTTTAGATATGAATTCTTCTTATAATCAAATTGTTTTTTTTTTCTTTTGGACAAAAAATGAAATACAATACCAATTCGGCTAGTAGCCTATACCCCAACAGCGAGAACTTATGGCCTCTTGAGTTTGAGGCTGGTTGAGAAAAGTGTTCAACTGTAGCAAGCTTGGAAAGTGTTGCTTACAAATTATGATTTACAAAAAAAATCACATTTGGCTCACAATTTTTAAATCAAGTAAGCTTAAAATGCCAAGGGTTCTTATATATTGGGAGACTTCGTTTCTAGAATCATAATTTTCTTGTCATTTGTAAAGCCACTCTCCACTTTTACAAAGGTTGTCCATTAATCCACCTTTGAAACAACACAGAGGTTTCATCTGGTTTAAACTCTGCTGTGTGCCCACCTCCCTATAATCAAAACCCACAACTCAATACAAGTTCAATAATCGCAATAAGAGTGGCAAAAGAAAGAAGAAAGACTTGCTTTGATAGTAGCAAATGTCATTTTATTAGCATAGGTCCTTGTGTATCTGCCAAGTAAGAGACGAGTAAATTTCATATAAAAATAATAAGAGAATCCGTTTAAAAAGAATCATCAATATATATACCCAGCAATTTGATCTTTGATCATCCATGGGCTCCAGTCATCAATGATGGAATAGTTGAGAGATCTTATCCAAGCTTGAGTTGCAAGGAAAGGTACTTGGATATCGTGATCACCACTACTCACCAAAAAACCGCACAAAGTTTAAGAAAAGTCTTGAATCTTGGTAGGGTCAAAAGATCAGCAAAAGGGTTATAAACTCTGACCTGTAGATGAGGGAACGATAACCATAGATGCTATTATTCATATGGTAAGGTACGCTACTCAGAATGTCCTTAGTGTAAGGAATACTGCGATTACACCGTACCCATTCCTCTATACTATTCTGCAATCATAGATCCTCCTATAAGAATATATGACACTCTTCTTTTTCCAATAACCTTTAAATAAACTGTTACCTTACTGATTTGAAGAGCTTTGCGTACAGTTTTGTCATTGACCCAGTAGCGAGTTAGCAAAAATCGATAAGTCTGCAAAAGAAACCTTTGTATAAATACAATTTTTTCTCAAATGGTTTAACAGTTAACAGAATGAAAGATATATGGATTACTTACATAGCAATTTAGTGTTTTCCTTTCGCAACATGAATCTAATATATGTCGTTCGCATACTCTGTTGGTACACTAGAAAGAATAACCACAAAAAGGTCTGAAAAATTTAGTGATGAATCTATATTTACTAAGGCAGACACAACACAACATCTCAACTCTAGTGTGTAAACCTTATGAAATTCTTCAACGAATTTCAAGCATTCTGTGTTACGTGGATGAACATTTCTATATTCTCCTTTGCAGCTTCTCTTCAACGACTGCGAACAAAGTAGCGTTGCTGAACCACTTTTCATTGCGAGGACAAGAGAGAAAAAAAGAAGCAAAGTTACATACCTGGTAGAGTTCATCAGAGATCATTGCCATTCCATGAGCATATGGAATGCGGTAGTTATAATCACTTGCGAAGTCTGTTATCGGGTTACCAAGCACATAGCCCTCAAGATTTATTGGAGGATTGCAGCATTCATAATTTCCTGCATCATTATCATCATGTTTCTTCTATTATAATATAGATTGAAAAAAGGGCTTTTGGGGATTGAATTATCATAAAACCATATATACCTTTTGAGATTTCTTGAACGATAACCGGAACAACGATACCAGAATAAGAATCTCCACCAACATAGAAAGGGTTGGAGGAAAACTCTTGATGCTTAGCTAACCACTTCACAAACAACAAGAAAAGAAAAAGACTCCTAAGAAAGTAAGAACCCTTAGCTTCAAGAGACAGTTAATAAAGTTTGTCATAATTAACCTTTTGAAGAAACTCATGGATCCGTTTGGCTTCTCCTGAATCACTGGCTTTCTTAGAAAATTGACTTCTTGTGTAGGAAAAGCCAGTTCCAACAGGCTGATCCAAGTATATTATGCTTGAAGTCTGAGGAAAACGATCAAGAATCTATCATCAGGGTTCTGTGATCACCATATCACTACAAACTTTTGTAATACCTTTGTCCAAGAATATGTAGTAGAGACCAAGGAAGGAAGAGTTCCATTGTAAACATCAAGCTTCATGGCCAGAGGCCCTGCTCATTTAGAATTAAACCGAGTAACTAGTGATGCCGAAAACGAGTTTATCTATGTTTTCGATTTTACCATTCTCATAAAGAAGGCCAGAGATGGAAGAACAGCCAGGTCCTCCGGTTAACCAGAGAAGAAGAGGATCTTCTTTTGGGTTTCTCTCAGACTTGATGAAGTAGTAGAATAGTTGCAACTCCTCTTCCTCACCAACACCAATAAACCTTTATTCACAAGAAACAATAACCTATTTTCAGATTATCTCCAAGCTCAGAACACTGATTTAATCACATGAATAGATCAAAAACAAACCCGGTCTCGAGCTCAAAGGGAAGAGGGCCATCAAAACCAGGAAGAAACTTGACGATAGAGGCAGAATCAACATGTTGCTGACTCAAGAAGACAAGATGAAGAAGCAGAACCAGCGACTTCAGAACAGAGGAAACATAGTTGTTTGTCATTTCGTTTCTATGTTTTTGGTTATGCTACAAGCTCTTCTGACATTTTTTATATGGGGATTATGTTGCAACCTTGATCCTCAGTTTCTATTTTATTGTGTCTGATACAAAACACAAACCAGATATATCTTCAATGATCTGAGTGCATTATTTTACAAAATAGTTAACATAAAAAAATAGTACATCTGTAACAATAGTTAACATAAAAATAGAACACCTGTAACACTATGAGCATAAAAGTAGTACATCTGTAACACTATGAGTATGATGCATGTGAATATATATGTATGGAAGGATTTTTTTTGTTTGTTTGTCTTGTAGTAACATAGTATATCTGAAATGCTATGAGCATGATGCATCTGTACCCATAGCTACATTTAACACCCACAAATGTCAGGCTGGGAATGACATTTAGAAGACTAAGGCTATCAACTCTTGTCTATATTTAAAAAAGGATCGAACAAATCAACAACCAATGTAGCATAATTGTGGGGTTATCAACAAGTATAGCAAATATCTTCATGTTTTCATCCCCAAGGATTTATAAATTAAATTAACGCAGAAAAATCAAGTAATTTTCCAAATTATGCATAGATTACTGTAATCTCTTCAATGGATTATAAAAGCATAGTACTACATGGTTACTGTAAGCTCTTCACTGGATTAGAAAATGTACAATAACCATGTATATGTCTTATTTCATATAAGCCGTTGGTTACATCACAAACTTGGTACTGCCTCAAGCGTGATGATTTTACCAAGAGAAAAGGGAACATCCTCAACTTAGACTTATACGTCCCATTTTAAAAGGACAAGGGTCCTTATATATTTGGAGAATGTCTTACTAGAATTTAATTTAGTGTCCTCTATAAAAGCCACTCTCTTCTTTTACAGAGGTTGGCCATTGATCCACCTTTGAAACATCATAAAGGTTTCATCTGGTTTAAACTCTGCTGTGTGCCCACCTCCCTATAATCAAAACCCACAGCTCAATTACAAGTTCAAAAATCGCATTTTGTTCGAGAGTGGCAAAAGAAAGAAGAGAAGCAAGACCTTGATAGTAGCAAATGTCATTTTGTTGGCATAAGTCCTTGTGTATCTGCCAAGTAAGAGTTGAAGTGAGTCTCTGTAAAACGAAAGAATAAGAGAACCCCATTAAACAAAACGCAGATATGTATACCCGGCGATTTGATATTTGATCATCCATGGCCTCCATTCATCAATGACGGAATAGTTGAGAGATTTTATCCAAGCTTGAGTTGCAAGGAAAGGTACTTTGATATCGTGATCACCACTACACACCAAAAACAGCACAAAGTTTAAGAAAAGTCTTGAATCTTGGTAGGGACAAAAGATCAGCAAAAGGGTTATAAACTCTGACCTGTAGATGAGAGAACGATAACCATAGATGCTATTATTCGTATGGTAAGGTATGCTACTTTTAATGTCCTTAGTGTAAGGAATGTTGTTATTACATTGTATCCATTCCCCTATACTCTCCTGCAATCATAGATCCTCCCTATAAGAATGACAATGTTCTTTTACCATGAACCTTAAAATAAACTGTTACCATATTGATTTGAAGAGCTTTGCGTACAGTTTTGTCATTGAGCAGTAGGCAATTAGCAAATATCCATAATACTGCAGATGAAACCTGTATATATATTTTTGTTTTTTTTTCTCAAATGGTTTTACAGTTAACAGAGGGAAAGATATATGGATTACTTACATGGCAATTTAGAGATTTATATTCGCAACATGAATCTAATATATGTCCTAGGCATACTCTGTTCGTACACTGGAAAGAATAACCAAAAAAAGGTCTGAGTTTAAGGGATGGATCTTTATTTACTAAGGCTGTGACCCCACTTTGCAGCTTCTCTTCAACGACTGCCAACAAAATATTGTTTTTGAACCGCTTTTCATTGCGTGGACAAGAAACAAAAGGAAATGTTTCATACCTCGTAGAGTTCATCAGAGATAAGTGCCATTCCATGAGCATATGGAATGCGGTACATAGCCATGAAGATTTATTGAAGGACTGCAACATTGACAATTTCCTGCATCATCATCATGTTTCTTCTATTATAATGTAGACTGAGAAAAAGGGCTTTTGTGATCGAATATGGAATAATATGGAATAATCAGCTCCTCATTTAGTCCGTATCGTATCAGTGATTGACTCCATGATACTCTCCATGATATTAGCCAATTCACAATTAAATTAGTATCTCATCTTCTGTATAAATCTATTGTAATTACCGATTGTAAACCTCAAGGAAATACAAACACTTTCATGGTATCAGAGCCAAGTTGCTCTTGATTTTTTCTCTCTCTCATTTCTTTCTCTTCTCTCTTCTTCTGTTTTCCTTCGTCATACTCTGTTTTCCAGTCTTCCTCTGTTTCTACTCTTGCTGTCAATGGCGGCTCCGATGGAACGTGCGTATGGGGTTACTAATATCAAGTCCCACATACCGTTGATCCTTGATGCTGATGAACACAATTATGATGCGTGGAGGAATGCTGCGATTACACCGTACCCATTCCCCTATACTCTCCTGCAATCATATATCCTCCTATAAGAATGACACTGTTCCTTCACCAGGAACCTTAAATTAAATTGGTACCTTGTTGATGCGAAGAGCTTTGCGTACAGCTTCGTCATTAGCCAAGTAGGAAGTTAGCAGATACAGATACATCTGGAAAAGCAACCCCTGTATATATATTTCTTTCTCATATGGTTTAACGGTTAATATAAAATTTACTTACATAGCAATTTGGAGTTTCAGTTTCGCAACATGAATCTAATATTAGTGGTCGGCATATTCTGTTTGTACACTAAAGAAAAATAACCACAAAACAGTCTGAGTTAAGTGATGATCTTTATTTACTAAGGCAGGCACAACATCTGCTCGAGTAGTGTGTTAGTGTAACCTTATTAAATTCTTCAACGAATTTCAAGCACTCTGTGTTACGTGGATTAACATTTCTGTATTCTTCTTTGCAGCTTCTCTTCAACGACTGCGAACACAATAGTTTTTTCTAACCGCTTTTCATTGTGGGGACAAGAAACAAAAGCAGATGTCTCAGTTACATACCTCGTAGAGTTCATCAGAGATTAGTGCCATTCCATGAGCAAATGGAATGTGGTTGTTATCATCAATTGAAGATTCTGTTAGCGGGTTACCGAGCACATAACCCTCAAGGTTTATTGGAGGATTCCAGCATTGATAATTCCCTGCATCATCATGTATGTTTCTTCTGTTATAATACTTGATTGAGAAAAGGAGCATTGGGGATTGAATATCATAAAACCATATATATATATATATATACCTTTTGAGATTTCTTGAACGATAGCTGGAACAACCATACCGGCATAAGAATCTCCACCAACATAGAAAGGGTTGGGAGAAAACTCTTGATGCTTGGATAGCCACTACACAAACAACATGAAAAGAAAAAGGTTCCTAAGAACCGTTAGATTCAAGAGACAATTAGTTAAGTTTTTGTCACTAATTAATCTTTTGAAGAAACTCATGGATCCGTTTGGCTTCTCCTGAATCACTTGGTTTATTAACTTGTTGAGTTCTTGAATAGGAGAAGCCAGTTCTAACAGGCTAATCCAAGTATATTATGCTCGACGTCTAGGGAAAATGATCAAGAGTATATTGTTCATCGGGTTCTGATGATTGTCATGTGAACACAGACTTTTGCAATACTTTTGTCCACGAATATGTAGTAGAGACCAAAGAAGGGAGTGTTCCATTGTAAACATCAAGTTTCATAGCCAGAGGCCCTGCTAATAAACATACGTAGAATTAAAACAATTAATCAGAGACACAGAAACACGAGTTTATCGCTGTTTTCAATTTCACCATTCTCATAAAGAAGGCCAGAGATGGAAGAACAACCAGGTCCTCCACTTAGACAGAGAATAAGAGAGTCTTCTTTTGGGTTTCTCTCAGACTTGATGAAGTAGTAGAATAGTTGCACTTCCTCCTCCTTACCAACACCAATATACCTTCATTCACAACAAACAGTAACGTACTTAGATTATCTCCAAACTCAGAAGTCAGAACACGGATTTAATCAGATTAAGAGATCAAACAAACAAAGAAACCCGGTTTTAAGCTCAAAGGGAAGAGGGCCATCAAAACCAGGAAGAAACTTGACGATAGAGGCAGAATAGATATGCTGCTGATTCAAGAAGACAATATGAAGAAGCAGAAGCAGCGACTTCAGAACAGAGGAAACGTTGTTGTTTGCCATTTCGTTTCTCAGATTTTGCTTGGACAGTTGTTGCATCTTTATACTACAATCCAAAAAAGACACCTACCAATCTTCAATTTTGGCTTCATGACCGAGCTAGTTACATGTCTTGTCCTCGCTTCTCGCAATCATATAAGTTTTACTATATAATATTTCAGTTCAAACAAATTTTTTGATAACAATTTAAATAACTTTTGCTCTAGTATTTTGTTTGATACAAAACGCAAACCAGATATCTTCAATGATCTGAATCCATTTTTTACAAAAAATAGTACATTTATTTTTTAGATCGCCTCCAAGATTTTATAGAAGAACAAAAAAAAAAAAAGGGCGATTCACATAATAGTAGTACATTTGTAACACTATGAGCCTGATTTATGCGAATATGTAAGGAAGCATCATGCAAATCAATTACTAATATTATACTTAGACTTGTTGTTCTGAACTCACATAGTTTTATGGAATTTTCTTAATCTTTCATAGCATACATCTAATTCAAGCTTAAACTCCGTTGCAAACACATAGGAACTTCTTGGTTCGTTCCATCTATTTCAATTCCAAGTTTTTTTACTTTTGACATAATCATTAATCATAAGCTGTAAACAATCAATACCTCAATGGGCCAATAGTTAACAAGATTGATTAAGCGAAGAATCGTCCGCGAGGCATCTCTTCGACTTCTTCTCAAGAACGTAAAGCACTACTCGACGGCTGCAGTAATCCGGATGCCATTGTGTTTGTTCCACACGCCCGATCGCGAAATCTTTCAGCGCAGATTCTAAGAAATACTCAAGAACAGCATCTGAACAAGCAAGCAAAATTAGAAGCTGTATTCTTGATATATAATATGAATTAAAGCAATGAAAGAGAATACAATGATTCACCATTCCGTAGTTCTCCTGCAAGGAAGATTGTAGTTTGATCGCCACAAAGTTGCAGAAGCGTTTTTACCAAATGGTGAACAGCTTCTTCGCTATATATAACATCTGAGCCTAATACTAGAAGTGCATAGCAAATAAAAAGTGTGTATGTAAAAAGCAAAAGGAATGAGATAGAGAACCGAGATAAATACCATAATCAGGGAATGGTTCAATCGCATCTGGATCTGGGTCATCTCCCCAAACAAGTTCTTGCACAATAGCAGATCCTCGCGTGTTCCCACTGTGCAAATTAGTTTCGATGTTCTTCTTGAGTAACCTTAGTCTATCAGGAAGATCAGTGAGGACAACATTGCCTCCCAAAAGTGCTGCAATACAACTGAAAGAACAAACTAACTAAATTTCAATGTTTCAGAGTTAAATGGTAGAGAAAGATTTGCGGTTTTTGCTCACCCAACTAAGCCACAGCCAGAACCCAACTCGAAAATTTTCTTGCCTTCAAGAGAAAGATACTTAGAGTCAACAGAATGCTCTAAGAACTTCCCAAGCACCACTCCACTGTCCCACATCACTGATCCAGTCACTCCAGGTGTGCTCTTCACAGTACACAACAATTAGCTAATCAGCTCAACGTTATTCAAGAGTCACTTAACACAACTTGAAAGTATCACAAAACATCTTCTAACAATATCCCAATGAGATATTTTGATTGATGGTAGCCACAACCACAAGACATTTAAACAAAGTCGTTATCTTCAGCAAACCCACATTACAATACATTGAAAGGGCTTGATAAGGATCCGAAAGACCACAAATTTATTGAAATATTGACTGAAACAGAGAAGCTAAGGAGTTACCAATGAGCAAGGTGACTGGAGAATAGTGAGTGATTGGCCACAAGCGTCGAGACGTAGCTCAAGAGAAGACTGAGCAACAAGGGTGTTGGGAGAAAAAGAAGTTGGCCCTTGAATAGCCCATATGATCATTATCTCCGCCGCCGCCAAATCGGAATCAGATTCTGATTCCGACTCCGAAGCTGGAAATCCACCGACTACTATCACATCTCCGCCGTAACCACTATCCGTTGTAACTCCTCCACCGTATCTTCCTCCTCGCCCATTGTCTCAGCTCCCACACGCGCCGTCGAATTGCCTCTTTAGCAGACGAACCAAACAGACCAGAACGAGGGGCGCCAAAGTGAAATATTTCATAGTTTTGGGGTTGTTAACAAATAGCAAATGTTTTCACGTTTTCTCTTATGCACCCCAAGAGTTTATAATATATCAAATTAACCCAAACAGGTCAAGCAGTTTTCTAAGGTTATGCATAGTAAAACATTGTTTATTCTAAGCTCTTCATTAGATTACAAAACATACAACAACCATACCATATGTTTTATTTCATATAAAGGCGTTGGTTACATCACAAACTTGGTATTGTCTCAACCATTATTGATTATCCAATCCATGAAAATTTACCAAGGTTTCACACTTAAAGAAATGGGAACATCTTCAAGTTAGACTTAAGATGACAGTTGGAGTTTGAATCATAAGCCTTTTGAAACTTAACAGCAAAAGATCGATCAGTGCTAAGAACCAAACGTCGAACTCCATGGTCATCAATCTCCAAACCGACGTTAACACACGAAACAGTGGAGATAATAGGACAATACAGAAGCTTGTAAGCATCTCCATCTTCTTGAATCTGAAACGAGCTAACACCTTTACCTTTCTCACCACCAGTGCTTACAAAGGTCTTCCTTAGTTTCACAGAATGGTCGATTCTCCAAATCTTGGATTCGGGACATAACCAAACCGTAGAATCAAACTCGAGGTTGAGACTACTTGAGAGCTGGACGAGCTTGGTTTTAGTGTTGAGTGGAGAGAAAGTCACAGGAAGGCCTGAGACGAAAGGAGATGATGACTGTATGATGTCGAGATTCAAACACAAGTCTTGTGTCTTTAAGTTTCGGTTTGAAGGAATAAGACCACCTCCGGTTCCGATCTTGGCCGGTATGATGTAGTATTGGACATTGGACTGAACCGGATGTCCTGTTATGTCTAGGACTACTTGGCCTGGTATAGTATCAGCCACTGAAGCTGCGGTCAAGACGGCTAAGAGTAGAGTGATGAAGAAAGACAAAGTAGGCTTCTTCATTGGGTTAGAGTTTGGGAATTTTTTTCTTGTGGTGTGTGGATAGCTTATCATGTGTATATTTATGTTACAGAAAATGCTAACAATTGAAAAAAAAAATTACCAAACAATAATTGAAGTTTGCATATTCGTTCTTTATGTCTTTGTCATTCAACAAGAAGGATGAGGCCTCTCTAATATGCACGTGTTTTTTTCGCCTCTCAAAATCTTTGTCTAACGAGTAACGACCATTTTGTTTTCTAGTAGATATTTTCCAAGGAAAAAATAATTATTTAGTGGTAGTAGTAGTACAAGAGGTTGGTTATAGTTAAAACTCAATGAAACTAGCTTCCCCAACCAATGAGAGGGTGGATTAAAGGTAGTACAAGGGGTTGGTTCTCTTGTGTCCCAGATTCAAACATTCATTGGTATGAAAAGATAATTTTTAAATACCAATAGATTAAATGTTTGCTCCGGATACCGAAAGAGATTATGTGCCAAAAACCAGAACTCCTGCGGTTTATCAAAAAAAAGAAAAAAAAAACTAGTTTTCCCCATGAAAAAAACTGATCACTACGAAAAATTACAAACCGATCACAAGTTGTTGGTATTTTGTCTCACAAATGTTGCCACTTGATGTACAGAAGTTGGATTTTGGATTATTTCAACATTTCGTATGACAGAGTTACATAACTTTGGTGTAATCCAGGCACCTATACATGAGTGTTTTCTTTTATCACTTTAAAATTACTTTATATTATTGTGAATTTATCAGTACTTCATATGCTAGTTGTAGCCTTTGAGACAATGAGTCCTAGCAATGTGGACCTTAATACGCCGATAGTTTAGTTGATATCGTGGGCTTCATTAGATTGACCCGTAAGTTATGGGTCTCAAATTTTTGGTCCAGAAAACATATCAAGTTGTTACACTTTGTATGTAAAACAGTGAAGCGTGCAAGTATGATTGAGCAACAAGTCAGGAGTCTCCGGGTGACTCGGAGGCTTTTGTCCCAACCCTTCTTACCCAAGATTGTCTTAGCTGGCTCCTGCTGGCTCCGGCTGGCTCCTCATGGCAATCGTCTTAGAATAATCTTTTCATACGCATACCACGCATATTTTCTGTATTAAACAAATTTTAGGTCAATAACTCAAGAAAGAAAAAAACATGTAAAACTATTTAAATGTTTTTTCCCGATAATTAAATTATTCTTTATGTTCTCATTAAAAACTCCAAACAGACCACGTTTGCGTCTAAAACGCGTGGTTTTTGATGCAGCTCACGAAGTCTCGTCGTGGCACTTTTGATATCGAGCCTTATCATAAACATTATTAGCCATTAAGCGGCATCGAACCATACTTTTTGACTAGTTTTAGTGGCTCCATAAAGTTTGACTTTTTTTAGCTTCATGATTGCTTCACCGTCACGTTAACCAAAAAGGCTACTTGATGTCAAAGCAACACCTCGCAACACTACAACGACGACTCTTTTTTTTTTTTCTTTTTTTATTATAATGCTAAACATTATCACCTCCTTTTTAAATTTTATTTTTTTCAGTTTTAATCAAAAATTCCCTCAGTCGCTGCTTACTTGTTCTGCAGTCTTAGCTGTAAAATCATTATATAAAACTTCCCCCACGAACTCTCCACACACACCGAGACAGAAATATCAGATGAATTGATTTTCATGGCAGAATTTTCAGGAGGATCCTATTGGCTTCTCTCTGCTGCTGCATTAACTACATTCATCTTCTTCTTCCTCACCAGAAAGAAAAGAGAGCCTCATAGGCTTCCTCCGAGAAGAAGAGGATGGCCTTTGATCGGAGACACCTTTGCTTGGCTCAACGCCGTCTCTGGTTCTCATCCTTCAAGCTTCGTCGATCAACAAATCAAAAAGTTCGTTTCTTCTTTCTTCTCTGTTATATTATTATGCTCTGTTTTTTTCTTAACACTAAGAGTTCTGATTATTGTGGTTTTTCTTGAGTTTAGGTATGGGAGGATATTCTCGTGTAGCTTGTTTGGTAAATGGACAGTGGTATCAACAGACCCGGATTTTAACAGGTTCATAATGCTGAACGAAGGCAAGCTATTTCAGTCAAGTTATCCAAAGTCTTTTAGGGATTTGGTTGGGAAAGATGGAGTCATCACGGTGCACGGTTCTCAGCAAAGACGGCTTCACTCGATTGCTTCAAGCATGATGCGTCATGACCAGCTCAAGACACATTTCCTCGAAGATATTCCCGCGGTGATGCTTGAGACTTTAAGTAATTTCAAGGATGGTGAAGTCGTCCTTCTCCAAGATGTTTGTAGAAAGGTAAGTGATTGAAGATAAAGTAGAAGAAGAAGAAAGACTTTTAAGAGATTTTTCTTGATTTTCTGATCTTTGTTTGGTTCTGTTTTAGGTTGCGATTCATCTTATGGTTAACCAACTTCTTGGAGTGTCGACTGAATCAGAAGTTGATGAAATGTCTCGGCTTTTCTCGGATTTTGTCGATGGATGTCTCTCTGTTCCTATCAACTTACCTGGTTTCACATACCATAAAGCAATGAAGGTATGGATCAAAATCAATGGTTGATTCGTTTCTTTTGGAGCTGGTTTGCTGAGTTTTGTTTGTTTCCTTGTTCAGGCACGAAATGAGATCATAAGCAAGATAAACAAGACTATAGAGAAGCGGTTGCAGAACAAAGTATCATCAGATACTACTGGGAATGGTGTTCTTGGAAGATTGCTTGAAGAAGAAAGCTTACCAAACGAATCCATGGCAGATTTTATCATCAATCTTATGTTTGCCGGAAATGAAACCACCGCGAAAACAATGCTTTTTGTGGTTTACTTCCTCACTCACTGTCCTAAAGCCATGAGTCAAATCCTGGTACATATAAAGCCTCTTCGATGATAACAAATTAGTGCCTCTTGGTTCTCTGTTTTGTTTACCTTTTGAAACATTCTGCAAACGAACAGGAAGAACACGAGAGGATCGCAGGCGGAACGCTAACATGGCAAGATTACAAGACAATGGACTTCACTCAATGTGTAAGTAAATCAAGAACCCCAAGAAACTGTTCTGTTTTGACCTCAATTGGTAGAAAGTAGAAACCTTCACTAAACATTTTTTTATTTCTCAACAGGTAATAGATGAAACACTTAGGCTTGGGGGAATTGCGATCTGGCTAATGAGAGAGGCAAAAGAAGATGTCTCATATCAAGGTACTTAATTTTGTCTTTGGTTATTGCTATATGCATCAGAAACATGCTCAAAATCTAACTCTTGTTGACTCTGTGCAGATTATGTAATCCCCAAGGGATGCTTCGTGGTTCCGTTTCTCTCAGCAGTGCACTTAGACGAGAGCTATTACAAGGAAAGTCTCTCCTTCAATCCATGGCGGTGGCTTGACCCTGAAACTCAGGTTTTTACTTTGTGATAGACATTGAAGCATTACTTCTTAAGCATTATATCAGTCTTGAAGTTAATATCGATTCATTTGAATGCAGCAAAAGAGGAATTGGAGAACAAGCCCTTTCTATTGCCCATTTGGTGGAGGAACTCGGTTTTGTCCAGGAGCAGAATTGGCTCGCCTTCAAATCGCTCTCTTTCTGCATTACTTCATCACCACATACAGGTCAGTACCTGTTCTGCTTCTGTGTTTTGATTTCTCTGAATCCAAAGCTGATTCATTCTTCTTGTTGCATCTTTTAGGTGGACACAACTTAAGGAAGATCGTATCTCCTTTTTCCCTTCGGCTCGTCTAGTGAATGGCTTTAAAATCCAGGTGAACAGACGAGACACTGATCCTCGGAATCAATAATGAGCCAACAATCTCCACCTCTGTACATCTCTCTGTATTGTTGTATATTCACTGCAAAACTCAAGTGAAGTTTTTTGTAACACTAAATTTGTACAAGTGTTTAACTCCAAAGTTGCTCAGATCAAAGTGCTCTCTATGGACTAAACACTCAAGTAAAACTCAAAACACCTAACAAGTAACAACTTGTATGCTTTTGGAAATCATTTTCATTAGATTCTCTGCTTCAAACTCCAACAAACCCATATGGTTTCAACAATTACAACAAGTGCAGGGCTAGATGGCAAAAGCTGTATTCAATCCTAAAGCTAAACTCTTGTAAATCTTTCGACATAAGTATTGGAGACGACAAAACAAAACGCGAGAAGACTGAAAGGAGATAGTCATCACTCCTCTCAGTCTTCTTCATCTGAACTCTCATCATACGCTAATCCCAACAAGCCTTTCGGAGCATTTTGACCTTGCCCATTGCTTTCTGTTGCTTTACCGTCATTTCTGTCTGCTCCAGGTTGCTCCTCTAGTCTCTCTGGTTTCTTCAATACTGTAGTAGCTTCTTCTCTCTGCTTATCTCTGTGAGCCTTGGAATCTGTTGAACCTTTATCACTTCTAATAGGGGGAGATAAGGTTGAGCTTGACGGTGTTGAGACTTTTGGACGTTTAGGTTTAACCTCGACAACTTTTTTCAGTAAATCTTGCTGCCTACACATTTATAAACACACAAAAGTTGGTCACTGAGTGAAAATCCATTTCATGCTGTGAATAAGGTAGAAAGGGATAAATTGGGCACCTGATACCACTCTTAGGTTTGGGCTCAACACAAAGTGTCAAAGGAACAGATGCTGGAGATGAATCAGCTTGGGTTGCAGCTTTGTGATATATGGTCAAGAAAGATCAAAAACCGTTTTAACAGGCATATAATACAATATCATGATTACTGAAAACATTAAACAAGAAAGGATATTTTAAAGGCAGCAAAAGCCCGTTTCTCAGTTCGTCTCAGAAGGCGTTCAGCATCCTCCTCTGCTTCCATCTGTTCTTTGAGATAAAGTAAATCATCGCTGTCTAAAGCTGCAAAAAGAACTCAAGAATTAAGGACATGAAACAATTCCAAAGGATAAGAACAAAATGAGAGAGATTAGTACCGCCTCGTCCATGAAGATAGCCTCCACGTTCACCAGCAACCTCTTGCATCTATATGCAATAACCATAAAATGTGGCGGGGGTTGTTATCCCTGCCGGGGCATGTTATCAGAAAAGTCTCGTGCCAATATAGAATCAAAACACAAGAATCACTTAACATACATCAATAACCATTAACCAAACAATCCCAAGAAAGATACTTTTTCTATACGACTTCACTAACTATACAGACCACATATTGATCTAATGGTTGAGAAACAAAGAACCAAGAGCTTCATCAAACCAGTGAAACTTAGCATACAAACAACACTCATCAGATACCTATATAATATACTGCAACAAAGACCAATTAAACTCAATTTCTATGGCGACATTTACTCAAAGCTACATCCAAAAATAAGGTCTTGCATACAATTTGAGCACAGTAGATAGCTCAAAAGAAGATTGAGGTAAAGTAACAGAGGAGAGGGCGACGAGCTAACCTTTGCAACCATACGTTGAAATGTGACATCTTCATCATCTATCTTACCTTTCCCTAATTTCTTATCTGCAACAAAGACCCCCAAAAAACAGAGCTCAATATAGGAAAAGCTTAGAATGAAAAATTTACCCAGAAACCACATCTATTAAATGTCTCACCTTTAGGGTCAGATAGATTTGTGTATTCTCGAACTTCTCTTCCTGCCATCTTCTTATTTTCTCTTCAATTCTGGTTTCGATTTAATACCGTAATGTAATTCTTCGTCTGCTATTATGAATAGAACGAGATTCTCAGAAGATTAGGGTTCATACGTTTTCTTAGGAGTGAAGTCGAGGATGACGACGATTGAACTAAGGATGAAATTGCTAATGGCTCAGCAACAAGATTGTTGTAGATGCGAGTGATTGATTTTTGGTTTTCTCTTCTCTATTGGATTTCTTATGAACAAATACTATGGGCCTTCACTAAAGCCCGTTATAAGTCAGCCCATTGCCTATTTTTACATGTCTATTAAAATGATTTTCTTAATAACATACAATAGATTGAAAAAATGTTTGATTGAATATAAGGAATAATATCAGCTTATATACCTAACTCATAATTTTCATTATTTTAAAATAGAGTTACCTATTTAAAATTAAATTAATCTTTTGTTACTCAACAAATTCATGTAAGAAATGTAATAACTAGTAAGTAATAACTAATAACCTAGAATTTTTTTTTTTTAAAACATTATGTTTTGAAGAATTAAATAGTCATTAAATTTTACAACACACTACTGATTATACCAGTAAGAAATTTATTTCATATGTACCATTTATTTTTATTAAACTTATAAAGTCATTTATGATTTTTTTTTAATCATGATGTGGTAGCTTTAAATCATTAACTATCTATATAATTAATAGTTTAGTACTAATTTCAATAATTCACAATAGATAGCAGAATTATCTGATTTCTTTTTGAACTATTAGAAAGAAAAGATGTCTAGTACTTGTTAGACTGGTAACGTCAAGTACTCTTAATCGGCATGGACCTAATTCAGATTCAAAGTAAAGTACCTTTACTATATATTCATACATTATTACAATTTTAATAATATTGATCAACCCTACAAGGAAAAATGGTTTCACAAATTAAATATCAAAGTGAACGAAAAGTCTAAAACCAATCGTTTGTTTGAAAGAACAGTAGTTTTGGTCATTTGGTGGATTTGATAAATGATGATAATGAAATCATCTATATAATAAACCAAAGAAAACCGCACGTTCGATATTTTGCATTTGGTCGGAAGAGGGATTTGAGACGTGACATGATTATTGACCATAAGTTTTTGAACATAATAAAGTTGTATTATTAGATTTGGATCCAACAAGAAGAGTGATGGGTTTTATATAGTCCGTACGAAAACAAAGTTTCCTTTTAAAGCCAACCAACCAAAAGAAATCGCATTTATAAAATCTTTCTTGTTTCTTCTTTCTTTCTAACTTTCAAAAAGTCATCTCTCTTTAAACCCATAACAACATTAAGATCAATCCCCACACACACTTTAATCAAAGGAGAAGAAGACTAAAGAATCAGTTAAAACCAGAAACATACCATTAAAGAAGAAGATTAACAAAGTTTAAACCTTTCAATTACTTTAAAAAAAAAAAAAAAATTCTAATAGAAGTCAATGCCCGAACCATACAAAGAAAGTCAAAGTTGCATGGTGCGTTCTTGACTTCCAGTTTCTTCTACCAAAAAAGACAATAAAAAGACCCTAAAAATTCTCAAAACAAAAGAGATGAATAATGACGAAGAGAAGACTCCAGCTGTTTTTTTTTCCTTCTCTTCAATGAGGTTTGTCCAAGAACAGAACCAACAGAAGCAGCAGAACAATAGAGAAGTTAATGAGCTTTTTTTTTCTCTTTCTCTGAGCATTGATGACAAAGAAAGAGTTAATTCCCTTCTCTGATCATTGAAGAGAAAGAGACACCCAGAAGAAAGAAGAAGAGCTTTTAATGTTGGTGTCAAGCTGTAGTTGAAGCTGTAGGACCGCTCAAGGCAGTTTTAATTTGATGAACAGTGGTTCCTATCAAGTTATTAACCGTTTCCACCGACTCCATATTCAGTTTTGCCGACGGTAAATTGCTAACCATTATCTGAAATCCAACTGTTATCAACGAACCACTTGATGATGAGGATGAGGACCGTCCTGAGCTAGTTGAGGCTCCTCCTCCTTGCTCGGAAGTTAAGATATTGCGGTTTCCGTCTGGTGAGATTGTGAAACCTGAGGACAATAAGGGAATATAAGAAGTGTCTTCACCGGTCATTGCTATGTTCAATGCTGATAAATCCACTGGACTGTAGACTACGAGTGCTCCTGATGAGTCTGTTGAGCTTTCTTGTAGAATTAGCATGTTGTTGCTCTGTGATGCATTTGATGCCTAATAGACAACAAATTCCATCAGTTAAAAATCCGAGAAATTTGTATCACTCGGTTAGAAAAGAGCCTTACGCGTAGAACTGATATGCAGTTTCCGGGATGTGATCCGTTTGAGATGTGAGCAACTTCTTGCACCGCGTTTCCATGTGAAAGAACATCCCACTAATACCACCAACAACAAACAAAACAGTATATACATATTTTAAACATTTTAGATGATTCTTTACTTACTTATCAAGATTCTTGAATTGTGTGTTGTTTGTTACCTGAGGACGGGTTCTTTCGTCTTTGAGGAAATTAAAGACATTTTGAGGAGAATTGGGAAGCCAGAAGGTAGTGGCTGCACAGAGGACTGTGCCGTTTGGTTCATGGCTTTTATGTGCAGTCACACGGATTCCAACTTCGTTTATTTCTGAAACAACGGTTGCGCGGGTGTTGTTTGATCTACTAACACTTAAACAGTAGTTGCTAGTCATTCTCTGAGCAAGTCTCATCATACTTCTCTTCCCTTCTAGAGATGGAATCACTGAAAAAAGTTGTTCAAGAAATGTTAATATGATGTTTAAAGATGAGACTAGCAATGGAAACTTATGTTTACCTCCACCGAGATCACGAGATGAAGATGCAGGTACCGATAGAGAAGCGAATCTTTCACACATTCTTTGAAGAGTGGTAACAAATCGTTCAGCTCCAAAAGCAATCCCTCTATGAATAATGTCTCTGTAAAGCTCATGAATTGGTTCTTTTTCTTCGGTTTCAATATGTTCAACCCAAGTCACCTGTTTTTTTCAATTCATCAATAAGAGGTGATACTAATATGAAACATAATTTAGAAGAAAGCATAACAAACAAAAGAACTCTAAGAGTTAACCTTGGAATATCCATTAGGCATGTCTTGAATCAAGCATCCAGATGGAAATCTATAGGACTGAGAGTGAGAAACAAACTGAGGAAGATGATATGAGACATTTACAACTATCCAGCTTCCTTGTTCAATCTGCTGACAATAGCGTAACTCGCAGAATTCGCGTGTTTCAACCAACGGTGAAAGCACTTCCATTTCTTCATACAACTACATTGTCATGCCAAGCCAAGCCAAGCAAAGTTAATATCATATATGATGAATGAAATCTTAAATACTATTGATGCATAACATATTCAGGAGAAATTACTATAAAGTTTTACCAAATGCAATGCACGTTCATGGGTACCTCCCATTCCTGGAGAAATCACAGCAAGTGTTTTAGACGCTGCAATGATCGAAGGAAAGAGTTCTGCCCACTTGGCCTACAAAAGAAAAGACAAAAACTTTATGAAAATGCTGCCACCATTTGTGAAAAAAACCATGGTGTTAAGGATGTCTCAGCTACTTACACAATCCATGAACATGTCGACAAGTGTCATGGCATTCATGAAAACAATACCAGAAGACCTAGATGCCTCGACTCGAAGGTTATGATTCTTCCCACGGTTACTTGATCTTGGAAAAACATCCTCATAGCTTCCAGAATTGAGAATGTCTGTGGACCCTTCTGTTCTAGTCCACAAAGGTTCATTTGTGTGAAGAAGCCTGAGCAATTCCTCCATTGCAGACAGAGCAATCTCGGTCATAAGAGGCTTATCCATATCCGATATAGCCAAGTTAGGCTGAGACTGAAGATTATTAGGAACAACAGAAGACATAGAACTTCCTGGAAGAAGATCAAAATCCAGTGAAGGACCTTGTCCACAACCAGTTAAACTAGTCATTGACAAATCCAACGGTGAGATGTGCATCGGATGAAGTGTTGAGAGTTGAGATATTGGTCTTCCCATGTACTTTGATGCAATGGTTGACATTCTTTCAAGCTGTTAAAAAAAAAAAGATCAAATCTTTACAATCAAATGATGTTTTGAATCAATCTAATATGGATTAAAAAAAAGGAAGAAAACAAAACAAACCTCTTCTCTAAGATGAACATTTTCAATCCGAAGCTTTTGTTCATCAAAGTAAGGATCTTCACTAACAGGAGGACCTCCACAGTTAGGACAAATAGCATACTTCAGAGCTTCTCTAATGGCTATGTTTTCACAACGGATCTTATCATTCTCTGCCTTCAGTGCAGTATTATCTGCTCTCTCATGTTGCGCCTACAAAAAAAAAAAAAAAAAAAAAAACAGGACCACAAACAAAATCCAAAATCAAAATCCATTCAGATAACAAAATCAACTCAAAAGAGAGAGAGGCAGAGACACAAAACCTTAAGCTGGGTTCTTCTGTTCTGAAACCAGAACTTAATCTGTCTTGGAGCCAAACCCAATTCAGCACTAAGTTGATTCCTCTGTTTCTCACCTGGATGAGGACACTCCTTGAAACTCCTACAAATTCAAGATTCAACAATTAATAAATGAACAAAAAGAAAAATAAACATCTCAAAATGCAGAAAAGAAGGGATTGTATTGTATTGTACGATTCAAGGCGTTGAATCTGTTGAGCAGTGTGACGGTGGTAACGTTTCTTCTTCCTATCAGTTTCAGAGCCACCATCATGATGTTGACTACTACCACCACCGTCTCCTCCGCCGCTTCCACTACCACTTCCGCCGACGCCAATAACGAAACTCATTTTTTCTTTTGATGTATCGAAATAGAAAAAGTAGTAAAACACTAAAGCTAAAAACTTTTTTTCCGCTCTCTACTTTCACCCAACCACAAACTACTAATGGACCATTTACACCACTGTCGCCATTAACACAAACCCAACAGAAGAGAAGAGAGAACCAAAAAAAAAAAAAAACTTTTTTGCACCCACCAGAAGAAAAAAATTAAAATCAGAAGAGATTACAAGAAAGAAAGAAAAAACAGGAAGAGAAAATTACGGGAGGTGAAAAACTTGGTTTTAGGCAAGAAATTGATTACAGAAACCCCAAAAAAATCAACTATGGGAAAAAGAAAAGAAATAGAATCGATATTTAGCCGTAATTATGTCTCTTCTTGTTTATACAGAGCCACCCTAGAAAGAGAAAAATGGAAAGTGATACGATCTCTCTAATAAGACTTTCACCTCAAAGCCGCCATTAGTGCTTAATTATTATATCTCTCTCTCTTTTGTTTACCTCTTCACATTCACTACAGATTTCGAAAAAATATCTCTTTTTTTTTTCTCTTTCCCAACCTGTCTCACTTCAGAAATTGCGTAACTGATGGGTTTTTAATGGTGTTTTGACAGAGAAGAAAAAATACAAGAGAGAGAGAGAAGGGTTTTAATGTCTCTTGCTCTCTCCATTACTGTCAAGTAATACTCTCACCATACTCGGGAAGAGAGAGAGTTAGGACCGAACCAATCTTCTTCTTTTTTTCTCTTTCTCTACAACTAACTCTCTCTTTTTTTGAGTTTTATGTTTCCGGAAAGAGTTAATTCGACGGTGGTTGGATTAATAGGAGAGGACTTCATCCACTTTCTCCGGCGAATTTTCTCACTTTAGTCTCGTATAATGACAAATTTTAACTTTTTATAGGCGTTTTTGCTGGTCTCATCTTCTTCTTCTTCTATTTTTCCTTTGGTTTGTTTATTTATTTATTTATTTGGAGTATAATTTATTTATTTTCCCAAGTAAAGATTTATTACTTGTAATATATATATATATATATAAAGTAAAAATGCAAGAGGCTATATATATATAGGCATTTTAGATATATATATATATATAATTTTTGTTAAACCAATATATATATATATATCAATTTTAGGAAAAAAATGGGAAAATATCATCTAGAATTACTAAATTTAGTAAAACAAACATTTCTTACCCACGGTTTTACAAATTATGCATTATAGTTTATCTCCACTGAAGTCATATACTGAACCGGATCATAGTTTAGACAAAATTGCAAATGGTTTAGATTATTTAGTGAATACAATGAATGCGTTGCACTAATTCTATATTGTTTTTCTAAGATGGGTATTTTATTATGTTATCAATCTCTATTTAGTAACATCACACGTTATTCAATACCTTGTCCAATTTAGGATTGTTTGAATAACAGTCTAATTTTGAATACCATATTTCGTTTATGTCTATTAGCTTATAATACTTTCTTTTTATTTTAAAGGATGTGTGTCTTTTTGCGCTTTTGGGTCGTCTCCATGTCTTGGCTGTTTCCTAGTACGACGGTTTTAAGTTTTAACTCTTTAACACTTGTGAAGTGTACAGCCAAAAAGTCAAACTTGTTTTACTATATTCATAGAAATTAGAAACTTGTGGAAGAAAGAAATATGGTTGAAACTTGGAAACTTGGAAACTTGACAACAATGTGAATTTAATATCAAAACTTTGTTGACAAAACGAACTAGCAGAATTTTAAAAGCTGCATGCGATTTCAGTTTACAATTTGTTAAGTGTTAGCAGAAAAGATGATAATAACTTGGTTATTAAAAAAAAAATCTCAAAATTAAACTGATTGAGAATTTCCTTTTTGTTGTTTTGTTTGCATTATTTGCTGATATAGAAACATATCATGGAAGAATATAAATGATATAACTTGAAGTAAATATAAATTTATTGATGGACTAAAGATAGTGTATTGAATTTGTATCATTCACCAATTCTTTGTTATTGATGAGATAATCATTTTGGGAAGAAAAGCTATTGATTTTGCTTATTACATCACTTTGGTCTTCAATTTACCACTCATGTGTGCCTTATTTTATTCCTTAAATATTGACATTAGGCATGAAAAAGAAGAAGCAATTAAAGCATTGGTATAAATTTCCCATCTTACCACATTTATTTTGGGACCTTGAATAAAGTGAACCTTCTTCACATACAGTCTCTTCCTTCGTTTGCTCCATATAGCTATCCCAATTTAATTATCATATGGACCGATTCATTACTTTATTTATTATTTATCTTAAGAAATTAATACAAATATATCTTCAACAAATTTTCATAATTAATACATACACGTGTGCATATATTATACAGTTGTCCAATATTTTAAGCCAAGATATATGATTACAGTTCTTTCCTTGATCAATTAAATCTTATTATCAGTTAATTTTACATAGATGTTAGTTTCATTCATTATTAATTTACAGCTTTTTGTTTTGACTTTTCCTCGAGCCAAGGCACATTTTTTAATCCTCTTGAGCCGAGTTAGCACCAAAGAACCTCTGCTTCAAAATGTAACAGATGTAGAGACAAACCACGACTGACCAAAACAAGTTCCGAACCGGCGAACCACCTTGGTTCTGTTGTTGTCTGTACACCATCTTCATCTTCTCTAGCTTCTCTTTCTCTTCCGAAGTATCTAAAACTTTCTTCATCCTCTCTGATTCTTCAGCTGCAAGCAAACCCTCTCTCACCTCATCTTTTCCAACCTTTACCTCATCTTGTTCTTGAACATCTTTACTTTTCTGTTTCGTCTTTTCGGTATCTTTGACTTCCTTCTGCTTACTTCCCGCTCCAACAGATGTTGCTCTTTTAGGAAGGAGGTTACGGAGTGAAGCTAGTCTCAGAGGCATAGGTTTATCTTCCGGGATTGTCACTTTCTTGGCCTACAAGAAACCATAGCCATGTTCAAAGGTTAGTTTTTTTAGCTATCATTAATAGTAATCTTCAGATCTGATTTATAAAAAAATCTCACCAATTGTTTGAACTGAAGATTGTAAAGCATTTCAATGTATCTCTGCTTAGCTTTCTTTTGATCTTCATTCACCTGTCTCCAAAATCCATAAATGCTTCCCATTTTCAATAACTTCTCTGCATAAATCTTCCATGTGTAGCTGCACAAACAAACAATATATAATGTTATAACTGTAAAAGCTGTGTGTTTAAGATCTATCTCTACTTACCACTCATAGATACGTTTGAGACCAGCCTTAGAGATATTATCCCAATACAAACCATCAGTACTACACTTGCTGAAGAAATCTCCAATTTTGGTAACAGATTCATCACCATTGTTAGGATCAATGTGGAAACCAGAAACACCATCAACGATTATCTCAGCCGGTCCACCTTGGTTTGTAGCGAACGTTGGGAGTCCACAGTTCATAGCTTCGATAACGGTTAAGCCAAAAGCTTCATACAAAGCAGGTTGAACAAAGACTCCTTTTGTATCAGCTATGCATCTATAAAGCTCACTGTTTCTATATCTATCGGTTTGAGCAACGATCCATCTGAATTTCCCCTTTAGCTTATACTTTTCAATTAGATCATGCATTTTCTTGATCTCAGCTTTTTCTTCTCTGTCATTAGATTTCGACATGTCGAAGAATCCAGCAACTATTACAAGGTTAGCCATCTCTCTTAGTCTCTTGTCTTTGCCATACCACTCAACCAAACCGGTTATGTTCTTAACCGTGTCTAGTCTCGCCATTGAGAAGATGATTGGTTTCTCTCTTTCAGCAAGATATCCCCTGTTTCCACACAGGTAAGAGTCAACAAGTTAGGCTAAAAATCATATGATGTTTCTTGAGTATTTTCAAACTACTTACATGTGTTCAGCACTGTCTTTCTCATTGTAAAGAAGTTCTTGAATAGAAGGATGAAACTTGGTTAAACGTTTTTGCTTCTCTGTGTAAGGGAAGTATACAGATTGATCAGCGCCAGGAGCAGCAATGTTAAACTTTGGATCAAACACATCAATGCCAGAGACAACTCTACATAGACCAGGCATTGTGAAGGCAGTGTGACTCTCGTACTGTCCTGGTCTATCCTTGCTGCAAAATCAAAAGCGCATACACAAGATTTTAGTTTTATGATGCTTTTATGTAATGTATATGTTAATGCAAAAAAAAAAGACGAACCTTCCTGCGATTTCTTGATATGTGCTAGTAATGATGAAGTCAGTGACATTCATTGCGATTAAATCAGCTGTGAATTGGCATGAGAAATGGTATTTGGGATCTAGTTCCTTCCATTTTGCATCTGAATCTTCATACTTTGTCTTCTCCAACGCATGAGCAATGGTTCCTTGAGTTACACCAAGTTTGGTAGCCATTAGAGATGCAACCAAGTTCCCATCTGTGTAGTTACCAATGATGAGATCAGGTTTGCAATCAAGGCGTTGAAGAATCTTGCTCGTTGCATCCTGTAAATTAGTTAACAAGAAAGGTTTAGTTTGAGAAAACAAGAAGATATTTTAAAAGAGAGATGCTTAAATTTACCTGAGTAAATCTCTCTAGGTAAGGGTAGATATCGAATCTAGAAACCCATTGACGAAGGATTCCTTTATCTGTGACAAAAGGAACTCTTAGAATATGAGAATGTTTGGTTCCTTCGATGGCTTCTAGTTCTTGATCACATTTTGTTCCTCTTGCTTCAGGTATTAACCTAGTCACCACAAGAATCTGTGGCTTGAATCTGAGACCTTGTTGGTTAATTCGAATGAGAAGCTCTTCCTCCAATGCTCTTACTTGATCCAAAATGTAAACAACCTATATGATCATTATAACACCAAGGGTTTTAATATAACCAAGAAGATTTGCATGAAATATAAAAATTCAAGATTTAGTTTAGGCAATGACCTGGCCTCCGGTATCGGGTAAACCGAGCACGTCTTGCTGACCAAAATATCCATGGACAGAGAATATCACAACGTTGAACATTGTAGGAAGTCTGCTAAAGAGCAAATCCAGCTTCACATTGTCTGGTGCTTCAAGAACTTCTGAGAGCATAACCATCGTTTCTATCACTCTCTCTGCTGTGTCTCCCCAACCTTTCTCGAATCCCATCTCCTTCAACCTAAGAAAGTAACTTTTCAGTTATATCCTTGTTCCAGAAGATAAAGAAACTGCATATGTGTCTAATCTTGATTCTTGAGCAGTTTTTGTTGGTACCTTTGTGCAAAAGTTTCATAAGGAGTGTGTTTGGGGTAAGTCGAGACTCCAATCACGGCAAGCATCAGAGATTTCTGGAGCTTCGCAACCGTGTTGAGATCGTCATTGATCATGAGATTCTACATAGACAAAGCACCCTTAATGAGGTATAAGACTTTCAAGAAGGTGAATGAAAATGCATGGAAACAAGAAAATGATTAAATCATGACCTCTCCATGATGGTTAAGGTGAAGCAAGTAGTTCAACAAAGGTTCTAGTTTATCGGATTGGACTCCAAGCTTAGAAGATATAAACTTAGAGATGTAATCAGCTCCTTTCCCAATCGAAGAAGATAGACTAAGACGAGGAGTTGTGAAATCAATCGCTCCAAAGTCTATCTCCAATGCGTTTTCATCTTTAGACCTACAAAAAAAGATTGCACTAGATGATCAATATTGTTCTGACTAATGCTAAAAATGTCGTATGTAGATTTTTTTACTAACCATGACTCATCGAAAACAGATTCCTTGAGCTTCAAGTAATCCGTGGCTGTGATTTCTTCCACTGTTAAATCTCCAGAGTTGACCTTAACATATTCCCAGAAACCAGGATTTGGCCTTGCGGCTAGTGCAACAAACGGTGGAACCACTGCAGCTTCCTGAGTAGTTTAAAACAGAGAAAATTAAAACGCGATTTCGCATAAACACGCAACTAAACCGTGTTTAATTGCATAATGGTTCATTACCTGAGTACAAGTGAGAATGTAACCGAACAGTCCTTCCAAGATCTTACTGCGTTCACGGCTATCTTCTATACACTTCTCTATCTCTTTCATCAGATGCTCACGCTTCATTAGCTTCTTTCCTCCTCCAACAAAGCTACAACATTTTTTCCATATAAGAGATCCAAATAGCATCAACATGTAGCTAAAAGAGCGAGAGAGAACAAACAAATTCATAGAAAGTTTAGAAACCTGGCAAAACATCTCTTCATATGGAACCGGCTTTGTTTCAATGCATCGGGCATTTTGTCAGCGATTGAATCCGATCTTTGAAGCATAGCTGGAGATGCAAAGGACATGTTTTTTCTTTTCTTTGTAGAAACAACAAAAGATCAATCAAACTCACCTCAAGAATATTGAATGAGATGAAGTAAACATGGGTTAAAACACAATGTATATATAGATACCATAAGGCAGGTAATATGCAATGAAGGGGGCAGGAGTAGAAGGAGAAGGATAGGGGAGAAGATTATTCGTTAGAAATAAAAAGTTGGGAAAGCTGTGTGCAAGTAAACAAAAAAGAATATGCCTGATTTTTTTTTTTGTTCAAGGAAAATCGGATTTTGTGCCTTTTGCTTTTCTTGGGGTTCATGTAGAAATAACAGAAAAGGTATGGCAAAAAGAATGCTCTTTTTTTGCTCCTTGATGGATGCTACTTAAGGTTGTGGTCCACTCTGGGCAAAGATCTATATATCACTATATCTAATATTATCCATTAACTTTATATTTATAGTTATTAATATTTAATAATATTTTAAAAATAATCATTCTGATAAGTAGGATTAAAATTCAAGAAAACCCTAACCTTCATAACCACTGTTCTAATTTCTGAATTCTGACCATTTATGTGTTTAGACGTCTGTTTATGCAGCCAAAAATATAGGAATTTTTCACTGGTAAAATTGGTCAACAAGAAGTTAATTTTTTTTTTGTTTAGACATTGGAAAATATATATATAAATAAGTAAACATTATAGGTTTTATAATTTTATTTCTATTAACTAAATATAAAATAATACTAATTCATAGTACAAGTCTCCTATTAGCTTAGCACTAACTTTGGGAAATTTTCAACATGTGATCATAACTAGTTTAATTTTGATTACTCTACTAATGAAGCACTTGGTGGGATTTTGAGTTATAGACGAACCGTCTGGAATATCGGTTTGGTCTATTCAAACCGGGTTATTTTGTGTGCCGATTTAGCACTATCACTACTTTTAACTCATCAGTCAAACTATAAAACCAATCATTTTCAGGGGATTCTTAGAGACTTATCAAAATCCCCTCCTGCGAATAAGAATGACGTGAGCAACATCAGTGTTTTCCCTTACACATAATACCTCTCTTGTGCTTAAAAAGGAATTTATAGGCATGGACGTTGATTTCGATTTTTTGCTTTCTTCATTTGTTAAGTAAAAAAACAATTAATATAGCACATGGTAAATTCTTTTCCGCTGTAAGAAATGGCGAGAAGAGAACAGTCCTCGGGGATACGTTTGAATATTGGATTGAGCTGTGTACAATTGTGCATATAAGTTGCATTTTATAAGAGAAATATATATATAGCTGATTAAGATTTGATTGTTTGTTCGCCATATACTTGCTGTAATAATAACACACATGGAATGGAATAATGACTCTTTGCCTTGCCATTGTGGCCGTGTTTGGACATCTAAATTTGATGGATAGTATTTACATTTAACATGTTTTAATAACAAGATTTCATAAGACTAAAATGTACGGTCACATTACTCCACAGGCATATTAGAAACTTGGGTTCAGGATGTTGCTTATTCAATGAAGAAAGCAATGTAATTGTAATGCAAAGAAGAAAGGAATCATAAAAAAGGTAAAATAATATATCAATTCATTAAAATGAATCAAAAACGGTGTTGCCTACCAAAAAAACAAAGAAAAAGAAAAAGTTTCATACTTTTCTTTTGCATCTACCTTGCTGGACTTGAACCAAACTTGGAACATAATTGAAAACAAATGGTTTGTTAAAAGATCCTACATCAGGTTCATTAGGATATTCTGGACAAGGGAATGTTATGGGACCATCATCATCTCCAATAATGTATACCATGTCCTCACGACTTCTAGTACAACACAAAGCCACTTTTTTCTCCTCGTCCATTACAAAACTGACGAAACCTGGAGGAAATTTAGCGTGAATAGGTATATCCATTGTAAAGGATTTGGTCCACTGCAACGCAACTTCAGTATCAAACTTATTGGTCACCCATATCTCCATCTTACTATAGCTCGTATGTAACACCGAGAGTTTTTCTTCTCCAACAACTGATAGAGCCCTGAAACCTTCACACCGAGAGTTTAAATCTCTCTGTTGTAAAATCAAAACTGAGTAACAATTTAGAGTTGTCTTTTTCATCCAAAGCACGCCAGTAAGTATTTCCTTTCAAAGACACGCTATCTGATACTATGATACAGTCGATATTGGATACAGCTTGGTCAAGAAGTCTCCATGAACCAGAGCTAAACTCATATATTTCAAACCAAACACTTTTGGTCGCTACGAGAGAAGCCGACGAACACTTCAAGATTTTCAAGATTTTGTAGCTACGGTAAGATTTGTTGTTTACGTAACCTAGAGCAAGCTCACAGTCTTTCATGTCATGACCACTACTTTTGTGTTGGATCCACCAGGTTTTCCCCAAACATGGATTCCAAACCACGAGTTTACTCTCTTTGGTGACGCATAACAACAAACCGTCGCAATGAGAAACTTCAAGTATATCGACTTGTTGGTGTGTACCCTTAAAATCTATCGATGGAGGAGCAACGTTGAGCTTGACGCTCATTGAACAAACGATACAATACTTCAACACAAGAACCAGAGACTGCTTTGGAGCTTTACGAAAGTGTTTCTCGGTGAAGCTTTGGTCTTTGAATAAAGCGTACCATCGTTTGCAAGTCGATTGAATTTGTTTCAGAGATGTGGCAGGGACCCTAGATAGTATTTCCTATAACAATTCCAACTGAAGATCGGACATTATCATTGTTTCTCTCTTTGAGACCTCGGGAGAAGAAAGTTGCTCGGGAAATAGAAAATAGGGTTTTGAGTTTTTCACCTTGTCTTAATATTTATAGACAAACAAGAAACGATTTCTCATTTAAGTGCTCTTTCCTTTTCCTATGTAAACAAGAAACCAAGAGTAAACCACTATACATACATTCTCTAATAGGATCCGTTCAATCCTTGCTCGCTTTCTCATAGCAATCAAGGACAAGGACGGGCCTTTTGGAGGTCTCGGTGGCTATATCCATTATACTAGTTATTAATATTGATAATCATTTAAAAACTAATCATTCTGATAACTGATAAGTAGGAGTAAAATTCAAAAAAAAAAAACTTAACCTTCATAACCACTGTTCTAACTTCTGAATTCCGTCTATCTTATATGTTTAGACGTTTGTTTAAGCCGCCAAAAATACTTGAATTTTTCATTGGTAAAAGGGAAAATTCCATAAAAACATACCAACTATTTATCTACTTTCACAAAAATACATAATTTTTTAAAGTATCCAAAATAATACATGAACTAATTTTTTCTTCCATTTAAAATACACAAATTCTTAAATTATATCCATTAAACACCCAAGACTTGATGAAAAATAATATCCATTAATGTTATAATTAAAAACATTTTTTTAAATTTCAAAAAAATATATATATATATATAGTTCTAAAAACAAAATCTTAAAAGTTGCAAACATTTATTCTTTCAATGATTAAAAAAGGATTAAAATTCTATTTTTTATTTATAAATAATAAAAACTAAAAAATGGATAAAGTTTCTAATATTTTTAAAGAATTATAAAATTTTCAATAAAATATTTATATATGTTATATCTGTTACATCAAAAATTACATTATCAGAATTATAGAAAACTTCTTATGTTATTATATTTTCATATAACACTCTCATCTAAGTAACATGGAAAATAATATATTTAAAAGTAATATTATTTTATGATGCTATTTTTAAATTTGGTTTTGAAAAAACAGTGGTAAATATATTATAGAAATTGTATTCAGAATCTAAAACTTTTTATATTAGCTGTTAGAATTTTTAAAATTTTCAAAGAGTATTAGGAATGTTATATGGTTTTTGAAAATTTTCTTCATAAATCTCAAAATTTACAAGTTCAGTTTTTTTTGTTTAAAATTATTTTAGAATTTTTTTAGATTTTTCTACAGTTCTTTGATTTTTAAAGATTTTTCTATGTTTTTGAATTTTTAAAAATGTTTTTTTTTAATTAAAACATTAATAGATATTATTTTTCATAAACTCTTGCTTGTTTATTGGTTACAATTTAAGAGTTTGTGTATTTTTAATGGAAAAAAAAATAGTTTATGTATTTTTGTGGATATTCTAAAAATTCATGTATTTTTGTGGAAATAGATAAATAATTGGTGTATTTTTATGCAATTTTCTCTTAGTAAAATTGATCAAGAAAAAGTTAAAAACATTTTTTTAGTTTAGACATTGTTATAAGTAACATCATATGTTTTATAATTTAATTTCTACTAGTTAAATATAAATACAAATCTCCGATTAGCTAAGCACTAAATTTGGGAAATTTTCAACATGTGACCATAATAACTAGTTTAATTTTGATTACGCTCCTCTGCTAGTGAAACACTTGTTGGGGTTTTGATTTATAGACAAACCGGTCCCGAATATTGATTTGGTCTATTCAAACCGGGTTATATTTTATGTACCGATTTTAAACCGGTTAAATCTCTTTCGTTAGTGTCTCGGAGCTCCCCTAGACTTTAACGACGCGTTCCCGGTAGCAAAAGCCAGAAATCGCCGAATACGACGGCGGTGATAGCCATGGAGATCGGAGAGATAGAGACAGCGAAGAAAAGATGCAAATCAGTAATAAGAACAATCGAGAAGCTTCCTTTATCAACAGCAATCACAGCTTCATGCCGTCGCACTCTCCTTAAGCTCGCTTCCTCCGAGCTCTCCTTCCTCTCGTCTCTCTCTACCGATCCTTCTCCACCGCCTCTAAGGTTCTCTGTTTTCATCATCTCTTTCCCTCCACTCTCATTCTCTCTGATTTCTGACTTTTTTCTTTCTACAGTGTCAACATCGGCCATATTGAGTCAGTCGTACGAATTTTGCAGCTTCCGTCTATCACCGGCGTTTCGCGCGTTTGCAAACCGCTTCCTCTTCCGATTGGTGGTGTTCATGTTGATCTCGTTTGTACTCTTGGAAAGGTTCCTGTATGGATCATCGTCTCCGATAGAAACCCAAGGTACATCTCTTGGAATGATGATCGCCATGGAAGCAAAGGTTTAAAGTCGAGAATTGAACAAGTTCTCGCCGCTGCTCATTCCACAACTACTCTAAAACCTTCTTCGGTGATTCTCTTCTTCGCAAATGGTCTACCTTCTTCAGTTTACGAGAAATTGAAAGTCGAATTTGGAGCTGTGTATTTCAATTTCTTCAGCTCGGATTTTGCAATGTTCGATTTCGATTGTGAGGAAATGGTGGAGGGAGAATGGATTAACGTTGAGCGAACTAGATCATATGAAGAAGTAGTTTCTGTTGAGATCAAGCTTATAGATCGATGTGACGATTCTCTTGCCTCTCTTGAACCTGAGGCTTTAGTTCAAGCAGAGGTCAAAGAGCTAAGTCAAAATGATGCTTTCTCTTCTGTTATCTCCTCCATGAGATTGCTTGGTGAAGATTGTCTCATAAATTTCGATACAACAGCTCTTGTTGCTCTCGTTTCTGGAATCAGTAACGGATGTGCAGAGAGAATCGTGGATACGGCTGAGATTGAATTAGAGGAAAAGTTCAAGGGAAACACCGTTTTTGTGATTGATCAGGTAACTACTACCCGTTGATCTTATTTCTTAGTGTATCAAAACATCAACTTTTCTGACATTGTCACTTTCATACGCAGGCAAAATCCGAAATTGAGAAACCAGTTCTTGTCAAAATGGGAACTGTATTATCAGGGAAACGAGGGATTGTATGCAAGAGTGTTCTTTCAGAGTTCAAGGACTTAGTATCCATGTATGCTGGACCTAATGAGAAACTCAGAGCTGAACAGTTGTTGAAGAGTCTAATGTAATCACATTAATGCTCTGTATCAACAGAGACTCTTAAAGTTCAATACTTTGTACTTATTATAACTGTGATTAATGATGGACTGTGATTGGTGACAGGGTGGTGAATGACAATCCCAGTGAGCGTGTGATGAGTCTCCCAACAACGAGGAAGTTAGCAGTGAAGAACAAGATTGTGTTTGGGACAGGTGATAGATGCGGAGCTCCGACATTGACTGCAAATATGGCGTTTGTCAGAGCCGTGGCTCAGTCAGGAATGTCTCTCTCCACTATCGACCATAGCCCTCGAGCTCTCACTGGTGATTAGCCAAGTTTAACTTCTACCCTTTTTGTATAAATTGGTAAGCTCTAAACCAAATCTTTGTAAGAAAAATAACAGAAGGTGCCATTTTGCTTGGCTGGTGTAGATGACTAGATGTTGTCCATCAGTACGGAACAGAAAGAATCTAATTTTATTGCACTAAACAATCAATGTTACAAGTTACAACATAATGAATACAGACAGTCTTCTTGCCTTTTCTTTCTTTGATGCAAATGGAATGGAGCTTTATATATTATTATTGACATTTGGAGAAATCATAAGAGAAGTTTATAGAGCTATACCATTTGTATTTCTATGCCACTGGCTTTGTAACTGTATAAGGTAATATGCATTCTATTCACTGATCTATCTTTGGTTGCCCTTACTGTGATTTGCTCTGTTTTTCAGTCTGTAGATTGTCTACTAACCATGACGCATCTAAAGGAGGAAGTTGGTACTCATCGGGTTTCAACGCCAAGGCAAAGTCCGGAAGCGTCGGTGCTGTCTCCATGATTCTATAATTCAGCATAAATGAAAAACAGAAACGATTGAGCTTATAATATCAGAGCAAAAGACGAGAGAAAACTGGACAAAGTTTCAAACTGAAGAAACTCACTTTTCATATGAGTATAGATCTCTGTTTATCCTGACTTTACTTGAAGTGTCTTTCGGTATTTTCTCTGATAGATACTTCATTGTCCCAAAAAGCGGTGGAGTCCTGAAGAAATTTGGATGGATCTTAATGACTGACAGATAGACAGATACAGGCGATCCATCTACAAAGGCACAGAAGAGCGATTTACCTTGACGTGGGAGAAGAGGCGTTAAATGCCTCACTTGCTTTCTTACTTTCTTTAAGACACTCATCTGCAGCCTGTAAAGCAGCAACCGCCATGCCATGCAATTTCTCTGTGTTTCCTTCATCAAGAATCAAACCGTGGTAGTAGTAACCTGCAGCCTGGTATTGTAAACACAGAGATACCAAATGTCTTAAGTGTAAATAGAAGACAATAACTGAAGCCTTGTACAGATAACAGAGTTTCTCATTCATCTATGTGAACTCTAAAGATCCAATTATGTGATAAAGAAAGAGAGAAAGACGTCACAACAGTACCTTAGCTTCAACATACTTCCACTTAACAAAGAGCCTATGCTTTTCTCCCCACCCATTTGCTAATGGAAGATTCATTATGTTATCTTGTGCCTGAACAATTTCCATCAAGAAGTGTTACAAAGCGCTTTCATTGTGAGACACACATCATAAATTTAAAACCAGAAATACAAAGTAGAGGGTGTCAATTTTTCAGAAAAAAAAAAGAGGGGGCCGAATATTAACCAGATCAAGCAAGGTTTCTACTTTCTACTTGTTTTTTTTTTTTCAGAACGTAAATGAGCACTAGAGAATAAATTAGTAGAAACTTTTAGTGATGATTTTTTAAAATTTTTGGTACAACTTATTAATCAACTTAAGGCATGAATGAAGTAAGCATTCAGGCCATTTTCCACATTAAACATGAGCAGGCACAAGTTAGTGACACTTTTATGATGCTGAAACAGCCACCTACTTCTTTTTACTCTTTCGTTTTGTTTTTGGTTTTTTAGTCCCATTAATCTAAAGTGGATAATGCACACTACTCCCATTAAGACAACTAATCTTTTCTAGCGTCTCACTTCACTATAATAATAAAATGATAACTAAAAAAATTATACAAGAAAAACAAAATTTGATAAGATTAAGGGATCACCTGCTGCCAGTATTTCACCATTTCACATGCAAGTCTTCGTTTCACTGCAAGAGTGGCTTTTGCACTATCAATCGCCATCCCAAGTTGGATGTCAACACCCTAAATCAGAAAATAGAGGACCCCAAATGTCTATTATAAAAACTCAAAAGTACCTATCTACATAACCACTTCTAACATAGGCTGAGTTTCTAAATAGTTTAACATGACGACGATATTCACAAATAAACTAGGTAACACATGTAGCAGATCATAAGTAGTTAAATATATATATCCCAACAAAAAATGGTTTTACCTGGCCTAATGCTTGCAAGCAAAGAGCCCTTAGAGCTCCTTCTGCTAGGTCAATTGGTAAACTTCTCCTGTAGAAGAGGCAAAAAAAACAACTGTCATGTCAGCAGATTGATCAGAATTACTGACAATGGTTGACGTTAGAAACTTTGTCAGATATGAACCTTTGCTCGGATGTAAACTGAGGGACGACATGCCTAATAGCACAGTCAAGGTATCCAGCTGCCTTTAAGAAGATATCAATTGAAGTTCGTCTGTTTTCTGTAAAAGATTATAACAAGCAAATCGTTAAGCCTGACGGACTCCCCCCCCCCCACCCCCGGGTTACATTTTAACAATACGAAAGGAGATATCTTGGCAGAGATGCTGCCTGAAAGCAAGGCAAGAGAGACTGGAGCATTATCAGGTAGTAGGAAACTGTATTGTCCCTATAATACTAATTCAACCAAATAATTCTGCTCCATAGCCTTCATGGACAATACATTCCTTCCATCTTTCTACCTGCCTGCCTTATCTATCCATTAATCCATCTAAATGATCCTAGAAAGATGGATCTTTGCATTGTTATTTTGCTGATCTATCTATAAACTATCTATTTCTTCATTAGAGCATCAAAGAGAACCCTCTAATCCGTTGTTAGATGACTAAAGAGGATTCAATACATCTCACAGTTCCATTACTAGAGAGCCGGTGCTTATGAATTTTCAAGAAAAGGTATAGAGGAAGCGAAATGTCAAGGAAAACAACTAAGATGTATGAGTAATTTTCTTACGGAAATGAAGAAGTTTGAGCAAATTTTGCAAGTCTTACCTTCTGATACTTTTGGATGGTACCCATCACTAATACCTCTAGGAAGAAGTAGTAAATTGGCTTGTGACATTTGTAGCATTGCCATTAGATGCAAAATCGACAACAGTTCATACCAAACGTTTGACAGGGCTGTTTCCTGGTAGAGGTAAACAATCTTATCATATATATACTCAACAACCTTCAAATGTAAAATTCTAAAGTGAAGCAAAAACAACACTATTAGAGAGATAAATTGCTTTGATTCAACGCACCTCTTCCTCGTCTTCCTGATTTACCCAAATAAACTGTACTTTGAATTGTAGGCTACCTGAACATGAAAAGAATGCATGTCAGAATATCGTTAACTAAACAGATCTCGATTCTGTAGCACATAAATAGTATGTTACCATCTTTAGTTAATCCTAAGAGAACAGGTAGATAATCTTCCAAAGCTTGAAGGAGATCTGCGAGCGTTGAACCTCCTGCGATAAACAATTATGTTGAGTTTGAAGAAAGAAAGCAGAGCAAAGAGAAAGAAAAAAAAAAAAAAAAAAAAAACAAGATATTCTTCCATACCATGTTGTGTCTTCCTCCTAGTTCTTGTAATCGTTGGTCCTTCTTGATTTGCCATCACGACTATTCGCGTTCTTAAAGCTGTTAACCGCTCCACTAGAGTCTTTGGCAGTTGATCACCCAATGACTGAGAAAACTCAACAGGCTTGGGTATTCTTAAACCCGGTACATATACTGAAACATCTCCAATGCTAGTTGGCTTTCTTCTGTTTCCACCAGAGTCCTTAGGAGTTGATGCAAAGCATCCCATTTCTAGAGCTTAAGAAATCTACAATCCCACAGATAAAAAACAGAAATAGAGATTAGCCTTGGATTGAATTTTCACATCCCCCTAACACAGGAGCAAATATAATCTCGGCAGATGTGATGATCAAACTATAAGACAAAATAAGATGATCCTACATCGAACATGGTACACAAAGAGACTAAAATCAATTAATGTCCAACCAAAAACAACCCAACTCCTTTCTTTTCCACTAAAATCTCATAAGATAAAGCTAAACTAGCTCACGAGCCATCTGCCATACTACAGACTTCACAATTCTACGTGATCAGAACTCTCCAAAATTTTGAAAATAATCTACTTTTTAGACAAATGTCCAAGCAGAAGCAAACAAGCAAATAAAGCCATCAGATAGACGTGGTTTTCAAAAACCAAAAACCGAAGCACACGAAAGAGTTTTGATTGATATTCTCACCTACTTGTTGACGTTTATCAGATTATTGGCTAAAAGACATTTATTTCAAGTGATTGCTGCAACAAACAAAAAAAGAGAGAGGGAGAGACTTATTAATCAGCACAAAAAAGAACATGTGACTCACGGAGAAAGCATGAAACTTTTTAATGTTCTGTTCACAAGTTTTTCCACTATTCACGAAATCCTGGAAATATAACATTAGAAAACGAGGATTTTTCCCAAGTAGAAGAAACAACTTGACATGAAAAAGCAAAGATTTTGAGTGAAGGGTCCTCAAGAATAATGCTAATACATAGAGAAAGCGAGCTAAGAAACAACAAAAACAAAAAACTTCAATCCATGAAATAAGAAAACCCTTAAGCAACATTTTTCCCCTGGAACCATAACTAAATTGGGTTTTATCAAAACTCAAATTGACTCCAGCCAACAAATTAGAAACCTCAAAACCCTAAATTAGAGATTTTGAATCTGAAAATTCGACATAGAACTTTACCATCAAAAGAAATGCTCATTCATGGTGTTTCAACATAGGTATAGATATTGCGAAATGGAAACGAGAGAGATAAAGATGGTGTTAGATTACAGAATCGAACAATGGTATTATAAATCCTGGTTGGTTCGAGCGAGAGACAACGATAATTAAAGAGGATGGGGGTGTGAGAGACAGAACAGAGGACGAAGAAAATGAGAAAGAAGAAGAGCTTAAGGGCACAAATTTCAACTTTATGGAAGAAAAAATTAATGCTCTTTCGACTTTTACGAGTACCTCTCCCCTACCCATAGTACGGCCCGCTCCTCAAATTATTTAACTTGCTGAAATTAAGATTTTTGTAACACCTACTTGCCTTTTTTTTACTATATAATGGAATTCCCGTATTTTTATCATTCCAAACATTTAAAATAGTTCATGTTCAAATTCAAATTAAAATTACAATAGGGAAATTTCATTAAAAAAAATTGCATTATACTAAATTATTTTATTGTTTTAGTATTTTTATAAATCATGTTTTGTTTTGAGGAAGATGAAAGACTTATGTATTAAAAACTTTAATTACAAAAAGCTTGTCATGATTTTCAATTTAATAGCATGTACGAACCAAAAAAGACAAACTACATATACTTTCAAGGTATAAGAAAATTATCTCATGAACTATAAAATAACTGTGTATGGAGGATGATGTCCACCATTATCAATCGATGCTTATCCCTACCACATGCATACGCATGGATATGTTTGGTTTCCATATTTCTAAGTTATAAAAATCGGAAAGTCCTTGGCACCATGTATAGTCAAGTGCCTCGTACGTTAGGAATTTCTTAAAACATGTATATATAAGATAATATATATTTCTTTCTACATGCAACGAATTTATCAAATTGGACTAATTCTAGTAATTAATTAAGTACGTACCATTCAGCTTAAAACCGAATAAATATGTGTAACATGACATAAATCGACCGTCCCTTTCTAAAATATCATTGATTATTTAGATCTTTTGGTTTCTAAAATATAATTGAATCACAAAAAAAAATAATGAGTCACAAACAAAATCCACCGGCCTATGCATAAGCATCCCACGTCCACTATTTGCTCAAATTTATTTTTTGGTAATAAATGGAAATATCAGTGATGTCACATACGGTCCACGTGTCGGTATTGTCAAGCACGTGACGTTGCTGTTTTTTTTGGCGGGGTCGAAGTACAAACGACGTAAGAAGATATTTGTGGAAACCAGTAGAAGGTGAACACGTGTCCAGGTTCATGAATCAGTTTCGGTTTGGAGATCACGACTGTCTCACCGGAGTCACCGCCCCAACGGTTTGCAGAAAATTTAATTTAAAAGGGTGGCAGTGCGGTTGGTGATGACACGTGTCTTCAATCATTCTGTTATATATATACTGTTGTTGGTCGATGTTACCCATAGCAGAAGCTATCCTTTTTGTGTTTGTTTCGTCTACGACTTGCTTTCTTTTTATAGAAATTGAATTATTTTACGTTTTTTCATATAACTAACAGAAAAAAATACCATATCAAATAACTAAGTAATCGATGTATTTACTAGAAATCAAGACATTAAATCTTCTTTAGTTTGGTCTTAAAAATGGATTAATCAAAATAAAACTGTACGAATGAGTAGGATCCAATTATTGTCGAGTTTTGTTTGAATTTTTATATATAATTGATTGTGCATTAAATTTAAATGTAACAGTACATGGGATGATGACTCATGTGCGATGTAAAAAATTCAAACAAGAGCGATATAATTGATCAAGATAATTTGAGAGACTCATTCATCGGGTTCTCACCATTTTTTAGAAATTCATAATATTTTATTAATATTTTATATTTTATATTTTTTAAAAATCTATGTGAGAGACTTCATATACTATTGGTTTCTTTCATAGAAACATACTTATTTTATGTTTTTTTCATGTAACTAACAAAAAATACCCTATCAAATAAATTATTCGATATTTACAAGAAAATCAAGATATAGAATCCTTTAGTTTTATTTCTAAAAAGGGATTAATCAAAATAAAATCGTCTGAAAATATTTGTTATTTTATTTTTTTGATAAACTTTTATTTTTCTTAAATAGTTAGGAAGTTTAGATCCATTAAACTAGTCTTTTTTGTTTCCATATAATGTATAGAACCTCCCACAGGAGACTAATTGAGCATCAACAAGCATTAAATGGTCGGCCCTATTGGCTACATGATTTCAGGTGTCTTGTTTGAGAGATTTATACATTTTGGCTCTAAGATAAAATAGGAGTGGAAATCTCGGTTATGGTTTGGTTGGGTTAGATTTTGATTCGGTTTTCTCTTATTTTTAGAATCTGATTAATAGACTTTGATGTAAAATTGTTTGCAATATTTGGTTTCGCTTTTCTTCTCCAACTACAACTAGACACATAAATTGTTGTTTCTCCTTTCTTCAGTCGTGGAAAACTGTTAATGAAATTAAACGAAAAGGCCTCAATAGATAAGCCCATTATAAAAAAAGCCCATCCAAAAATCTTAGAGCCGCTCTTTTTCTCTCCATCGCCGTCCCCTTCCTCTGCTTCTCTTTCACTGTTACACTTACGAAGGGTTTAAATTTCGAGTGATTTCTGGATGATGCGAAGGCTAGTCTCCTGTTTAGCTCATTCTAGATTCTCATTGCATCTATCGAAAATACCACCAAAAAGGTCTGAACTTTTTTCTCCTCTGTTGAGTTCTCATCTAGGTTCAATCCAAATCGGCAAAATCTCCTCCCAATTTAGCTTCTCGAGTTATTCATTCTGCTCTACGACTTTGTTAGACCCAGAAGTTGGAATTTTTCGTAGAGACAAGGTTACTGAAGATCAATCACTGGTTTGTTGCAATGAAAATGATATTAGAACTAAGGGTTCTAATCATGCTGTTGGAATTTTATACGAAGCTATAATGGCGAATTTGAATGCTTATGATGATATGGAAAAAGCCCTTAATGAATCCGGCGTTGATTTGACAACTCCGGTGGTTTGCAAGATCTTACAAAGGCTTCAGTATGAGGAAAAAACGGCTTTTAGGTTCTTTACTTGGGCTGGACATCAAGAACATTACTCACATGAGCCTATTGCTTATAATGAGATGATTGATATCTTGTCAAGTACTAAGTATAAGAACAAGCAGTTTAGGATTGTGATTGATATGCTTGATTACATGAAGAGGAACAATAAAACTTCTGTTCCTGTGGATCTTTTGGTTGAGATTCTTAGGAAGTACTGTGAGAGGTATTTGACTCATGTTCAGAAGTTTGCCAAGAGGAAACGGATTAGAGTGAAGACGCAGCCTGAGATTAATGCTTTTAATATGCTTCTTGATGCTTTGTGTAAGTGTGGTTTGGTAAAGGAAGGTGAAGCTCTGCTTAAAAGGATGAGGCATAGAGTTAAACCTGATGCGAATACATTCAATGTCTTGTTCTTTGGGTGTTGTAGAGTTAGAGATCCTAAAAAGGCGATGAAGTTACTTGAAGAGATGATTGAAGCTGGTCATAAACCTGAAAATTTCACTTATTGTGCTGCTATTGATGCTTTCTGCCAAGCTGGAATGGTTGATGATGCAGCTGAATTGTTCGACTTTATGATAACCAAAGGCTCTGCAGTTTCTGCTCCAACAGCAAAGACTTTTGCTTTAATGATTGTGGCGTTGGCTAAGAATGATAAATCAGAAGAATGCTTTGAGCTAATTGGGCGTATGATAAGTACTGGTTGCCTTCCTGATGTGTCAACATACAAGGACGTAATTGAAGGTATGTGTACTGCTGGAAAAGTTGAGGAAGCGTATAAGTTTCTGGATGAGATGAGTAGTAAAGGTTACCCTCCTGATATAGTCACTTACAATTGCTTTCTTAGGGTACTGTGTGAGAATAGAAAGAGTGATGAAGCACTTAAACTTTATGGAAGAATGGTGGAGTCACGTTGTGTTCCTAGCGTCCAAACTTACAACATGCTGATATCTATGTTTTTGGAAATGGATGATCCTGATGGAGCGTTCAATACATGGAAAGAGATGGATAAAAGAGACTGTGGTCAAGACATTGAAACCTACTGTGTTATGATCAATGGGCTTTTCGACTGTCACAGAGCTAAAGAGGCGTGTTTTCTTCTAGAAGAGGTTGTGAACAAAGGACTGAAACTGCCATATCGGGCATTTGACTCTTTTTTGATGCGTTTATCGGAGGTTGGTAACCTTAAGGCAATCCATAAGCTTTCTGAACATATGAAAAAGTTTTACAATCATAGTATGGCTAGGCGTTTTGCACTTGGTGAGAAGAGGAAAAGTACAAAACTCAGAGGGAAGTAATGAGCACTGAAAACTGTTGGACATTCATTCCATCAGACTAACCTGCAGGAACCAGTCTCGGAGGTACAAGACTGTTGCCTCGAGAAGAGCTCTTCGTGATTATGATCCCTGGTGAAATCTTATCAATTAATGTCTCCTGGACCAAGAATCATGATATTGAAAGCAAAGAGACTTATCCAGGTCAGTTGTCTAATGGTTATGTTGGTTTCTTCGAGATTGTTTTCACGGCATATAATATGTTTAACGTGTTCGCCAAAGTCATTGTATTGGCCATTGTGTAAAACAGAGCGAAATTTTGTATGATCCTTAGCATTCTATTAATGACCACAAGTGGGCTGTTTTTCTTATGGTTCATAAATTATTCTGGTTTGCCTTCTCTGGATCTCGTGCTTTCGAGTTTGATGTGAGATTCTTGAAACACTATGATGCTAAAATAGCGTGGCTTCATAGTTTAGCTAAGATAAACGAGGTTTCACCAGTTCTGGTAACGGGTTAAAGTCTTAAGAAGTCTTGGCGAAGACATGACAGTTCGTCTGTCAGAGCATTTGGTGAAGTACCATACAATTGGAAAATGAAAACCGATATGGTATACTGTACCGGTTTAATGTAGTCAGAATTCGGTTTAGTTGCATGAGTCTTTCTTGTAGAAAATTCAAAATAGGCAAATAGGTTTAGTTTAGTTATGATAGGTTCGAAACTGAAGAAGGATTCTCTCCTAACTACCAAAAGAACAAAAGAAGTTGGTTATGACTCCTTTCCCAACTAACTCTGATTTTATTTTTTTCCTACTTAACTTTACCAGCAAATTATTTTTGGTTTTGCTTCAAGAAAATAAAAAAAAACAAATCGGAGGGATGTTCGTGTAACCGTAGCCCTGTCATTTTGAATTATTATCCGCGGGGCCCGCCACGTTAAACCCGCTGCGGGGTGGGTGCGGATCGAACAAATTCGAGTTTTAAATATAGCGGATCATGCGGATGCGGGTGTTATATATTGCGAGGCGGGTGTGGGTCATGTTATTTTAATTTGCGGATCATGCTAATATTTGAAATTGTGTCATTTTGAAGTTTTATAATTGTAAAACTGTGTGTTGTTTTAAAGGAACTGCATATCGTTTTTTAAATACTATGTCGTTTTAAATCTTTTTTAGGGTTAATGGTAAAAACAGAATAACATTCATATCTATCTCTTTGTTTTCGTTTGCACCTCCTTTTCTTTTCTCTTTCTCTCTCTCTGCAAGACTGCAAATTGATCTGTTCTGATCGATGGTTCGAGCTCCATCCTCGTTCTTCTTCCTTTGATTGAGGAAGGTAAGTTTCCCCTCTTCATCCCTTGGCATCAAATCTTGTTTGTTCGGTTTGATTTTGAATTCACGATTTGATTTTTGGTTTGCTGAGTCTGATTTTTTTTAGGTTGCCTCTGAGTGTTTTCTTTTTAGTGATTGGTCTCTTTTTTTTATTCTCCTTTCGTATATTTGCTCTTAACAGATTCTAGATATGGAATCTGAGAAGCAAAATCCAGCTGATTGTGGGAATATGCCAAAGAATTGGACTGCTGCTAGTGAAGGGTCAAGTTTACCACAATCAAATCATGAGGAATCTAAGGCCAAGAGGAAAAGGCACTCACCTGCGTGGGAAAATTTCACTGTGATCACCAAAGTCAGCTGTGAGGGTGTCTCTGAACTCAAAGCTAAGTGCAATCATTGCTTAAAAGACTATGCTTATGAATCACACAAGAAAAGTACATCTAACTTTAACCGGCATTCACTAGTGTGCAGCAAAAAGCCTAGAGATGGTGATGTAGGTGCAATGCTTGTTAATTTAGAGGGGAAAATACAAGCTAGAAAGATTGATCAGGTTGTTTTCCGTGAAATGGTAGCTAAATGCATAATTGAGCATGATTTGCCCTTCTCATATGTTGAATATGATAGAGTTAGGCTAATCTGGAAGTACTTGAATGATGATGTCAAGTTTATAGTAGAAATACAGCTGCAGGCGATATTTTTAAGTTTTATGAGAATGAAAAGACAAAGTTGAAGACAGAGCTGTTGGAAATTCTTGGTAGAATAGCATTTACATCTGATCTTTGGTCTGCTATAACTGTGGAGGGGTATATCTGTTTAACCGTCCACTATGTAGATAAACATTGGAAGTTAAGGAATAAGATTATGTCCTTTATATTTTTGCATCCTCCACATACTGAAATCGATTTAGCTATGAAGATCCTAGAGGTGTGGAAAGAGTGGGGGATTGAGAGGAAAGCATTTTCTGTTAAAGAAGCTGCATGGTGGATTGAGAGGAAAGCATTTTCTGTTAAAGAAGCTGCATTTCCTTAGATAATGCGAGCAATAATGATAGCATGCAAAACATACTGAAAAGAAGCTGTTAATACATCACGATTTATTGTGTGGTGGAGAGTTCTTCCTTGTAAGATGCTCTGCCCACATTCTGAATCTGATTGTCCAAGAGGGGTTAAAGGTGATGGGTGATGCTTTAAGAAAAATCAGAGATAGTATCAAATTTGTTCAAGCTTCAGAGTCTCGAGGTAAATTGTTTGCAAGCTGCGTGGATTCTGTTGGGATTAATCTTAGGACTGGTTTGACATTGCATGTGTCTACACACTGAAATTCTATGTTTAAGATGCTTGATAGAGCTATCAAATATTGTTTTGCATTTGATAGTTATCAAGGCATTGATCCAATCTACAAGTTTCTTCCCACAAGAGCTGAGTGAGATCTAGGAATAAAAATATGTGAGCTATTGCAACCTTTTGATGAGATTACCAACTTGATTTCAGGTTCTACTTATCCTACCTCAAATTTGTATTTTATGCAAGTGTACAAAATTGAGTATTGGCTGAGAGCACATGAGGATAATGGAGAACGTGTTATTTGAGATGGTGGAGGCTATGAAAGCCAAATTTGATAAGTATTGGCATGATTATAGTGAGATCTTTGCTATGGCGGCTATTTGTGATCTAGGTTTAAGTTATCACTACTTGAGTTTTGTTTCACAAATTTAGATCCGAGTACGAGTCAACAAAAGGTCGACAATGTGAAAAATAAACTGAATCTGCTTTTTGAAGCTCATTCCAAGACAATAGCCCAAAGCTCTTAATCTGTGGAAAATTTAGAAGAAGCAGTGGCTGGAGTTGATGATTCTCAGTCTCATGGGAAAGCTGCCATCAATTATAATGTAAGTGTATCTATAGTTACTAAATTTTTAGTTTTGTTTAAAAGATCTTACACATGGCCTGTTTGCATCGATGTAGGATTTCAATAAGTTCCGCAAAAAGAATATTACTGCTAGCGGCAAATCTGCGTTGGATTTGTACTTAGATGAACCACCAATCGACGTGGAGATGTTTGGAAGCTTAAATGTTCTTGATTATTGGAAAGACAACTCCCATCGCTTTGGTGAATTATCTAAGATGGCTTGTGATCTCCTGAGCATACCGATCACAGCAGTTGCATCTGAGTCTTCTTTTAGCATTGGATCACGGGTTTTAAATAAGTATAGAAGTTGTCTTCTCCCACGTAATGTGCAAATATGTGCTCGTAATTGGCTTCGAGGTTTCGAACCATATTATGATATGGTAAGTTAGAATGCTTCGTTGATATTTCAATTATAATTTAATAGTTATAGCTGTACTAATTTTAAAGTTATTTTTGACAGAATCTGAGAGTGGTGAAGTCCATGGTGAAGATGATAACTTGCCTTCGTAGAGCCTTCAACTTTGTAAGAAATACTTAGTGTTGGAATCAGAGAGTTTGGAGATGATTTGTGTTTATGAGAAAATCCACCACCTTATGGTTATCTTATGCTTTGTTGTATGACTTGATAACTTATGTTTTGTAACTTTTGTTGTCACTTTCAACATTTTCAGGCATAATTTTATGTTTTTAAATGGTTTAGTTTCTTTTTTTCATCTTTGGCGGATAATTCGCTAGATCCGCTTGATTAATGCGGGACGAATGCAGATAACCTATTTACATTATGCAGATCAAATGGGTAATTTTTCATTACATAAAATTAATTTAAACCTGCTGTAGAGCAGATTAGCGGGTCGCGGATTAACTCGCATGACAGGGAATGTAACCGTTCCTGTTTTTTTAGTCCTGAAAATACGAAACCTATAAAGTTCCGTTTTGGACAAGTGACGTGCTTGGAGACCAAATATTTGACCAACTTGTTTATTTTTTTCGACTAAATGTTTGACCACATAAGAATAATAAATTGCTAATTTATGTCATCAATTCTATATATCTTTTATTTTATTTGCAACTTATGTACATACGATATTTAATTTATTGAAAAAAAACTTGATAAGAGAAAACTCCCATTGTAAAACTGCTACAAGAAATAGTATTCAGTTCGATCAAGTTAGTTTTTAAGGCTTGGGTATTAAAGACTTCAAAAAATAGTCTCCACGTTGCCCGGTATGTTTTCAAAATTAAGCTTAGAGAAAACGTTGATTAGGTCTGAAAGGTTATCAGAACCTATCCATCAATATTTATATATGACCTGCCATTAAACCAGAAGTCCACAACATTGTTACCAAACTCTCTCATTCTCCTCGTGTTTTTCCTTTTCGGATTTTATTTCCATAATTTATTATATATATTATAGCTAGGTATTTAGAAGTTTCCAAGCATTAGCACCCCCCACTAACTAACAAAGGAAATGTAGTTGAAATCCACATATATCATGGAATAACAAAGATCTCATGATCTATCTAATGTAATGTAATGCTTCTAAAAATTGCCCATCAATACATACAGTATAGTATAAGTAGAGGTGTCAAAATGGGATGTGCACGTCCATTTTGACCCATCAAATATTGTCCATTTTTATTGTGGACAAAATATTATCTGTCTCCATTTACGCCCGTGTCTATTAACGACCAAATTCATTAACACCCGTGCTAAATGGGTTATCCATGGTCTGTCTATGGACCAAAAATTTTTGGTGGAAAACTGTGTTTTCGTAATTTTTGACGGAAAAATGTGTTTTCGTATTTTTGGCGGAAATTGTGTTTTCATGTTTTAGGTGAGAAAATCAATTTTGCCCTAAATTTTTGTAATCTATGGATCGTCCATTGTCCAACAGTGTTCGTCCAATTTTGTCTGTGGACCAAATTGGACGTACATCATTTTAGTCTGTTTCGTTAATGGACTGTCCTTGTACAATCCATAATTTATTGGACATGAACAGACCACGGGCGGTCCGCCTATGTTGACACCTATAAGTATAAGTTCCAATTATGAGTATTACATATTTATGAAAATAACCTATAATTAAACTAATTATAAGCATATGGAGCCTCATTTATTAGGAAAAACATTAAAATACCATTTCAATAATTGATCACAAACTAATATATATAGTATAAGTTTTTAAAATAAATATATATACCAAAATTTAGTAGTTTATAATCGAATTTTTGTAATTAATACATATGTTATGTATATAGATTTTTAGTTATAAGTAAAAATAAAGAAGATATTTATGATATGATATACGTATGTTGCCCAAGATTACACAAACGTAGATGAGTATTGGTGGCTTGAAGTAGCGGGTGTAGGTTAGAACTTAAAATAAAACCTTAAATTAATACTATACGAAGAGAAGTTGAGAGGTTAACGAAATCAAGCCCACAGCAAGCAATCTCTACTCTTATTATATATTTGAATTTTTAATATATTCCATAAATATTATGAACTAATTATTATCATAAAAACAAAGAAAAAGAAAAAGGTAGATTACTTAGAAGGAGGTGTTGTGTTGGTTAGGGAAGACGTTGGCATCACTCGCCGGTGAAGAGGTCCGTCCAAACCCTCCCGACTCTCTAACGGATTTTATTTTATTCTATTTTCTTCATATAAATATATATAACTTTCTATTATAGACTATATATATATGTATATATACGTGCTGTTGCTCTTCAGCTTTCTTCTTGTTCCCACATATCCATCTTCCCCAACCGTTCCCCCAAAAAAAAAACTTAGGGTTTCAATTTCGAGATTTATACATATATGTCCATAAAGCACATATATATATATATATATATATATAAACACCAAACTAGTTTCTTCCGTTATTGATAGAACGTCTTGTGTGTTTTCTTTGCTTGTGATATTCTTTCTTCGTTCTTGTCTTGGTTAGGATCTGTATTCTTGAAATTAAGGGATTAAATAGATCGGCGTAAAGAAGAAAAAGATCATGTGTAGTCGAGGCCATTGGAAACCAGCGGAAGACGAGAAGCTCAAGGATCTTGTCGAGCAATACGGTCCTCATAATTGGAACGCCATAGCTCTCAAGCTCCCTGGTCGATCTGGTAAAAATCTTATATAGATTTGGTCCATATATATATAACTAGGGTTTGATATATATTAATTGTGTTGATCATGTATATGCAGGTAAGAGTTGTAGACTGAGATGGTTTAACCAATTGGATCCGAGAATAAACCGAAACCCTTTCACGGAAGAAGAAGAAGAAAGACTTTTAGCGGCTCACCGGATCCACGGGAACAGATGGTCCATCATCGCAAGGCTTTTCCTCGGAAGAACTGATAACGCCGTCAAGAACCATTGGCATGTCATCATGGCTCGTCGCACACGTCAAACCTCCAAGCCTCCTCTCCTTTCCTCGACGACTTCGTCTTCTTCTTTGATGACGTGTGAACAAATCATGATGAGTTCTGGTGGCTATAACAGTAATAATAACTCCGGTAATCGAAAGAGGTTGTTACCAGCCAACGTTATAAATTTCCCTTACCAATTCTCTCATATTAGTCATCTTCAGTTCCTCAAAGAGTTTTTCACCGGAAAGATCGCTTTAAGTGCCAAAGGTAAACTCAATATCGATCTATTTTCTATAAATGTGTTTGCGTGTTAACCAGAGTGTTTAAAAAATGTATGCGTAATTTTCATTGCATCAAATTTTCTGAAGATTTTTAAAATTATGTGACAAAAATCATGTTTTTCTTGTAGGCAAAGTGATATATCACTTTATGTTATCCCTATATCTTTATTCTTTTGCTGTTATAATCTACGTACGTGGCTTGTGATTTTGATCTCTTTTTTTCAATGCGATCGCAGCAAACCAGAATAAAAAACCTATGGAGTTCTACAACTTTCTGCAAGTAAACACGGATTCAAACAAGAGCGATATAATTGATCAAGATCATTCAGATCAAAGCAACTCCATTGACTCGGACAACAAAAACGAAAGTCGTGTTCCCTTCTTCGACTTTTTGTCTGTTGGGAGCTCTGCCTCCTAGGATTAGCTTCTTAATTTGCAGTAAACCCTAAATTTTCTAGCTTGACTATTTAGTCCCTACGTATACGTACAAGACTTTAGATGGTTAGTATTATGTTTGATGTGTAAAATCACTAATTAGTGAGCTGATCTTACCTGACCAAAATGTGAAAAGAAGTTCTGTATTTCATTCGGGCTGTTACCTATCAAAGTTATCAGTACTTATCAGTATTGTTGGAATCTATTTGTTAACTTCTTAACTTCTCTTGTAATATGAAATGAATTATATGTATGTTTAAATGTCTAATCATACAGATATGTGACAAAATAATAATCGTATAAATCTTATACTGCGGCGGGATCTTAATTTGGAAAGAAAAAACGGCTTGGTGATCTCAAGAGAACAAAAGATGTCGTGTAAGGAAGAAATATATGCAGTTTACATCCGTGGACTAATCAACTATATAGTTACGGTCAAGATCATGCGCAAATGATTCCTTGCAGACTATCCATAACGTATATAAACCAAGGAAATTAATTAGAATAATATATTGGATAGTAGATAACTAGTTAATTATATAAAAATATGTCCAGTGGAAAGTAAATTCCCTTATGTATTCAAAATTTTAAGAAAAATATTATTGCAATACAGTCTATAAATATCGAATTCATGTTAGTCATAAATGATTGAAGTGTGTTTCTACTCTTTCAACATGATAGTTTACTTAACTCATGAATTTAAATATTTCGTTGAGTTTATCACCCTATCAATATTTTTAGCACGCTAGTAACCATTTTTGCTGTATTAAACTGTACATTTTTGCTACGAATTACAAATCTATACGATAATGACTAGCGTTTACATGTATTTTATGGGTTTTGAATATGGACATAACACATCGATATTACTATATAAACGTACTATATATTACATGTTTTGATCGGTTAAATACAGTATGTTTAGCTTAAGAAAGCAGAAAAATGATTGCAAGTCTTTGTATTTTTTTCCCCTAAAAACTGATCACAATTAGATAGTAAGAGCAGGTCCATCGGTAAAAAAAATTGGGTGTCTTAAAGTTTTTAATTAATTAAAATTGAACAAATAGTGTAGAATCGTGTCTCTGCATAGACACGGTAGACACCAAATGTCTCAATACGTGGCAAGATGTAATTGGAAGATAATTTTATTTTTTTTCTAATTTCTTCATTACACGAAAAAATCGGAAAACATATATCTCTCTCTCAAAATCGGAAAAATCGCATCGATGAATCTGTGATTAATCCATGAATCGATTCCGATTAATCCCTCTTTCGATACATTTTTGTTGAATCTGGTGATATATTTTGTTTGAAAACTGTGTGATCTATCTCTGAGAACGGAAGTTTCAGCCGATTTGCATGTCTAATTCCTCTTCTCCAGCGTTGTTTGGGAACTTCTGAGATCAGGTTAGATTTTCGTGACTCGCTTGAGCCTCTATTTGATTCGTTTTGTCATCCTTCGGATTTTGTTAGCGATGATAGTCATAGAAATTTCAGTGACCAGTAGATGAATCGCTATGATTCTTTTTATATATTTTCTTATTGAGATTTTTTTTTGTAATTTGATCATTGACTAGTAAGCTCCCAGAGATCTTATCCATGATCTCTACTAATTTTGCTTGTAAGTGATGCAACCTACAATATTCATTCGGCTTTGTCTAAGTCTGACTCTGTGGTTTCTCAATTGTTGATGATATATGTTGAATTGCTGAAATTGTTTTTTGTGTTGTTTGTCTTCATGTATAAAGGTTGTTGTGGTGTGTTCTACTCGCCAAAGAATTAGAAGCACTGTCTTTGTTATAGTGCTTAGTATTTGGGAGTTATGGAGAATGCGTGTTGTGTTGTTGCTCAGGTAAAGTTTACTTGAAAATGAGAATGAGATGGCTTGTTGTGAGGCTGAGACATTAGAATTTGGAGTTAGTTGCAGGGAAGTGGCTGTAGAAATGGATGAGTCTAAGAAGAGGATGTAGGAGACAACAGAAAAACTAGGCAAAGAAGTTGAAGTGTTGAAACAAAAAGAGTTTGTTGCTACGAAGAGAAGAAGAACCTGAGCTTGCTTATGAGTGCCATTGTACAAGGTAATTACTTGGGTCTTTAGAACTTTTATTCACATAACTTGTTAATGTCCCTGACCATAAAAATGTGGCTATGTTTATTGATTGGATTTTGTCTGTTTGCTTCTTGGCTTGCTTCTATGTTGATCATAATCTATTGTGACAGATCTATCATTTCCAAGAAATTCTTCCATAGATACAGTCTTCGAACTGGTAAAGCATGTTTCACCAATAGCTGAGTTCTCTCATGTCTTTGAATTTTAGCTTTTGTTAAAACCTAACCTCGCTTTCGAATTTCTATGTACTACACAGAAAGAAAATGTTTCAACAGAGTCTGCACCACCATCATATTCATCTCCTGCATAATTGTCTCTTTCTGTGGCTTCACAACCATCATCTTTCCCAACATCACCACTTTTCTCCCAGAGCTAATTGCAGCATCCTGCAAGTTCATCGATACTAAAACTGACACAGCGCCCTCGTCTGTCAAAGGAAGTCTCTCATGGTCAAATCTATAGTTAGAACTCACTAGGTAGAAGCTCAGCAACAAAAGAGAGGCAGTGAATTCCTTTGAGATCTGATTCTTCTGAATCTGGACCATCTGAAGGTTGGTCACTGCAATTTTTTTCTAAAATATTTTAAGTTTTTTTATTGTAATATATATATTTTAAAAAAAATCTTCTATAATTATTTTTTAATTATTTAAAGTTTAATTTTATATATTTTTCATAAGTTTAACCCAACATTTGTTATATTATAAATTTTAACTAAATTAAATACACATAATCAATTAATAATTATTTTCAATTTTAAAGACACTCTTAAAAGTATCACTAATGAAGGGACAAAAATTAATGTTCATTTAGGTGGGAGTTTTCTATTTAAATATGATTAGATTATATATTAATTAATTCTTATATTAATTAATTCTTAAGATACCCATTAGGGTGTCAGTAACGTGGGTGTTCTAGACAAACTATCAAGGCTTTGATGAGACACATTTTAGAAAACTTAATTAAATCTAGTTTTTAATGGTGAAGTATAATAAGAGAAAAACGAAATGGATGTTGGAGTATAGATATGATTAAGTTGGGGGTAGTTATCAGCCACCAAGAAAGATATTTCCAAGGCGCAGCAAATAACACCTTAGTCAAAATAAACAAAATACAAAAAAAAAAATTCTAAAATAATGGATGTAGTTGGAGATATAAGCACACATCTTGACGACAGTTGATAGGACTTATGACACATCTTGTACATAGTTTTTATTTCTTTCTTAACCATGCTTTCTAATTTCAATTTTATTCATTTTCAGTTTAATTAATAGATTACTTTATTTGTTTTCTCTTAAAATTGGTTTCATCGTGTTACTCATAGAATTTCATTGGGTTAAATATCGTATCCAATTTTTCGATTTTTGTTTTCGGACAAAAACAAAAAGGTTCAATTTAGAAGCTTTGGGGCCAAAAAGTAAAATTGAAAAGAAATTAAGGATTAACTTGCAGTAGCTGCTGACATATACAAGTGGTAATTTTAGCGTAAGTCGAAGCACGTGTGAGTCATGTGATAGCTCTCCTCTACCTCGCCGTCACGGAGCCCCTAACCCCAAAACGCCGGCTGATCCTCGTATTGCGTTTCAAGTTTGTTGCTAACGCGGAAAAGCGTTTCGTGCTGGCGTTTTAGTTCCTGTTAGTTGTTAATGTAACTCAATCTGGATCGCAATTAAGTTAACCCACCAAATTGAACACATTTTCAAGTTAAGATTAGTATATTACCGAAGATGTTACTCTAGATGATAATCATAGGTAAACAGCAATAATAGAGTTTTGAGCTCTTATTTCCACATTGAAATTATGATTGTTGTTGGCGAAAATATATAAGTTGTAGACACAGAACACATAAAAGCTATCTATGTGAGGTAATGCCGTATATGACCTGTAATTAAACCACTAGTTTATACAGTCTCTCTCGCAATATGAGAGCTTCAGTCCTAAGCCAAAAGAGAAGCTAAAGTCGTCTTTTGCTTGATTTCACATGAAAATGTCCATCCTGTAGATCACAATTCGTAACAGAAGATAAGTTTAGAAGATATACAAAGAAAGAAAAGAAATATGGTATCAGGAAGCAATTGGGGGGGGGGGGGGGGAACTATTACCAGCTTCTTCTTTTGGGGGTAATTGTTGGGGCAGCACTAATTAATCTATCAGAAACCATACGGCTTATATATGACATGAAGTTATGGCCCCGAAGTGAGTGATCTTGGGCAAGTTCAAACATCTTATATGATTCAAGCATAATCTTTTCAGTCTTTTCCATTGTCTCGCTCTCCAGTTCCTTCCCTTCCCTCATCCACTTACGCACCTCCACCACACGATCCTTATCAGATTCTTCTCTAGCTGTTTTTTTAAGTTATCTGACCTGTGGAACAGCTCTTGCTGTTCTGTGATAACAGCTCCAAAAAGATTAATCAGCTCATCCTTGGCAGAAATTCCAACCTTTGTTGCTTCTGCTCTTTCTATTTCCTCCAGCACCCGCATATATGCCTTCCCTTCCTCCTTCTCATACACCGATCTTATTACATTAATACATTCCTTTCCCAAGACATTCCCACCTCTTTCTTTCAACCATAACTGGTCCTCCAACATTCTTGAGCCTCTGCTTTCTTCACCAGATTCCATTTTCAATCCTCTCTTGTACAACTCAAATACATAATATATCATCAAACATGTTTCTCTTGCCCATATTATGCAAGCGTCGAGGGATGAGTAGAACTCTAGAGATTTACTGGTGCTCTCCAGATACGAATTCACTACGAACGAAAAAACCTTTGTCCTTCCACATACCAACTGTGCTTGATGCAATGAAGTTCTTAAGCTGCTCATTTGTGGTGGAAGACAGATGTCCACCCGCTTCCGGACACATCCTGTCTATTTGCTTCTTTAGTTTCTCATTTCATATACGCAAATTTTATTCTACCATACTCTGTTTCCTTTAATAAAAAGTAAAAATGCTAACTTTATCTACTATCAAGTGACTTACCTCAAGGCTGAAGAATATGATATAGACAGGACTCGAGGAACCTCTCTTTGCACAAGAATCCAAGTTTTCAGTTTCTAATGGCTTTTACGGAGGAGATCTAACCAAGTATATATGAAAGGGAAACGTCTCTCTAAATCCTGATTATTATATACAAAAGCCTCAAAGGAATCCTAAGATGCGAAATATTAATAAACAAAGATCAAGTTGACCAACATTTGTGTGTTTTCTCAAATCTGTGATCTTTTTTTGGCGTTTCAAAAAAATTGCCGACTCTGATAACGAGAGCGGTTATTTTCTTAAAAATTAAAAACTTAAAAACCTTCCACAAAAAACACACGGGAGAGAAATATACAAATGTTGCGTTCGCGTTTGCGTTTGCGTTTGTTGCTAACGCTAACGCGGAAAAGCGTTTTAGTTCGTGTAAACTGTAACTCAATCTGGATCGCAATTAAGTTAATCCAGCAAGAGTAAAGATTACGCACGGATCACATCGTCTTTCTCTTCACAGTGACTGGATCAAATCAAAGCCGAGATTCAGGATTTCTTCTCTAATTCGAAGAATCCGCCATAGATATGGCGACTAAGGCGGCATCGTCTTCCACTCTCCCCAAATCTGGAGCCATTTCCAAAGGCTACAATTTCGCTTCCACTTGGGAACAGGTAATCGCACAATCCGAGTTCGAAATCTCTCCATGGGATCCATGAAATTCCATTGATGAGCTTAGTTTCCGGTGTACCTCCAAATTAGTTTTCGGATCATATGTTTGGATCTGATTGATGCTATGTTTGCTGAGAATATACTGAATTGTAATGTGGTTACTTCCCTTTACAGAGCGCTCCTTTGACAGAGCAGCAACAAGCAGCTATTGTTTATTTATCTCACGCAGTTGCTGAGCGGCCATTTCCTGCTAATCTTGTGAGTCTGGAGTTCTTTGTTTTGGATTTTGTTTATAATGTTTTCCTTTTTTGTTTGTTTGATGTCAGTGTTAGTTCATGGTTGTAGGTACATGAGAATATTCACCGACCTGAAAATGGCTTGTCAGTCTCAACAGAGGACGCAAATTTGGGAGATTCTGGAGCTATTGAAGCTGTTTTGGTTAATACTAATCAGGTAAATCTCTTCTCCTGCAACTTGATATTCCAAGGATCTGTGGAGGAAGACCATACTTAGCTTATTTGATTAAGGAGTTTTTTATTTACTACTATAGGAGCTACATTTGTAATTGTGGGCATCTCTTTTCTTGCATCTTTATATGTGTACTTATGCTTCTTCATTTTGACGTTATGTTGTTTTTATTACAGTTCTACAAATGGTTTACTGATCTTGAATCAGCGATGAAGTCTGAGGTTAGTGATAGTCATGTTGTTCATAGGTGTACAAGTTGGGAAACATTAGTTGATATGTTTCTAAATGTTTTGTTATTTTCTGACTTAGACAGAGGAAAAGTATCGCCACTATGTCAATACTTTAACTGAGCGCATTCAGACTTGTGATGATATACTTCATCAGGCAGGTTTCCACCAAGTTTTGCATATTGCTGTGGTCTTACCTTGCCAAGAAATTATAAGGCATCTGCTTCAAGATTGACCTTATGATTCCTTCTGTGTAGGTTGATGAAACACTTGACCTATTTAATGAGCTACAGCTTCAACATCAAGGAGTAACTACGAAGACTAAAACTCTTCATGATGCGTGTGACCGTCTGGTATCGTTTTCTCTGTCTTCTATGCAGCAAGATGATTTATTGTTTCTTTTAATCTCGTACATGTTATTTCCCTCCTACCTACTATAAATATTGCAATGACAAACAAAAGATGCTTAATGCATCATGGCTGATCAATAGTTTCTGACTCGCTATTTCATGGTTGAAGTTTGCTTGTCTGAGCTAATTTTCACTTTCTTCCCCCTTTGTTAGTTAATGGAGAAACAGAAATTGATGGAGTTTGCAGAAGCTCTAAGGAGTAAGCTCAACTATTTTGATGAATTGGAGAATGTAAGATTTAAATTCTGGCTTACCAACATAATTGTCACATGTTAAAGTATCTAGGGGTGGGCATTCGGATATCCATTCGGGTTCGGGTCGGGTATTTCGGGTTTTCGGATATTCGGGTATAGGGCTATAACACCCGATCGGGTATTTTGTAGTATCAGGTCGGGTTCGGATCGGTTTATTCGGATTCGGATATTTTCGGGTATAACCGAACCCCGACAATATCCGAAAATACCCGATAGTTTCGGGTATGGTCATCCGAAATTAGGGAAAAAAACCGAACTTAGCAAAAACTAAATATCGACACCAAAATTCCAAAATTAAACTGAAGTGCCTAAAATTCAAAAGAAGTGATTCAATCATTCAAAGTTATACAAAAGTTCTAAAGTTCAAACCAAGTAGAAAAACATAATATTAAAAACAGAGAAGAAGAAGACAATGTTCATTGTTAAAGACAAGAGAACCAAGTAACCAACAGAGCTGATTCGATCCTTGAGTAAAAAACACCAAAACCGAATCCAAACTTCAACTTCAAGTTTTCAAGAACTCTATTGTCTTCTTGAGTTCCTGTGAATATACAAACCCCATATCCTATTAAACTAACATCAATGAAAACTTAAAAACTGTGACACATATGAAATCATAAACTTAGAGTAGCAAGTTCCTTACAATCCTTATGCATCCGGTTAGAGTAGCAAGTTCCCTTACAATCCTTATGCATCCGGTCGGGGTTTCAAACTCTGAATAAGACAAATATAAACTTGTTATTACATAAGAATTAAAGGAATTAACATTAAGTATAGAGTCCAAAAACATACCTCTCTCCGGATTATCTTCAAACTCAACATCAGCAAGTATTTGTGCATTTGTAAGCACTTTTTCTTCATATTTAAGGTCTTGTTTCATCCATTGCTGCCATCAAAACTTCAACCATATAGTGAGTTAGACAACTCCTATATGGTTCTATTATCCTTCCACTAGTGCTAAAAGCACTTTCAGATGCAACAGATGACACTTGTATAGCAAATAAATCCCGAGCCATCTCTGACAAAATGGGATACTTGTCACAGTTTTTTTTCCAATAAGATAGTACATCATACTCAATTCCCATAACCAGTTCTGGATTTTCGACTTTGTCTTTCAGATATGAATCCAACTCATTTGTGTTTCTAACTCCTATCTCTTTAAGCATGTTATTGTACCTTTTCTCAATCCTATGGTAACCAAGCTCATCATCAACCAACTCCATCGAATCTATTTGCTGCTCTTGAATAGACTGAGATGGTCGAGTAGATTGAGACCGGGCTTGAGATTGTTACTGCTTTTTTCTCATGCCTTTCTCTATACTACTTAAACATATCATCCAACAAATAACAAACTGAATCATACAACTCCTTAGCCTCATAGATCCTTCCCCATACAACTCCTCAAAACACATTTTTGCAAATTGCATCTTCTTCCTAGGATCAAACACAAGAGCTACTACCAACTTGTTGATATTCTTCAAGCCATCCCAATACTTATCAAACGTGGAAAACATCTCTTGAGCCTTCAACTTCAGTTCACTATCATAGTTGTTAGATAACAACCTAAGATTCGATGCTATGTTCACTATCTCTCCATAACATCTATGTGCATTCAAAGTAGTAGAAGCTGAGACTACCAATGTGGAGTTGTAGAAAATTATAAGGAATCTATTTAATCTTTCAACCACACGCCAATCATTGAATGAAGGAGGGCCAATCCTTTTCTTTTCTTTCTCAACCTCCAAGAAGTGGTCATTGTATAATTTGTCTTCTAACTCCATCTTATCAAATGCAACCTTGAACTTAATTGCCCGTAGCAGCATCAAATAAGTCGAATTCCACCTAGTTGTCACATCTAATGGCAAACTACCCCGTGTTATCCGACCAGATTCTACCTTCGTGCAAATGCATTTTGCCTAGTTGTTCCGAGATCTAACATATGAGATTGCATTACGGACTGCGATCACACTATCATTTGCTTTCTCCAATCCGTCCCTTACTATCAAGTTAACGATATGACTAGCACATCACATATGCATTAGCTCTCCGTGCATCTCTGAAGAATCATCACCTATTAAGGAGAAACTAGATTCAAAATTTCTCAAAGCATTACTATTAGCTGTTGCATTATCTCTGATCACACATAATATCTTCTCTATTCCCCACTCACCGAGCATTCTAGAAGGACGTTAGAAATGGTTTTACCTCTGTGATCTGGACGTACTTGAATCCTACGATCAGCTTCTTTAACCGCCACCATGCATCAATGTAATGTGCGTTATAACCATATAACTTGCACTGAAAACAAAGTAATATTAATTAATATTAAACATAATATGATAGTGTAATGATGAAGTCAATATACATTACCAGTAACTCGAGAAACCCAAATATCGGTCGTGAGTGATACTCTTTTGCTTGTTAGCTAGGAACCATTTCTTCATACTAGCCTTTCTATCAACAAATATTTGAACAATGTCTCTTCTTCTGTCCTTCTTGAGTGAGGCTTGTAGCAGGTTCATCCTATTGCGAAGTGTCGAAATGCCATACCTTCCACGAAAGACAAAGGCAACTCTCCTATGACAAGCATCTCATTAGTGGCTTCTCTAAAAACACTCTCGGGCACTTTAGCATTCTAGATTTCCTTGCTTATTAATAACTTTCGATTCGAGTAGGTTCATCACCCTCCTGCCCTGTCTTAACTTGCCGACAGCCTCCAAGATGATCACGCAAATTTGTAGTCCCTGACTTCGTTGAACATGCATAATTATTCTTGCAATAGTTGCAGATACATCTATCACGATTGTTCTCTACTCGTGTGAAATGAACCCGGACATCGACCTTGTTGGGAGTACCTTCGGCTCTTACTATTTTCTTGATCGAAGTTGCTGCACCTCCGGGGAGGTTGTTTCCGTTTGACCCTTTGTTTTGACTTTAGAGTAAGAAACTCTTCTTCTTCCTCGCTAATATCATGTTCATCTCTCTCTATTATCTTGTTGTGCAGCTGATGATGAATCCATCTGCAAATAGTAAAATAAACAATTATATGCTTCAGTCACTCATCATCAATAAGATTAAGAACAAGTTAAGAGTTAGAACTAGAGGCCAAGAAGAACATTCAATTAAATTGTAGAAGAACTATATGGTTTATTCTTTTTAAAAAAATCAATATTCCTTCAAACGATTATCAGAGATTTCAATTTTCATCCGTGTGAGAAAGTAAACTAAAAATTACACGAACACTTTTCTATAGTTATCAAAATATATATTGCGTGTAAAGATAAACATGAGTGTTCACTTTTTTTTTTCTTTTGACGTCGAGTGTTCACTTCCAAGTTATGGTCCTATTACGTTACATAGATACTGTACTCTTCCTATTCATAACATATCGTAATCATAATCATCCAAAATCAATCTTTGTCTCAACTAATAAAGTAATGAGTATCTACTATCAACTATAATTTGTAGGAACCACAGAAAATAACATTTTGCTAATGCCATCATTTTCACACACTATTACTTCAAAGCATATATATTTTATTTTATTTTTGTTAAAACATCAAAGCATTTATTGAATTGTTAGTTATCAAGAAAAGCATTTTCTGAATTATTGTGTGAGAACTGAGAACTAAAAGAGAAACACCGTTATAAAATCAAACCGAATACCACACTAAATTCTATTTGGTTTCACTTCGTGGATAGATACATTCCCTAACCAAATAAACCCAACCAAACCAGATTTGAAACTAAGATCGATTTGATTCCTATCCCACAAAAGTAAAATAAAAAATGAAAAGAAATACAAACTCAAACTCAACAAATTATACTATAATTAAATTGATGAGAATAAAAAAAATGTGTGTACAAACTCAAACAAGGTGAAAATGCACTGCACCTTCAAGACAACACTTAAGCATAGAACTAGTCTAATAGAACTAGCCATCAAGACAACACTTAAGCATGCTGTGAGAAAACCATTTACCAAAATTAACTATTTAAAGGCTAGTCTAATAGAAACAAAGCAATAAGAATCCTCAAATTTTTTCAGTTCTGAATTATTTGCTAGTTCGGTACTAGACAATAGACATGAACATAAGCTTAACAAAACCCTATTGTGCATCTGTTCAGAAGTGAAATAATGTCCGCTGAAAAGTATAAAGTATTCATCATATATATTTCAGAACAAAAACACATTAACTGTTGAATTAAGAAGACAAATCACCCATCAAATAAAATAGACCAAGAATACACAATACTCGACATCAATCAAATAGTAGCAGCAAGACCGTGCACCAATTCATATGATTTGGGAACTCTAAGCACTACATCAAACCACTCAATCTACCATTTAAACTCTTTATCGTGATAATAGAACAAAATATTCTTTACCACAATACAGAACTGCCCACATTATCTTTAGCAATTGCAATTCTTTTATCAGTTTCTTAGCTACAAGAATGGAGATTGAATAGTCTATATAATTTGGAATTTGATGAAAACTTAGTACATGAGAATTTTGAAGAGATAAACATCATCTACTTACTGTGATATGTATTGTTGTTATGCCTGCAATATTTCCGGGAAAGTAATGGAAAAAGCCAAAGGAAAAGTGAGGAGAGAATAGAAAGCTCAAATTCCCTCCAAAAGCAAAATTCTTGAGACATCTTTACGGAAAGTGGAAAGACAAAAGTCATACACTGTCCAAGAAAAGACAACAGTAGCCGCAACCACAATCATGTCTCAAATTGATTTTCTAATTCCAATTACAGAAGCCACTAAGCTCAATTACAAACACAAACCAATTACGGAAGCTACTAGTCTCAATTACAGAAGCCACAATCTCAAACACAAACCAATTACAGAAGCTACTAGTCTCGATTACAAAAGCCACGATTTCAAACACAAACGACAAACCAATGCTTTGTTTAAACTAGATTCAAATCGGAGAGAATAACAAGTCTCACAGCATCAAATTCAACACAAATTCAGACAATAAGATCAAAGCATAAGACAAAACTCAAACTGAAAACTTGATAGATGGCCTGCGATTGCCCCAGTGAGTGCTCAGATGGAGGAGACGTTGCCAAATAGTGTAGGGTTTCCAGTTTGAGTGGTTGGGAATTTCAAGGATTGGTAAGTCGAATCGGTTGTGGCAAGTCCAGTCGTGAATCTCGGAGTCGAGAAAGGAAATAAGGGGCAAAGGGGATTTAGGGTTATAGAATTAATCATAGACTTATAAAGTATCGGGTGTATTCGGTTAACGTTCGGTTATCGGGTAATACCCGAACCCGATCGGTTATCCGATCCTTATAAATTATGAACCCGATCGGGTATTATGCCATAACCGTACCCGAACCGAACCACTTACTTCGATGCGGGTTCGGGTTCGGGTTTCGGGTACGGGTATTTTGCCCACCCCTAAAAGTATCAGTGTGTAGTTGCTTGAGATCATGCCCTTGTTTTGCTCATCAACGTAATCTATTTAAATTTTTTCCTGCCTTTGGTACTTTACTTCATAGTGTATGTAACTTACTGACTACTTTTGTAAATTTAAGAGGAAATACCTCAGCAAGATGTGAAACTGCTCTAATAACTTCATCTTCTTCTTTTGCAGATATCTTCCAATTTTTACTCTCCAAATATGAATGTATCAAATTCAAACTTTCTCCCACTACTGAAACGGCTGGATGAGTGCATATCGTGAGTAAATGATGTTGCATTTAATATTATGAAATTTGCATTCACTACTTGACAAATTTCTAGAAGAATACTGAACTTAAGTTTTTCCTTCCCCCTTGAAGTGATTTGTAATATGCCTCTTTTACCTTGAATTCTATAGGTACATCGAAAATAATCCTCAATATGCGGAGTCAAGTGTTTATTTGCTCAAATTTCGTCAGCTCCAGGTACTATGAAGAACCCTTCCTCTCTCTGTCCCTCTTTCATCTTTTTTCTCTCACAGAGAGATGCGTGGGTTTACAGTTCTTACGCATGCACAAACTCATACACTGTTTCCAGAATTATGGGAGATGTGTCTTGTAATTTGATATGAGAGAACACTAACATTTATAATTTTCACAGTCACGGGCCTTGGGCATGATTCGAACTTACATCCTTGCAGTGCTCAAAACTGCTGCTTCCCAGGTAATTTTTCTTTGTAACATGCATGTATTCTTTCATAGCTTAAACAAAGTATGTTTATAGTTCTCGAATTCATATATTGCATATCTATATCCATGTAGAAGTAATTGTGTAGTTATTCCTAGTTTCCTTGAGATATAGATGTTAATTCCATTGTCAGGTTCAGGCAGCATTTCGTGGGACAGGTGGAAACAAAACATCTGTCTCGGAGGGTGTCGAGGCATCTGTTATATATGTTCGCTTCAAGGCTGCTGCAAATGAGGTTTGATTCTTTCCATGCTAGGGCTATGATATTAGATAAGGGAACAATGAAAATTTGCTTTTGTAGCATTATTTAGTGTCAATTTCGCAAGTTTAGTGTTGAGGTTATGACATGGCAGTGTTTTCTTTCTTGTGACACTGATCATCGGGAAAAAATATTTTTCCAGCTTAAACCTGTATTGGAGGAAATCGAGAGTAGGTCAGCAAGAAAAGAATATGTTCAGATTCTTGCAGAATGTCACAGATTATACTGTGAACAACGGCTTTCTCTTGTGAGTTCATATTCTGGAATACAATATGGTTTAGTTTCTATCTGCAGGTAAATATAATCGCCTGTTTATTCTTCGTTTCACCTTATTAGGTCAAAGGCATAGTTCACCAACGAGTATCTGATTTTGCCAAGAAAGAAGCACTGCCATCTTTGACTAGATCAGGTTGTGCATATTTGATGCAGGTAATAAAGGAAAAATTACCTTTCTTTATTCATGAGGGTACTAGGAATTATACCAGTTTAGTAGAAAAGAGCATTCCTAATTTCCTATCATCACAAGTGATAAAAACATATTAGAAAATTGAGAATGTTAATTCAGCTTTAGCAGCTGAAGATTTCAACGGTCAGTAGGTCTGTTTGAAAGAGAATGGCTGGATTATCAGCTTTAGCAACTGAAGATTTTAGAGATTGTTAATGGATTTGGTTTACAAAACATGAAATTACTGCACCACATGTCTTGTCTTAACTCCATTATGAATTTCAGGTTTGTCAAATGGAGCATCAACTGTTTACTCATTTCTTTCCAGCATCATCAGAAGAAGTTTCCAGTCTGGCACCTTTAGTGGATCCTCTGTAAGTTTTTATGTGATGTGCTTTCGATGTTCACCATCTCTGTTTTTGTTCAATTTAACCCTACAATGATTGTTGGTGCCTTTTATACTGATATAAAGACAGCTAATACAGATTGATATATTTTGAGCCATAAGCATCTAATTTAACGATTTGAATACTTACTTATTGATGCAGATTGTTTATGTGTCAATGTGTCATATGCGATGAATCCCATTTATCATATTTGCTTGATTCCTTAACAGGTCTACGTACTTGTATGACATTTTACGCCCAAAACTGATTCACGAAGCAAATATTGACCTTCTATGTGAACTCGTTCATATCCTTAAAATTGAAGTCTTGGGGGAGCAGACCGCTAGACAGGCTGAAACCCTGGCCGGACTGCGGCCTACATTACAAAGAATTTTAGCCGATGTTAACGAGAGATTGACATTTCGTGCCAGAACATATATTCGAGATGAGGTGATATATTTAACGTACCAGCAGATAGTTGGATAGTTTCTTACGAGTATTTTCTTACCTTGGCCTTTACTTTCCATGAGCGTGGTGTTCTCATCTGCGTCTATGTAGGAACAAGGAACTTTATATGTTTTCACCACTAAAAGGAGTCACCAAGTACTGATAATATGAAATTTTGTTATGACTGTGATACTGAACTGACTTTTAAGTATAGAAATTTGCTAGGTTCGGCTGTGTTATCCTGTTTAGTCATAGAGGACTTAGCTTTCCTTGAGTTGCTCTGTTCGAATCTCCTTCTTACTTCTGCAGATTGCAAATTTTATTCCCTCTGATGAAGATCTGGATTATCCTGCAAAGCTGGAGGGATCTCCTAATACAACATCTGACTCCAATCCCGGGGTAGAATGAAATTCTCAAATTATTCCCATGGTTTTGTAATCTTTAGCTGTACACTTATATTCTAAGGTGCAGGATGATGAAAACGCCGATGTATTTAAGACTTGGTATCCATCTCTGGAAAAGACTCTCTCTTGTCTGTCTAAATTATATCGTTGCTTGGAGCCTGCAGTCTTCACTGGATTAGCACAGGCAAGGCTGCTCTATCAGTAACGTTTGTTACTTCCTGTCAAAGAAAAGATACCGAATTCATGTTTAGGCAAAGTTGTCTAACAAACCATCTCTTCTGTTCCACAGGAAGCTGTAGAAGTTTGCTCTCTATCAATTCAAGTAAGCAAGCTAGAAAACCAGATTTTCATCGCCTTGATTTTTTGTTCCCTCTTCGTCCTTATTTTCAGTGATATTATCAATTTCAATTACACGAAGATGTGCCATTTTCTAGTAAAAAAAAATTAACTGGCTTTTTTTTTTTAATTATTATTTACCAAGCTTTAACATCTGTTCCACGTCTACCATAGTTGAGATGTCCACATTATTTTGTCAAATGTGCAACAGAAAGCCAGCAAGCTTATCATTAAGCGATCAACTACAATGGATGGGCAGCTTTTCCTTATCAAGCATCTCCTTGTCTTGAGGGAACAGGTTATGACTGATCTCTCTTTAGTTAGCTTTTTTTTTCCTATTTAGTCAGTGGTTGAATATTAAACCATGTATATATTTGTTTCCAGATTGCGCCTTTTGACATAGAATTTTCAGTCACCCACAAAGAGCTTGATTTCTCTCATTTACTGGTTAGCTCCTCGACATTTGAGTCTACTTTGTATGATAGATCTAAACATTTCTTTATCACCTTTGAGAGGGGCTTATCTTTGGTGCAGATTTTCGGATATTCTTCCGCATTCAGTTTCTTTCTTTGCTAATGACTTTTCTAACTTTCTCCGTTAATGCTTGTAAAAAATGTGGTTAGGAACACTTGAGGAGGATACTTAGAGGTCAAGCATCACTTTTTGACTGGTCTAGATCAACATCCCTAGCAAGAACCCTGTCACCTCGCGTTTTGGAGAGTCAAATAGATGCCAAGAAGGTTGGTGATTTTTCTCTTACAACCACTATCAATTGCAGATTTGCTTCATGTTTACATAAGTTTGCCACTCAGACGTGTTGATTCATGTTACAATTTAAATCATGAGCATCTTTCTGCGAGACTGATGTACTAATATTGGTGAATAGTAATTTAATTCATAGTCTGGGATATACTTCTGTCATGCTAGTAGGATTCAAGAGATATGGCAAGTTTTTAGTAGACAAGACTATGAAATTGAATCTTGGTTGTCAAAATCACTGAACGCGAATGACTAAGAAACTTTTTTATCAGTAATGTTCATGTAGTCATTCTCTTTAGAAATTCTAGATTGGAACACCATATCTAGCTGCTTGTTGTAGTCTGATTTCCATCACCTACATACAAAATTCGATAACAGATGCCATTGGATCTCTAGTTATCTCCATTCATTACTGTCAGTTTTCACCACATTACCACCACGTAAATTATAGCCCAGAGCAAGCCATTCACAGAGCTAAGTGTTTACTTTTGGACAGAACTGTTAGATATATCTTCGTTCAGTTCAAGCGTTTACAGATGATTTTTTTTTTGTTGGTTTGTTGGTTGCATCTTGTTTACCTGGAGGCCTCTTCTGTGCTGGATCCTTGCATTACTTGATATGAATGGGAATGATGCGTACACCTTTATTTTCACAGGAACTGGAGAAATGTCTTAAGACAACTTGTGAGGAATTCATCATGTCAGTCACTAAGCTAGTTGTGGATCCTATGCTTTCATTTCTGACCAAGGTTAGTTTCTCTTTTCCTTTCTTTTTCTGGGAATAATGTTTTTCAAAGTTCTATAAAGATTTTAGACGTCCTCTAAAAATTTCAAGTTAGCATCCTTTGCACTTTTTGATTTTAAGTTCTGTGGAAGACACATTCATCTATCTAATACAATGCACCGAGAGGGTTTTCTGCAAATGGAATAGCGTAATAGTGTTGCTCTATTTCTAAATTGTGTATTTTGTATATGCAGGTCACAGCCATCAAAGTTGCTCTTTCCACTGGAACTCAAAATTCAAAAGTTGATTCTATCATGGCTAAGCCTCTGAAGGAACAAGCTTTTGCTGCTCCAGATAAAGTGGCTGAACTTGTTCAGAAGGTATGGGATAAATAACATACTTTTTTAATACTTTTGTTCTTCAAGGTATATCTCAGAAATAGAGATGGATGTAACTTCCCTTACTGAGCCATGATATTGAAACCTCTGTTCATCAGTAGTTATACCCTCTAGGTACTAACAAATATAGATGCCAATGATCCCTTGAACTTGCATCTTTTGGTTCTTCAGGTAATGCTCTTACAGTGATTGAAACAGTATGAAAAGAGAGAATCAGCGTAGATAATATATAACCCACAATAGCTTTTTGCAAATTTAAGCTTTATTACCTTAAAAGCTCAGAATGGAAAAGCACATCTTTCCTTACAAAGGAAAAGGCTGATTTGTATCACATGTACTTTAACCAGGTATACGCTGCAATACAGCAAGAGTTGCTTCCGATCTTAGCGAAAATGAAACTCTATTTGCAAAACCCATCAACAAGGACCATACTTTTCAAACCGATCAAGTAAGTCCAGTTTCTCGAAATCCTCTGCAACTTTGGCTGGTTTCATATTTGTGCTTGTTTGATACCTTGTGTCTGAATCGAAATCTCTTGCTAGTTTGAATACTAAAAGTGCATTCCAATGTATATATTTTATATTCAGGACAAATATTGTTGAGGCTCATACACAAGTGGAGTCTTTGCTCAAAGATGAGTATTCAGCTGAAGAACAAGCCAATATCAATATGATCTCTATCCAGGATCTACAAACCCAACTCGACAATTTTCTTTAACTTCTATAAATCATGACTCAATGTTTTTTGATGTCCGTACCTCTTTGGGGTTTTTATATACAGACTTGACTCTTTTGAGTTTTGACCACTTTTTAAGCTATTTTAGAAGAGTTGACTTTAGAAAATATGATATAGATACTATCTTTAGTAACCAAGAACTCATAAGTCTTGGTCTCCACACTCAAATCTTTTTTCGTTCATAGCGTAGATCTTATGATCCAACATAATGCCTCGGCCTCAAAGTATAGACTATAGAAAAAGGTACGATTTAGCATCTAATACTATTTAACACCCCCTTGTGCATCTCCAAGTACATATCCTATAGGCGTCAGAATTGCTATGCCAATAGGCATCAATGTTATATTTTAGACATACATGTAGGTCCGCTTTGGCTGGTTAAAGTAGTCCGTTTAGCTCTGAGCAATTATTTTCAAATTTAAATATATTTTATTTAGCTGTCAATTTTAACTGCTAGCTGTCCCTCTAATTGATAATTTAAGAGAACAAAAAAAATACTCCTATGTGATAATTTCAGATTTTTCTGTTGAAGAAATGAGAAAACGTAATTTCTTTTAGATACAAAAGAAGATTTTACCTTTAGATTGAAATTAAAAATTCGTCTAATATAAATAGCGTAAAATTTTGTAGGAAGCAAAGCAATGCGAATCTTTAGATATTAGCAAAATCATTAAAATTACGACAGAACCGTAGAACACAACTTTTGTAATATGTGCGTCCGTGCATATGCATTACCATATGTTAAGAGAAGACATAAATACATTAATAAGAATATCGGAAAGAAAGAACCCTAATTTTAAATTTAGGAATTTTTTAATTTACCAGTGAATGTCCGAAATCATTACATCCATTGAAAGCTCAACGTGGCTTCTCCTGCCTGCTTCTTCTTCTTCTTCGTTGATCTGTAAGCCCATTTTTCTCCTTCTCTAACCTGAAAATTTTAATTTCTCGTTGGATCCACTCCTCTTTTTCATCTCTTAATTTCCTGTTTATTTTCTTCTTCGGATCTCCAGACTCTTCGATTACGCGTTGGACCATGATTTCTAAGGATTTTTAGGGTTTTCGCTTATTGAAAGTTCGCATCTGCTGCATCATTTCCGTATGAGCAAACGTGAGTCTTGCTGGAAAAATCTTCTCTTGGCTTGTTTCTCAAATGTGACTGCAATATTCGTTTTTGGAGATAGATTCTTGAAATTGTTTTCGTAGATGGGTTGTGTTATCTGATACAGAACAAAAGTTTTTATCTTTTTTTTGTTCTGTTGGTTACAGGGTTGGTGGAATTTTCTTGGCAGTGCTTCTCCTGTATGTTGTAAAAGAGTCAATAATGACGGACGAAAGCTCTGTTGATGGGATTTTAGAGTTTCTTAAGAAGAATCGTTTCTCTAAAGCAGAAGAAGCTTTGCGTAATGAGCTCAACAACCGCTCTGACATTAATGGGTTTCTTCAGAAACTTAATCTCGACGAAAAAGATTCAAGTAAAAGTCTAGATGTAAGACCTGCTGGTATTGAACTAAAGAGATCAGGTTCTCGAGATAGTGAAGTCTCCAAGGAGCTCATTGTGAAAGAGGTAGACTGTGGAACTAGCACTAATGGGTCTGTAATCAAATGGGAAAATGGTGTGGCTCCTGAGAAACCTAGTAAGAAGGAAACTATTATATCAAGTGAGACGAGTTTCACATTCTCGGGTGATGCTGCTGCTGCTCCTGATGCGCATTTCTATAAATTTACTTCTGGAAATGGTACGTTGGAGCCTTATCGAAAGGTTGATGAGATTAGTAGTAGCAGCTTGGTGGATTCATATGCATTGGAACAGTCTAGGCATGAGAACTTGGCTGATATTGATAAGAAGATAGTGGAAACTGGTGAAGATATTGTTTTCTTTGGCAAGAAGAGTAGTACTTCAAGGTCTAGTAATACTAGTAAAGGGAACTCCGGGTCCAAAGTAAGTGAAGCAAATGAGATTGATCGGTTAGTTGAAAATTTGGGAAAGCATGACAGCTATATGGGTAGCATTCTTTCAAGAGCTGAAGATGTGGTAGTTGCAACCTCAGAGAACTGGAAAGAGCGTTCTGTTAAGACTTTTTTTCCATCTTCGAGAGGGGATGCGTCAACCAGTTACAATCTGGTTACAAGCTCTGACAAAAGAGAGGGAAAGAAAAAGGCTGACATTAGTGATGTGAGGGCAGCAATCAAGGAGCAGGAGAGCGAGGTGGCAAGAGCTTTATTCTTTGGTAAATCTCAAACCACTTTTGATGACAAGAACATCAGCACCTTAGGTTTTCCGCTTGTCTATGATACGCGCAAGGAAGAGTTTCCTAGGCTGCCTCCTGTTAAGCTCAAGTCTGAAGAGAACCCACTTAGTCTTTACTGTCAAGAAAATTTTGAACGTGATGGTACAGGTTCAAGGCTAATCAATGATGAGGAGGCCCTTCTCATAGGTTCATACCTTGATGTTCCCATTGGACAAGAAATTAGCTCATCAGGTTAGATTTCATGACAATGTAGTCATAAGTTTTCATTCTGACTACTGAATGATGGTTGCATTTTTTCTTATCTTTACTGTGGTTGTCACATTGCTACTAGCTACATTTTTCTCCACGAATCTGCAGAAGTAACTTGTTTATATTTTGGTAAATTCATGCATTAAGAACAATGCATTGAGAATTCACTGGCATAAATTTCAAAGAAAGCAAGAAATGGTTTGGCTTTTTTGTTGTTAAAGTATATGCAAATACTTGTATATGGTCACTTCACTTTCTAGTTTTTTTAGTTTAACCTTTACTTTACCAATTTTATTTGAGTTGTGAAAGTAAATTTTAATCTCCCTGTGATCTTATATAGGTGGAAAAAAATCAGCTGGGGGAAACTGGCTTTCAGTAAGTCAGGGCATAGCAGAGGACGCATCAGATCTTGTTTCTGGTTTTGCTACTATCGGTGATGGTTTGAGTGAATCTGTTGACTACCGCAATGAATACTGGGACTCTGACGAGTATGAGGATGATGACGACATTGGTTATGTTAGACAGCCTATTGAGGATGAAACATGGTTTCTTGCCCATGAAATTGATTATCCAAGTGATCATGAGAAAGAAACGACCCGCGGAAGTCCTGATCACCATGAAAGAGATGCAAACAAAGACGAGGATGATCAGTCTTATGCAGAAGAGGCTTCCTATCTATCTGGTGAACAATATCTCCAAGCAAAAGATGCTGAACCTATTTCTGCAGAAAATGACCGAAGACTTACAGTCTCGGAAATCTATCCTGCTAGCAAGAAAAATGATGTAATATCGCAATATGTTGGGGAATTGATGGATGAGGAAGTGCTCAATTCGATAAATGATGAGCCTGTTTGGCAGGGGTTTGTAGCTCAGACAAATGAACTTCTCATGTTGGGTGATAAGAAAGGCACAAATGTCCATCGAAAATCTCATCTCGATGATGTTTGCCTTGAAGATGATCAGCATGATTCAGTCAGGTCAATTGGTGTTGGTATTAATAGTGATGCAGCTGATTTTGGCAGTGAAGTACGTGAAAGTTTGGCTGGAGGTAGCAGTGAGGGAGATTTTGAGTACTCCCGTGATCATGATCCTGTATCATCCAGGTTTAAACAGCTTTACTCTGAGTCAGATAAGAAACATATTGTTGGATCAAACAAGAATAAACAGAAAGGCAGTAAAAATAATGGTGCGGATTACACAGTAGATAATGATTCAGGCGGAAGTTATCATGTGAAGACTCAAACTGATGGAGGTTTTTCGTTTGGCTCGTCACAAAACGATGGGCAGTTGATGCATGCAGAATCTAGTAAATCATTATGGTCAGGCAATCGCGAAACAGTAAACAGAGATAGGAATGCTTCAACAGCTACGGATGATATGGTTGCAACTTGGAGACGAAAAAGTAGTGATTCTTCAAGTTCTCGAAGTTTTGTGAAAGAAAATAATGCAACGTCCATAAAATCTGTAAACTCATCTCCCTCTTCTTTGTCAAATTATGCTTGCGGAGAAAGAAAGCATGCTGACAAAGAAGATGATAGAAATGGTGAAAGAGATGACGACCATGTGACAGCACTTGATGATGAAGAGGCAGTGGCTGTCCAAGAGCAAGTAAGACAAATCAAGGCCCAAGAGGAGGAGTATGAAACCTTTGACCTCAAAATTGTGCACAGAAAAAACAGGTAAAGATTTCTCCCCTAACCTTAATGGAGGCTACATCTTCATAGTTTCTAGCTGAGTGCTACTTTCTTATTACTTGTTTGATATTTACCAGAACTGGTTTCGAAGAGGAAAAGAACTTCCACGTGGTTTTAAATTCGGTCATTGCTGGGCGTTACCATGTCACTGAGTACCTTGGATCAGCAGCCTTCAGTAAAGCCATACAAGCGCATGACTTACAAACCGGAATGGATGTCTGTATAAAAATTATAAAGAACAACAAAGACTTCTTTGACCAGAGTCTTGATGAGATAAAACTTTTGAAGTATGTCAACAAGCATGATCCTGCTGACAAATACCATCTTCTACGGTTGTATGATTACTTTTACTACCGGGTAAGTGATTGCTTCTCTTTTGTAAAGTTTATTCTGCTATAGTTTATCAAATGGGACCAATTGTGTAACTGGTTCTGGAGAAAGCAGTTTAAATCCTGGTCTGACTTTTTCCATCTTCATGAAGTTTTATATTTACTTGGGAATGTTATGGTAGCAGTGGTTAAGTTTCCAACGGATTGAATAACTTACCTATCTAATTCATGGTCATGGTTCATTTCATGGAGTCATTGGAGCTTTTTCCTGATTTGTTTAACATGACCTAAATGCGTATAAGTTCATGTAATTCATTTTATATTTTAGTTTTTACTCCTTGATGCTATGAGCTCTAAAAGTTGTACATTCATCTCTGGATTAGTGTCTTTCTCTTCAACAATCTTAGCACAAGTGTGCCCTTGGTATAATGGTTTGGAATAATGCTTTCCCTGGTTGTATTTTGCAGGAGCATTTGCTAATTGTATGTGAACTTCTCAAGGCCAATCTATACGAATTCCACAAATTTAACAGAGAATCAGGTGGTGAAGTTTATTTCACAATGCCAAGATTGCAGGTTTGTTCGCTTCATCATTACCATTCAGCATAGATACATATCTAGCCAATTCTTAATATTTTTTGAACCGTTTTGTACAGTCAATCACTATCCAGTGTCTTGAAGCACTTCAATTTTTACATGGCCTTGGACTTATACACTGTGATTTGAAGCCTGAGAACATATTGGTGAAAAGTTATAGCAGGTGTGAGATAAAAGTCATTGACCTTGGAAGTAGCTGTTTCGAGACAGATCACCTATGCTCCTATGTCCAATCAAGGTCATATCGAGCACCAGAAGTGATTTTAGGACTTCCTTATGATAAAAAGATAGATGTATGGTCTCTTGGTTGCATTTTGGCTGAACTATGTACAGGCAACGTAAGTTCTACTACATTTTCCATTGACTTAGTCCATTTATGATGTCATTGCTTCCTCAAATCATATTTAAAATATGGGAGTTACTTTTGTAGGTTCTGTTCCAGAATGATTCTCCAGCTAGTTTGCTTGCAAGGGTTATAGGAATCGTAGGATCTATGGATAATGAAATGCTTAGCAAGGGACGTGATTCCCACAAATACTTCACGAAAAACCGAATGCTCTACGAGCGGAACCAGGTAAAGACCTTAAAAAGAGCATTCCCTGAATCCTCAAAGACTCATCAACTCTTGATGCTAATAAAGAAGATTGTTGGTTGATTATTATTTCAGGAAAGCAACAGATTAGAGTACCTGATACCTAAAAGAACGTCCTTGAGACATAGGCTTCCAATGGGAGACCAAGGATTCACAGACTTTGTGGCTCATCTTCTTGAGATAAACCCAAAGAAACGTCCTTCTGCATCAGAAGCTCTCAAGCATCCTTGGCTTTCATACCCTTACGAGCCAATCTCTGCATAAATACGTAGCTGAAAACAATTTGGCTTAATCTAAAGCAGCTAAACTAAATTGGTTTGTGCAAAGGTTCAAGCCCCTTTGATGGGGGCCCTTAAATGCAAGTTTGGTGAGATTAAAAAGATGAACAAAACTTTGTGAAATTTGATTAGAAATGTAACACTTGTGTTGTCAAACTTGTGATTATTATTTATTCTCTTTAGAACAGATTTGTAGTAAAACTTTTATTTTGTATCATTTGCTGATCATTAGTTATATTTATGAATGTTTTTTCATTTTGATTGCTACAACAAAAATGATATAAATCAAATTTTTATTTTTTAAAATTGAATTTCAAAAATCGGAAAGCTTAAGAAAATTGACATTAAAATAAAATAAAAAGAAGCTGTGAACAATCTTGTAGCTCAGTAATTTGATTCAGATGACCTCTGTCTCCGTCGCCGTCGTCTCATCATTCGTTGCTCCTCCGCTCTCTCGTCATCAGAATCTGAGCAAGCTCTCTCTTCAAGTACTCTTTCTCTCTTTATTCTATCTCAGTCTCTCAGTGTGTCTCTGTGTTCGACCTTTCAATATCTCTTTGATTGTAATTGTGAAGATTCCTAGAGCCGGCTGGCGAAGGAAAGAGCTAGGGATTGCTTTAGCTGCTGCGACGGCTTCAGAATCGCCATCTGAAGGTGAAAGGAAAAGCTTTGTGTGTCACTCGTTTCTTCCCTACATTGTACTTAGCTTTTTTTGTTAACCTTTTTTATGAATGTTGGATTTTTCCAGCCACTTATGATCCGGAGCTCCGTTTGGTTTTCGAGCTCGCTACTGATTCTGAATTGTATGAGCTTGAGAAAATCCTATTTGGTCCCAGGTGAATTTCAGAAGCAGTATAGATAGTGTTCTACTGATTTCTGTGTAGAGATTCAAAGTCTTTAAACCTTTTCAAATCATAGTTAGTGTATGGAGACTTCAGTACATAACCTGTATTTTTGTGCTCTGAGTGATGTTTTGGGATTTACTTTGTTTTTGGTGAGCAGCTACTTCAGCCCTCTGCTGAAATCAATCCCAAATAAAGGAGGAGGTGACCGGTTAATGATAGGCCAAGACATTGAGGTGCGAGATGGTTTTATTGAAGCTCTCGAATCTAGATTCTTGTTTCTTGCTGCAGATGCTCGCTCAACACTGAGGTAGGCTTGCTTGTTGACATTAGACAATAGCTTCTTGTTTCTAAGCTGCACTAGGATGCAAGCTAGGGTATTAAGTTTTCAATGAAGTAGACATGAATCTTGATTAGTCTGGAGTAATCTATTCCATTGGTTCTGTTGCAATTTCAGTGTTAATTTAGTTGAAACTGATCCTTTATCTCTTACTATATATGTTCATAGACAAAGCAATTTGAGTATGCGTTATAAATCTTTCATTTATAGGGGTTGGAGGCCTTCATACAGAAACGTTTTACTTGCGGTGAGAAATAAGTTGAATATTCCCTGCCCCAGCCAATTGCCAACGGAAGACCTAGAAGCAGAGATTTTTCTTTATCTTGTCGACAATTTCTCAAGGTATAAGGGATGACTCATTAGTTTGCTGCAAGTTTTTTCAATTGAGTGTGTTCTTGAACTCTTTTTTTTTCCGCTGAAACCTCTAATTTATCCATGTAGTGAAGTATCAGGGATTTTTCCAGGCTTGTGGGAAAATTCTGAAGTATCAGAGGTAAACGGAAGCTTAGAACTCGGGCTCAGTAAATGGAAAGTTGAACTACTTGCTGCACTACAAGTGGGTGCTACAGAGGTCCAAGCTATGATTCTGAAGGTAGTCAGTGTTTCACCTTAAGAATGCCATGTTTGTTCTCAGGCTTACATGTAACTTTCTTGCAGGGTGGTGGCATGATCACATTTGCCAAAGTTTATCAGTTGGTATGAAATCGATAACAGGTTATGTGTTTAATCTTCTTCTTCTTCCCTGAGGCAATACAAATAACTGGTGTATTCTGAACCTATATAGTTAGCTAAGAAACTATCGGGGAAAGTATTCCTTGAAGCTGCCAACTATCAGATGAGGAGAGAGATGCTAAAAAAGGTTTGCCTTTGTATTCATTTCATCATACTGCATAAGAATTCTTACATCATCGGTCAGTGATTTGAGAAGCGTAATTAAGTCATGAAGTTTCTGTAAGCATCAGGACAATGATGTAACGATATGTCAATACACCAACTTCTTTGTACAGGGTGGACAGTTAGCAGCCATTAACTTGGAATCTCGAGCAGCTCTGCTTGCAGCAAAGCATGTAACTATTTTTCCTTTTCTCTTCCTATCGCCTGTGAGCTATCTTCGTTATATAAACTACAATTTTTTCGCCTAAGAATGTGATTACATTTACCTTTAATTGATCACAGGGCTTTGCAGGAGCTGCATCCAGATACATTGGCTTAAAATCAGCAATGCAATTACTCGGCCCCATGTAGTATACACTGCTCAAATCTGAGATAACAGAGCATTTACATTACATAATCTGCTTCTTAATTCGGATAATAATTGTGGGATCTGCAGGATGTGGGGGACATTACTAGCTGACTTGGTTATTCAGATGCTCGAGACTGACTACGCTAGGATCTTACGAGCAATTTACGCATTTGCACAGGTACTTCTCTTTGCTCCCAAAGTAGGCAATACTTGGTTTCAAGATACAAAGATTGTTCATTAAAAGGATATTGTTTGTTTTCCAGATTCGAATCACCAGGACATATAGACTACCTTGTAAATGAAGTTAACAGTGTTTGTTTTCTCGAGATTTTTAATATCAGTCTCTCCACGAATTATGTCGGTAGACAATGGTTAATCAACAACATTCGCTATTCTTCTTATGTGGCTCAAATGAAATTAGACGCTAGTACTCGAATATAGAGAAAGTGATCCCAGGAAGTGGCCGCGTTTGCAAAACGCTATTTTGGAGAAACATGTTTAACGGATTAAAAAAACAAAATCTGGTTCCTCTTTCCTTAGTGGTAACGAGCGGATAAGCGTAGTGAGGGGTTTTGTTTGTGACACGTGTCTGGTCTGTGAAACTTGGTAAAGATATAGTCCTTTGAATGCATCACACGTGTCTGTCTATCGAAAGCAACAGCTCTTGTTTCTTTTCACGACGAGAACCCGCCGCGTTTCTCCACGTGGCTTTTGTCAGGATTCTGACTATTCCATAATATATTTGCGTTTTTCTTTATTGATACTGCCGACTTACGTTTCTAGTTAAACTGCCGATTTAAAAAAAAAATTTCTCTTATACTACCAACTTGGAGAAGTTAGTTAAATGCCCTTTAAATTAAAAAAAATTCGTAAATACCCCCCTAATTTTGACTTAAAATATCTATGGTTATTGGTTAGTGTGGAGTGAACATTAGAACATGCGTGGTATCAGTACATGTGCTTACCAAAATACGGATTGATTAGGACATGTTTGTTTTTGTGGTTCTTATTTTGAAACATGTGGTAAATTCATTCGTGGCCTTCGTTGAGAACAAGACTTATCTTTTAAAGTAATTTTGCATAGAATTCAAATTGAAATTTGATATCACGAAATCTTTACTATATTGCCATTGTCCAAATCATGACGTGACATACGAGGCACGATTAGTTGGATAATATATTATCCATATTTTTAACCACAAAAACAAATAGTTAATATACAAATTTATTACATCAAATAATTAATGTAAAATTAAAGGAGGGGCTAATTGATAAATAGCTATGATATGTTATGAAGTGATGTAGTTTATCATTGTTGGGGAATTTTTGTTTGACAGATTTCCTAGCTTTTTTTTAATGTCCTTTTTATTATTATATTTCGTATAAGAGTTTATAAAATTACATAGAAATCATCACATACACATTTTTAAAAAAATTATATTTCTTAGCTTATTTTTTGTGTAGCACAAAACAAAGGAGGAAATAACTGATAAATATTTTATGCATAATTTGATAAATATCTTATTTTTTTTGTATAGTACAACATGTTTGAATTCATAATTTTTGGAAAGAGCTTTTTATAGATAATAGGAGGAAACATATGATAGGACGATCTTTTAGGGAAATTTCTTGCCAAAAAAATTATCTTAATTGAATTCAAAATAATATATACCATCCACGTGTCAATTCCGGAACAGTCTTTTCGCTGTTCTAATATAATAATCTCACATCGTAAAGCTTCGAAGACATCTCTTCTAAGTTTCCAAACAAATATCACAAAAAGGTATTAAAAAAACATAAATAAAGTGAATTTGTTTATTCGAATTATTTCCTTAAAAGATTATTCTCTCGAACCATCTCTTTCCTTTTCCTTGTTCTTCATCAGCCATTATTAAGCTCTGTTTTTTTTATCCTGCTTATAAACAGAGCAAGACCTAATTTTGGATTCTCCACTCAAAAAAAATTCCCATTTCACTAATTTTGGAAGAACAAAAACACGACAGATCATTTTAGTTTTTCAAAAACTTCATTTCGGATCCATTTCCTTGGTTTATGATCTGTTCAAGTAAAGGAACAATCTTTATAGCTAGAGATAAAAATTCAATCCCCAGATTACCCCTCACAGGGTCTTCCACAAATTATTCAAATCCGATTCGAAAGAATCTTCCGATCAGTGTCACAACTTTCCGACAATCATCGTCATCGTCAATGGCTGTGGAAACAATGTCGTTGGGATCAGATTCATCAACTTTGATTCTAACATCTGGAGCCAGCGGTCGCGTTAGAGCACTCTTCTCGATGAGAGAGCTCAAGCGTCTCGTCACGATCATTCAGTCGTTGATTCTCTTCATTTTGCTTCCGTTTCGCGTCGTCGTTTGGCGGCGGAGGACTGGTGCGGTGGTGATCAGAGACGATAAGCAGGAGAGGAAGGTTTGGGTTCCTCCACAGATCGTGGTGAGGAAGAGGAACATCGGTTCCGGCGGAGAAATCGGATGCAGCGTTTCGCCTCCGTCGGTTCCGGCGGCGGTGGTGGATGAAGAGGTTGCGGTTCGACGTGAGCTGGCGATGAGGCGAGTTTTGGAGGACGACGGCGGCGATGGAAGCTCCGTTAGAGATTTTACGCTTTTCACGACGAAGAGAGGAGACACGTTGTTTACTCAGTCATGGTCACCTCTCTCCCCAAATCACAGGTCATTTCATTTCTCGTTAACATTTCGCCATTTTCTTAATCTATAAATTAATCATTTTTTTTTTGTTAATCATAGTTTATTGATTTGAATTTATTACATCCTCTGTTTTTTTCATTTGTCTAGATGTTAACCTTAATCTTATTACTTAGTATTTAGGAAGTCTAATTATTAGTATATTTAAAATGTGAAAACGATGGTAGTTTAATCCTTTTATCAAGTCAACTACTGATTTTTTTTTCCTCATTAGTTTAAAGATTTGAACAAATTACATCCTCTGTTCTTCAATTGTCTAGATGTTAAAATAAAAGATTTGATAGAGACGACGAAGATAGTTAAACGCCCTGACCTCTACCAAATTCTCTAATTAGACTTCATAATCAATTTATAAATAATAATGACATAATTAGCCACAATTCTATGTGATTCTTGTAACTAGAGAACATTGTCAATTGGATGTTTCTGGAATTTAGTACAGATAGAAGAAAAATTAGCAATTTTTTTATAGAAGATATTAAGTGCTCAAAAAGAAGATTTGTTGTTTTCTTTTTTGGGGTCAAAAAGAAGATATTTGCTAGTTGCTACTTGCTACACCCATTAACAAAAGAAAAAGAAAGAAGATATTTGTGTTATTCATATTCATGTACATTTCTTGGATTTTGTGTGTGTTTTGTTAAGTGATCCTAATTGATATCTTGGGTTTTAGCTTGAGTTGTTTAATATTAAAAGGGATCAGCTAGATATCGTTTACTTACTCATAGATTCAATTAGTTTTCTTAACCAGAGGGTCATAACTAATTTTTTTGTTGAACTAACCATTAATAAAAATGATGATAATATATTAAGTAATTAAAAATGCGGATCCAGTATTAGGATTAGATTTAGTTGGTAAGCGATTCTTAAGATTCATGAAGAGTAGATTAGCTGGGAAAATGTAGAAAAGATGATATTTGCTTCTCAAAGTGGTTTTGAAGGACTTTGTCAATAGTGTGACCTCTATACAGTGTATAGTTGGTCTAATGTTTTTTTTTCTGACTATAAGTTTCCTTTCTTTTTATATGGTTTTGTAAGCTAATCTGAGTTTTGTTTAAATAGAAGTCAATAAACTAGTAACCTTCAATGATTTTCTTGTATGGTTTCTTATATTTTGATATGTTCTTACAGGGGACTTGTTGTTCTGCTACATGGATTAAACGAGCACAGGTTTGAACCTATATATCTGGTTATGCTTTGATCATATTTTTCTTAACATTAGGAAGCTTAATATTTGCTTCTTTTTTCAAAATTTTGACAGTGGCAGGTACAGTGATTTTGCAAAGCAACTAAATGCTAAAGGGTTCAAGGTCTATGGAATTGATTGGATCGGTAATCTTACTTCTCTTTCACCTTTTGTTATTGTTTGAATCTTCATCATAGCTAAAGGAGCTTCTGTAGACTGTAAGCATCTACGTTTTCTGTTCCTCTTGTCTCTCATTTGTCTGCTAGGTCAAATAGAAACTCTCTTCCTCGCTAATCACATGAAAAATAAACAAAAGTATAGACCTAAACATGGTTTTGATGATATCTAAGGTGTTGAGTTAAAAGTTTTTGACATAGTAGTCATGGTGGTAGTCTTGATCTTGAACGTTTGGTAGAAGTTTTGAAACAATGGATAGAAATGGACCTTAGTACTTTTTTGTTTTGTTTTGTTCAAGTACCTTTCAAAATGCAGAAACGTGAGAATGTTTTTTACGATGCAACTGTTTCATAGGCTAGATACACAACTCTTCAACCATACCTCTCTGTGTTTGGCTGTCGCAGGGAATATTGTGATTTTGTGTTGGGATGGTGCCTAATCCGTGTGGAAAGGTGACACATGAATCCCATCTTTAGCTTTATACTGCTGACAACTTAGGGACTCTGATTTGTAATATTCGCAAACAATTTGAACATCTATGATATCTTCATATAGCTTATGCGTTTGTTATAGCCTTTTTCAGACATTTCCTTGAATGATAAATTTCCAAATCTATTAGAGTTTCAACTTTTGGTTTAAATCTAACAGGTCATGGTGGAAGCGATGGACTTCACGCGTACGTTCCTTCCCTTGATTACGCTGTCGCAGATTTGGTATATCTCTCACTCCCTCTATATAGTTTTGTAGCTTCTGAATCCGTTTTCTTTTTGCTGAAACAGACTCACACTAACATCATCTTTGCAGAAAACATTTCTTGAAAAGGTATTTGCAGAGAATCCAGGACTCCCCTGTTTCTGCATTGGACATTCAACAGGAGGAGCAATCATCCTCAAGGTAAACTAACTAACTAACATCTTTAGAATCCATTAAGTACCACTGAATCCAGTAATCCTAAAAAACTTAAGTGCAGGCAATGTTGGATCCAAAGATTGAATCTCGAGTTTCAGGCATTGTATTGACTTCACCAGCTGTTGGAGTCCAACCATCTCATCCAATCTTCACTGTAAGTTAATTCTAAAAAGGCAGACTTTTCCATAGACAATTCTTAACAATTCTTATCAGCTCAATCTCTGTGTTTGATTGAACAGGTTCTTGCTCCAATCGTTGCGTTTCTCTTGCCAAGGTACCAGTTCAGTGCAGCAAACAAGAAAGGAATGCCGGTTTCTCGTGATCCAGAAGCTCTCATCGCTAAATACTCTGACCCCTTAGTCTTCACTGGATCCATCAGGGTTAAAACCGGCTACGAGATCCTTAGAATCGCTGCTCACTTGCAGCAAAACCTGAACAAAGTGAAAATTCCTTTTCTTGTTATGCACGGTACATCTGACACAGTGACTGATCCCAACGCAACTAAAAGGCTTTACGACGAAGCATCTTCCTCAGACAAATCGATCAAACTCTTCGATGGGTTGTTGCACGATCTCCTCTTCGAACCTGAGCGAGAAATCATCGCTGGAGTCATATTGGATTGGCTAAACCAGCGGGTTTAGGTCTCTCTTTCAAACCAACAATTACTATTACGTCAAATCAAGACAAGAATAATTATTTCCCGAGTTATTGACTAAGAAACGTGAGGCAAAAGAAAGTCTTGGTCAATTGAGCAACTTCTTGGTTGATTTTTCTCAACTCACAAGAGGGAAGAATATAGAGGATCCAAATCTGTACTCTCTTCTTATTATTCTTGATGATACATTGGTCTCTCGATCCTTATTGAAACCTTTTATATGGGTTATATACTTATATATGTTTTGGTTCCACTAAAAACAAAAATGTTCATTTTACTGTTTCATTCAGTGTTAAACCACGTTAATCATTACATGGCTTGTTTCAAATTTCTCTTTTATATGACCGAGTGTTATTTGATATATGTATATACGCAATGAGAAGGGAGTTTAAAATATTGTGGCCATGTAATATTTTTGCATTTTTCTGCAATTTAAATTGAAAGCTTTTTAACAATAAAAAACAAAAAAGAGTTCAAAGCCCTGGTTTCTCTCTTTTTTTTTTATTACCAACCTCATTTTTTTGCTCCAATTTTTTCATTTAACTTTTTTCGTATTCCACATTTCTTTTATTTCTTATTGGTATTATCTCATAATATTTCTCTTTATTATTTTTTATTACTGTGTTGCAACTTGCATGTTGTACTTTTTTTATTTTTTTATTAAAACATGTTATTTATTTTTATACATTTTAACAGTTGAATTCAAATTCACTAATTTAAAAAATCAATAGAATATGTGATTATGTGATTTGGTTTCAATATAAAAATATTTTAGAATCTTATTTGTTTAAATATAAAATTATTTTATTATAATCTATATAGTTTATTTTAAATGTCAATATGTGAAAATATTCTTTAAAATCAATAGTATAGTTATTTTTAATGGTGTTTTAAATCCTAATATTTTAAATATATCATAAAATTATTATTTTAATTATATTAAAACTAAAATTATTTGTGTTCCAGACAGAAAACATGTCTGGATCCGCTCATGTATAAATATATTCGACTAGATATGACTATTTAATGACTATACAATGACTCTCTTTCAAACCAATAATTACTATTACGTCAAATCAAAAAAATAATCATTATTTCCCGGAATTTTCAGAGTTATGGACTAAGAAACGTGAGGCCGGAAAAAAGAAGCTCTTGGTTAATTTTTCTCAACTCACAAGTTGAAAGAATACATAGAAAAAGAGAATCCAAATCTGGACTCTCTTCTTATGCTTATTGATGACACTGGTCTCTCAAATCTCAATCCTTATTGAAACCTTTTTTATGGCTTATATATGTTTTGGTTTCACTAAGAACAAAAATGTTTCATTTTACTGTTTCATTCAGTGTTAAACCACGTTAATCATTATATGGTTTGTCTCACATTTCCCTTTACTATGACTCTGTTATTTGGATATATATATATATATATATATAATATATATATATTTAAAGCACAAATTTATTATATACATTAAACGGTTTCGGGTTTTAAGCATTATTAACCAACAAAAGCACGAATTTTAACAGAGAGAATTTGGTCTTCACATGAGTAAACGCAAAGCTCAGACGCAATAACGTATACAACAAAATTGATTTCTTCAATTCTCAGATAGAGTAGTGTTAGTTTCATACAATCTACTTGGTGTCAACCACATGGACTTGTATGACAACGTTCTGCCGAAGCACTTAGAGTGGAGTAGACGGAAACATCTCATATGTAAAGAGATACGTTGTATTGGATGTTTAACATCATGCATATGATACGTAAGGTCTGGTTGCATTCTCATGTTCCAATTCCACTGCAGGAGGTTGACCGCTTTGATGATCTAGATGGTCTTCTTAAAAATAGGGGATTTCACAAAAGGTATAAATGAGTCAAAAGCTTTATTACCTCATATGCATTGCATGGCCGTTTTCATATATCTAGTATTTTTTAGAGTTGGACTGCGGGAGAAGCAAGTGATGGTTGTGCTATATTCTGGAAACAGAAACTGTAAGTTCAGGGATTTCCATTTAGGATCAGTTTTTTGTATAAGACCTGAGATCTTTCAGGGTACCCTTATACCATTGGCCACAACGTATCATTCCAAGTTCCTCGGAACTGTTTGATTGTATCCTAATCATTATTCAGAGTTTTCGGTTATATATGGCTAAGTCTGTTGTGATATATATATATATATATATATATGCACATTTAAAATTCAATCATTAATCTGATGTGTTGAATTATTGGTGCCACTGGAGTCGCTGTTAAAGTGAAAATGAAATCACTAACACTTCTGTTGAGATGTTAACTGTTTTTATGTTTTGGTTTTAGCAGATACTGAAAACGTTGGTAAGTAGCTTACCCACGACACCAGAGTTGTCCTTTGCACCTAGAGAGACTTGGGAACTAGTTGAGCTAGAAGGTGGTGGAGCAACAAAGGAGGAACCACGAGGCGCTTCTATAAACCGAAAAACGTTCTCATAAGTTTCAAGAAACCAAACCAACCGATTTTTTTATTGTGTGAAGGAAATTAAGCAAGAGACAGAAGTAAGAAGTGTTGTTGAGGAAGAGACAGAGACAGAGACAGGTTGGCTATGGGATATAGATCTGGTTTAAGCTGTCCTAGCAAGGCTGAGCCGGAAGCTGGAAAAAGCCTTGAACAAATGGACCACATGGAGTCAAGGAAATTAGCCTGGAGGCACATGTAACTGGTACTTGAGCGTAAACTAGTTAAAGAAAGATTGGCGAGAAGGAGATTACAAGAGTAGAATAAGCCATTTTTATTGGAGAATAAGTTTCTTTCTTCTTTGTTTGCTAGAAAGTTAGGACTTTTGAGTATTTAAGGTCGGAATCAATTGGTTTGGCGTGTTACAATGAACAGATATTGTTATTGCTGTTTTATTTGGTGCTACACTTGAGTTCTTCATGTTTGTGTCTTATTTGGTGCTTTTGAGTTCATTTGTAAATTATGCTTCTTGTTTCGAGTTGACCAAAAGAGAGTAACTCGTATATAAAAGGAGTTACAATTGTGTGTCACCAATTCATGAGACAAGATGCTACGGTATGTCAACGTAATATAATCAAGTCTACTTTTCTTCTATGCAATTGAATTTATAGAACCATATGATTTTATTTTCTTTTGCCGTCTTGATATAAAGTTAAGAAGTTAATTAGGGGCTTATTAGTTATTACTCTCTTATATTTGACAAAATGTAAGGTTCTTTTCTAGTATTATTTTATTTAACCAAAAAAAATGTTAGATTCTACTCCATACTACTAAACTCCGCTTGTTAAAAAACTTGTTGTATGACTCTAGGGTCTAATTCAGCTCATTTGCATATCTTGTACGAGTCTTATACAAGAACATATTAAAAACAAAGGAAAGTGGTAGTGAGGAAAGAAACATTAGACCATTTATACAAATGTCACTATTGACAAAGTCATATGTATCTACACTGATCCTTTAACACCACTTTGACAAGCAAAAGATCATATTTTTCTACATTTTCCCAGCTACCCGGCTAGATCTTCTCTTCATGAATCTTAAGAATAGTTCACCAACTAAGTTTAATCCTGATACTGAATCCACATATCTAAATAGATTATCAAAAATATATTATGGTAATTCAAGAAAAATATATGAACCTCTAGTTAAGCAAACTAATTAAATCCAGGACTAATGGAATACTATCAAGCATATCCACTTCAATATTAAATAACTCAAGCTAAAAGCCAAGACAAATCACAGATGAATCTAAAACAAGAGACACGAAAACACATTCCAAAAGTATATACCTCAATCATGTCCGGTCCATAGCATAGGCTAGTGAGTTAAAATTTTATGATTTTTATTATTAATTTTTTTTAATTTAATAAATAATTAAAACAATAAACAACGATAATAACATGAAAACCTTTTTATTTGTTTGAGGCATCATAAAACATTGGACCGACACTAACCTCAATTGATGCCCATTTCACCTTCATGAATTCTCCTTTCACGTCAGCCTCTCTAACAGTGATTTTAACACCTTTCTGATAGATAAAATGACAATTTATCGCCTCACTATACACTTTGCTAACACTTCTCCTTATGAGCTGGTAAGTACAACTGTAGAAACAAAAGAAAAACAATTAGTGTTTTAGAAAGAACGAAAAAGAAAGCATTAACTAACCAAAGAGAAGAAAATCAAACTTTTGGTTTTCATAAAGAAAAATGCACATAATTGGTGCATATGATTTGAAGATATTATTGAGTAGTTTCTCTATGTCATTCATCACAAGCTTTTGTGTTATCGAAACCATTAACGAAAATTGGTTGTAGATTGTTCATAACCCGCATAACATAAACGTGTTGTTGCGATACTTCCACATTCTTCTTCGTAACATGCATTACTTCCCCATTTATTTTAAGAGCCTAAAAAGCTTATTTTTGTTAGAAATAAATGTTCCAAAAGTACAAATAAACTCATAAGTAAACTCACTTGTTTCCTTAGTTGCTTTGTTAGTTGCTTAGAATTGAACCTAATGAAGGTTGTCTGTGCATCTTTAGTTTTTTGTTTAATGAATCTCACGCCTATAACATCAGCAATGTTTTTAGAGAACTCTACCCGGGAAATCAGAAAAATAAAATTAGATAGTTCAAATTATTAAATTTCAACATATTTTATTTCTCACTATAAAGAATGCTTACACATCAGATCTTTTTGTTTCATTGAGCAGGTTTGAAACACATAGTTCTTTGGACTTCAAAATACCTTTAAAATTTGATTCTTTTGATTCCATATGTTCAATATATTTAGAATCATAAGTGGCAAATTCAGATGTGGCAACATGAAGCAATAAATCCCTTAATTTTGCAGCAACATCTAACATTTCCTTGAAATAATCATTTCAGACTCATCTCATGCCTTCTTCTTCCATTTGAAAAACAGACTATGGAGAATGAAGATAACAAGGTGTTCAAGAGGTAATTAATTTGCATCATTTCTCTAAACTTTATATTTTCTCTAATGTTTATGATGGATATTATTCTTTAATTCAAAACTAATTCAAAACTAGTTTTATGATTGTTTTTAGCTATAATTTTCAAAACTTTGAAAACTTGTATTATTCATCTTTATTTTTTTCATACAATTTTGAAAACTAGTAGTAGGTCGCTTAGAAAGCATATAATGATTGCTAGACTTATAAAGATGTCTCAATATATTGTTTAGAGATTTACTAGTTTGGAAAATAGAGTCATCTGCTTGGTGAAATTGAATAACATAAACAGTTTCATGTTTAAAGAGTTGACTTTTGGCAATTTTTTTAACAAAGTGCAACAAAAATACAACTTAAACAACTACATTGGAAATTTTTAAATAATGTTAGGTGAAATCAACAAATTTCTCATCATATTTTATTTCTTACTAAAAAGATTACTTACATATCATATATTTTTGGTTTTGAGAGCAAATTTGAAATACACAGTTCTTTTAACTTAAGAAAACCTTCAAAATTTGTTTTTTATATGTTTAATATAATTAGATTCAAAATTTTGTTTAGATTATATTGAATCAGAAGATTCAAAAGTGGAAGCATATATAATCTCACATAGATTCGTCTTTGTGGCTGTGATAAACAATAAATTCCTTAGTTCTTCAGCAAAATTTACTAATTCTTTAAAAAAAATAATCATTTCTAACTTATCTAAATTTTCTTACTTCTACTTCTCATTTGTCTTTCCCCATAATTATTTTTCAGCTTTTAGATGATTGGGTAAAGCAAAACCCATACAATAGGATGGAATAATGGGAAAACCAGATTGACAAATGTTTCAACATGAATCAACCAATAAACCCCTAACCTTTAAATTAAATACAATAGCCACTAATAGTATTAACAAAATATTATAACAAGTATCATAACAATATTTATCAATCAATCAAAAATTTATTACCAAAAATTTAGTTAGGTTTGCACAAATATATCTATTAAATAATAGTTATCGTACTATATTTATTGAAATTTCTAATAAAATACTTTTAGGTGTGCACAAATATATCTATTAAATAATAGTCATCGTAATATATTTATTGAAATTTCTAATAAAAAACTAACAATCAAAAAAATAAATTTTGAAATCTTTCAACTGGGCCCATAATCCCATATCGCACGAGCCAAGAGGGACTCTAATTTCTTTGTCACACTCAAGAGTGACGCCTATAGGCTTTTCTTCTTAGTGATTCATCAATGCTAACGTAAGCCAATACCTCAGCATTTCCATTTCAGATTTATTGATTTAGTTGGAATAGAAAACAAAAAGAAATTAAAGAGTTGTTGTTTTCAACTCTTCAACTAGCCTAGCTGAATCTTCTACGAACATCCAAAGAAAGACATCAAAAAGAGATTTACTGAAGCAACTGGATTTTTTTATATATATATTGGCAACTAGAAATTTAAACTTCGACGGCGCAGCACTCTATTATTTGTTTGGACGTGCTTTATTACATTTTCTTTTTGTTAAAAAAAATATAAATCATTGATCATAAATAAAACATAAAATAGAACTACACACATACTATAGTTTAAGTCACAGTATTCCTTAGATTCTTGTCAATGGACTTCGTTATTTCTTCAACTATATTGACTTAAAAAAGATTTTCATTGAGCATGGCCATTGACTTACAATATTTCATATTAACGTACCATGTGAAATCGATAATGGTTACAATAATGATATACGCAATATATAAAATCTATTCATGTTATATGAATATTTTGATGATGAGATGATTTAATGGGCCAACAAACATAAACCGTAAAAATTATTAAATAAAGGATCGATGATGGTGATGCTACAACAAATAAAAGAGATATGATTTGTCTTTCACAAATAAATTATACTGCACTTGTCATGACTAATACTTTTTGGTTTTATATTTCTTCATTGTGGTTCGTTAAGGGTCTATCTATATAGTCCATATTTTAGAGCAAGTGTATGTTATATTGATGATAATAAACATATAATGAAATTAATCAAAGATTGAACGAAAAATAATTTATATTAGTGAAGGGGATGTTACTTAAGATTCCTAATTTCCCCTTATAATCTGGAGTATATATATGTACAAAAATTACGATCATAATATCTCCAGAATCTAACGAAAACTCTACAAAAATTAAAATAATTTTAATCTTGAAAAAAAGATTATATTTGTTGTTACAAAAGAATCGAATCAAAGATCTTCCCGGAGAAAAGAATGGCCAAGAAGCTGCGACGCCGTCCATCGCTTACTCGAATCTTTATGAAGACAACACTCAACAAAGCTCCGAAACTCTTCAGAACATCCTTCCGGCGCTCGCGGCGGTTCTCCAAAACACACGGCGCACATTAACGTAGCCCAATCAGGTCTCTGTCCCGGCGGAAGTAACGGAAAATGTCCAACGAGAAGCTCAAGCATCATCAATCCAAAACTCCATATATCTCCGGCGTATATATCAGAGCTTCCACCGTTAGATTCTGAATCAAATCTCTCTGGACTCATATAAGCACAAGTTCCAACGTACGAGTTACAATAATCTAACGATCGGACTAAAATCTTACTAACTCCAAAATCAGCGATCTTAACTTCGTTCTTGGAATTAAGAAGCAGATTCGCAGGTTTAATATCTCTATGAACGATCTTGAGAGCGTGTAAATAGCTCAGACCTTTTAATATCTGTCTAGCGAATCCGGCGAGTCGTTGCTCTGTAACGCCGCCGCGAAGAGATTCTAAAGTTCCTCCATCCATATACTCCATTAGTATCGATACTTCACCGACGACTGGTTTTTCAAATATTCCGTGACACTTAACGACGTAAGGTGAATCTGTACGGCGGAGAATCTCCATCTCACGCATCAACTGTCTTGTAAAAGTCGGATCCATGTCACCATTAACAGTTTTCAATGCGTAGAGCTCCGCCGTGTTCTTGTGTCGGACTTTATAAACAATCCCGCCGTTTCCGCATCCAAGAACGTTGAGTTTCTCGAGATCAGCTGCGGTGGTGGTGCCGTTACAAACAGAGGTAGCAGAGACGACGGTGGCGGGGACGGAGAAGCGACGATCGGAGATCGGAGGAAGAGGAAGACGGAGATTGAGCTGACGACGTTCTCTAACTAAAGCCATTAAAAAAAAGATAGATTTGATTTTGATGGAAGAAGGAATAAGAGAAGCTTCAGATTTTATATGAGTTTGAAGTCTTTTAGAGTGTGAGGAGACAACGAGGAAGGTGAAGATATGTCCTAACTATTATTAATTTATTATTATTATTTCTTAGTTCTTATCTTTAAAATGGCGTTCTCTTGCCATATATCGTTAAAAATGCAACTTGTATGAGTGTTTGATTACGCACGTGGTTAAATGCATCAAACGGTTAAAATGTTCCATGGAAATTGACTAATCATTAGTTTAAGAAAAAGTTATACTACTATATGCTAAAAAACGATAAGGTATCTTTAAAAGTTTTAGGAATTATGAAAGATTTGGACGGTCTTAATAACGTAACGGTAACTAATCTAGTAGCACTAATAAATGATTTTTTTTGCCAATTAATAATAAATGATATTACTTTACTTTACTGTCACGGAAAAATGGAAAATAATTAAGAAGTGTGAAGGTTCGATGAACGAAGGGAGGCTAAAGGACGAAGAACTTAATGACTAATGAGATATGAGAACGACCAAAGAGACATTTAGACATTTTGGTAGGCCAACGTGGAAAAGCTTCTAATAGCCATCTGTTTGATTTCTGAGGCCATCGCATTCAAATGTTTGGCAACTCTTGTAATCTATTATATGTTATAAAATTGAAATGTAGATAAGATCTTTGAGGATACACAAAGACCATAAAAGTTTATATATATGCATTTAGCCTTTTACATGTGTCATGTTTCGCTATTTAGGCACATGCATATTGCTAGATTTTATTTAGGTGGTTATGCATTGTTGAACTAATTATGAATAAACAATTGAAACAAGAGAAAGAAAAAAAAAAGTTATCGGCTATTGTTGGCTCCAATGCTCTGATCTGTTGAAAAAACTTGTGATTGGTAAGTGGCAAATCTACTTCAAATGCACAGAGCACAGTTTCCAAAACGAGGCAAAACTTGCTTCTAATCGCAAGATATGATTTATGAAAAAGGGTGATAATAAATAAAGATAGATAATTGCAAGAGATCATTCATTCGCATTCCTCGTCCTAAAAAAATGTTGCGACTTTATGTTGGATATAATGATGATAACAAAAGAAAATAAGAAGGGTGGATCGAGTTTGAGATTGAATATTCAGTTGATGCATGTTCCATGCCATTATAACTTTGCCATATAATGTGATAACCTTTAGCATGAGTCATGTGTGAATTTAATTTATTATGCACATGCTTATTGTATTAGATGGTACTGAAAATATAAACTTGAATTAATTGAGCACTCCCTCTGACGCTATTATCGAGAAGACGCTTTCCTCACTGTTTACCGACGCCGGCATGGCTGAGACTCGCCGGCGTCGGCGTCGGGTATTCTCCTCTTCGATTTGCTTATGCTTTGCTCTATTTGTATTGCTTTATTTTTCTAATGGGTTTTCTGGTCAGCCCCCTGCTTTAGAGTTTGATATTTTTTACTTCTCTTTTCCATTGGCGGTGTTATCGTCTCTGTCAGATCAGCAAAGAGCACGTTTGTCATGGGAACAAGAGCTAGTCATCTTTTTGCTTATGGCCTTTAGAGCACATCACTTCACCGGCTTCATTGATCATGCTTCACTCTTATCCGACCTTGAGGGTCTTTGGCGACAAATTTTCTCCGTGATGGAGAAATTCTTGGATCTGCCCTCCTCCGTTATGGAGAGAATCATCCCACGCTTCTTAGCTCTCTCAATGTCGTCCAAACTGGCGACACAAGAAGCAAAGAACCTTTTTCCAACGTCGAATGATCGCTTGATCATGACTATTGTTAAGTCCCCCGAAGTTTTCGCGGGAGTGTCTTTGACACACCATGACCTCGCTTGTGGTAAGTTGCTTTGTAGCCTCTACCTCCGGGTTCCTATGGATCTATCATTGAAGCTTAAGGATTTCCTAAGCTACCTATCTATCTTTACCATTGTCTTAGGTTTGCTTAATCTTGTTGTACCCATGGTTTTTAAACTTGATGTATCCAACCTCTTGGTTGTTGACTTGTACTATCCTCCCCTTGGGAATGAATGGATATAACAAGAGTAAAAAAAAATGCACATGCTTATTGTTGTTTGATTGCCGAATTGTTATAATTATATAAACATTTTTAAGAAGTATTAATTAGACATCTGTTCCACGCATGTCGGCATATATTATACCCACCTTGGCCCTAGGGTTGGATTTACTATTTTCAGAGCACAAAGCCTCGGGGTACAATGTATCATTAGTCAAAGCAGTTTTTATTTATGTTTTGATCTATCATAAGATATGCCAATAATTCAGTGGTTCTCTCTAATCAACCGAGATATGTATCTGATAAATCGTCCAAAATCTAAAATAGGCCTGATGGGCACTTACCTTTTCAATTTCGATTTGTTTGGGTCAACTTAGGTTTCCTTAAGTTCTTTAATTGGGCTAAACTAGAATCATTGTTAGTGGATTTCGAAAATACCTTAATGGGCTAAGCTTGCTTCTTTATTTAATTGAATAATTATATTGTTGTTATAATCATGACATGGCAATTATTACAGTGGCAGTTTTTTTTTTTTTTTTTTTTTGAAACAAATTCTAGTGTTTGAGATTTCTTAGGTTTTGGATATATGAACGACGTCTACTACTAAAACTGAATAACTGATTGAGGTATATATCGAGTATTTCATATGAATATCCCTTAATATTTTTCGTTTGAAATAAGATTCAAGTTAAAATAACGATATATAATTAAGAAGTGATCGCAAGTAAGAACTTAATTTTTTCATATACATAAATTATAAATATATGGCTAACAAGATCACTCCAATCGATGTTTGCTCTACACAAGAATCGACGGAGAAAAAAAGAAAAAGAAAAATACACAAAATGTTGTTTTCTCTCAAGAAATTCAATTTACGAAACTGGAAAATAGAATTGCAAACCAACATCCAGACTTAAACAAAAAAGAAAAGAAAAGAAATCCAGTATCAAACAACGAAAGATAGAAAGCTAGAAACACATGAACTGTCACCAAAAACACAGACTAAAATGAAACAATTTAAGTGTCCGATCATTTTTAGGAGAGACCAAGTCTTCGACGTGGCCACAAAGCCATGGATCATACCTCATCTCCCATGTCGGATCAAACGCTTCCCATGGAATATTCTTGAGATCTTCCACCGTAACCCCCAGATCATCAAATGACACGTGTCCATATCCCTTCCTACTATTACTACTACTCTCAACAACATTCTCAACGTCATCCTTCTTCTTCTCCTTAAGATCAGTAGAAGAGAAGTACATATCCGCTCTTGATGTAACACCAACATTGTTCCTTCGTTTCCGTTTTCCCCTTGACCACTATACTTAACTCGTCAAAGGCATCAGCGTTGACCCTCATCGGCTTCTTTAAATTTGCCTCCTCATCCTCGTCATCGCTGATGATGATAACATCACTAGAAGGTGGTGATTTCAACCAGATTTGTTTTTCGTCTGTCGTATTTTCACGTGCTTGGGTAACAAGGTTTGTTCGATCTGCGACTCGTTAGTCTCTTGTTGATCTTTATCCATGTTTAGTTTCGTATGTTGAATTACTGAACCAACCAACGATGAAATTTAAGAAGTGATTTGAACAGAACAAAATCGAATCAAGAGTTGAGAGAAGCGTTGTTATTAATCTGACTTTTGGTGGTTTAAAGCGTACGCGCCTTTTAGTCTATATAGAGAGTAAAGTGATAAAGATTAAACAATGTAATTAACTATCATTTATCAGTTGTTTGTATATATAATTAACCTAATTATCAAACTAATAGATTCATATAAAGAAGATATATACAAATCTTAAGAATATATATCCTCAAACAATAATCTGCTGTATGTAATGTACGTCATATAAAACAGTAGATTATAACCTAAATTATTAAATCTTGCATAATTATATTTATTTGGACCGAAATACTATATTACCAGACTTTTGATGATTCATAAATCATAATTAACCCTAAATCACTAGATCATAAAAAGTTAAATTTTTGTAAAGCCTAATTTTGAATTTGTGTTTGACCATCAACTGATGATTCATAACTACCATAAACCCAAGTAAGGGAAATTTGTTAATTGTTTTGAAAGTTATACTACATGCATTTTTAACATGGCGTAATGTCATCTAAAATAATGTTATCTTAGGATGGTAAAAATGAAAAAAAAAAATGTTACTTTAGTATTTCCCTTGGGGAAACTTGGTAATCTAAATGAGCAATGACACCACTTTATAATCTAAAAACTACATAAAATTTTAAGATACCATTACACAGTAGGAAGACATAATCAAAACAGCTACCACGTGCGAAACGTACGAGGTTTGGACTGAGCTTTGGGGAAATCAGGTCTGGGTTTAGCTTTGGCGATATCTGATCTGGATTTAGCTTCCTCCACGAATATAACCCTTCCATCCATAAACTGTATAAACACCAAAATCAGAGTTTTAAAGATTGAATTTGATTTGCAACTAATCCTTCTTTTTTTGTTGTTCTCAATCTTGCGATAAATAATTAAAGAATGAAGACAAGGGTGTAAAGTTGAGCAATCTAGTACCTTTCCGTGCATCCCTTGAATAGCTTTCGTAGCTTCTTCCTCAGTTTCATACCGCAGGAAAGCAAAACCTCTTGGTCTATTAGCTACCTTATCCATCACCAAGTTCACTACACGGGAACAGAACAATCAAGTTGATGAGTTATATACAGTTACGAATTTGGACAGAAGTGGAACAAAGGGAGAACTTTATGCTTAGTTGCTTACTATGTACAAGCTTGCCAAATTGTTCAAAAGTATTCCGTAAGTTATCTTCAGTTGTGCGGAAAGAAAGCCCTGTGGATCAAAATCAACTCCATCTTATGAGATTTCAAGTTTCATATGGTGAAAGCAGAGACGAACAAGACATTTAAAAAGGTTGCAGAAAGATGAATAATCCCCTAAAATAGCATTGACACTGCTTTCTCTTTGGCCATGTCTAAAGCTCTAATTCACCACTATTAAACTTTCACCAATCCCTTAACATATCTCCCAAGTTCATCAGAACTTCAAACCCATTCATTATACACCCAACCAAATCCCACAATGGCTTGGGTGTACAGCCATTAAAATCAATGATTGTAAGAATAACTCTAGGATACATTAACTCCGGTTCAGGTAAGTAACCAAACAGAGACAATCTCTCTAAACCCACTACCCAGAACAAATTTACTATTCCATTCTCTCTATATTCAAAGCTATAACGCAAAGTTTTGACATTTAACATTGTTAACTATATAAACTGGCGCCACAAATGTGACTTGATCCTAAGAATCACACATCACATATACAAAAAAAACTCCAATACACGAATTGGGATAAGTAGATGAAGAATTGGAAACAGAACACATCTAAGAAAACTGAAACAAAGGGAACTAACTCACCACTGACATAGAGTTTCGTCTTGGTCCCGGAGGAAGACGACGGTAGAGAAGAAGAATCCGGAGAGAGACAGCCAGAAATTGAAAACTCGCCAGCGTCACGGCGTCGGCGAGCTGAAATTACGCCGGTTCTCACAATGATTCGTTCGCAAGAAACACTGCAGATGGACGAGGAGTTGGGTCTGAAGAGACGATCCCTAGAAATGGCAGCACTCGTACACGGTGGAACGACGGCTATCCCAAAGCTAAGTGCCATTTATTTTCCTCTTCTTCTTCTTCTTCCTTTTTCCCTTCAAACTTCCGGAGAGCGGACCCTATCGCAAACGTCGATTTGTTGAGGGTAAAATTGGTATTTCATATTTTTTTACCGTAACATGTTGACTGTGAATGTTTTTTTGTCCAATAGTTGACCAGAGTTTGAGATTGGATTCCAAACAAACACAAATGTGAGTTGTTGCAGATTAATGAAAGTTGTGGTGTTTTGTATAAAAAGGTAGATATGATTATCATTTGAACTCGTGAATTTAAGTCGTCTGCAAAGGATTTTATCCGTCATTTGGTGGTAAATGGTAATTATAAGTTAAGGTGGTTTAAACGGCGTTTCCATCCAATGAAGTTAACCAACCACACGTGCCTTTGGGAGCCGAAGCTCCAAGATATATGTGTTTTTTTGAAATGTTGGACTGTGAAATCCTTGAAATTGAAATTGTGTTTTTTTTTCTTTTGTAGTTCATTTTTTTCTATAATTACACATTACTACCTTTGAGGCTTTGACCAAAAATAAATTTGTAGTTATCCATCATTCTGTAATCTGTGGTCTTTTTAAAATAGCAACAACAACAAATAGAACCTTAAGAAAGCACAACAAAATCTGAGACAAGTCGATTTAAGTTCTAGAAGATTAATCCATTTTATTTTATGTACACAATTACAGATTGCAAAACCAAACATTCAAATAAATTAGTGAGTTTTAATGAGTCTACCAAATACTAATTCCAAATGAATGAAATGAATCATCAACTACAAAGAATGAATTAAATCACAAGACTAAAAACTTGAGCTGTTCTTCAAAACTTTCCACATCCCTTAAAGCCAAGGAATTCATATGAGTCTTGTTATATGCATCAATCAGCTTTCTAATTATCCTCTGCTTCACCAATTGTAACAATCAGCTACATTATCATTGGTTGGATTGACATTTCCGGTTAATAAAAGCTTCCAAAGCTTCTCTCATCCACGAATTCTGACACAACTCCATAGCTTCAGACAAACAAACCCATTTACGTTGTCTGATATCAGCTTCAGGCCATCGCTCAAACTCCTCACTAACAAGCAAAGGAAACATATAACTATCGTGAATCATACTATGTCTATTGCTTTTGTATTGCCATTTCCCAAGTGATTCTTCAAGCTGTCCTGTAACACCAGCTTCTTCAATTGTCTCCCTTAAAGCTGCTTCTTCCATTGTTTCATCAATCTCCCAACCTCCTTTTGGTAATAACATTCCTTTCCCTTTCTTCTGTGCACTTATCAGAAGCACTTCAATTTCTCCACTTCCATGTTTCTTGTATCTGTAAGGTACACATCTGCACATTTCACGAAATACATACATTCATCAGTCTCCAAGAAATCCTTTTCTGTGAATTTTAAACTCCTCAATTCATAAAGAATCGCTGAATTGGAGAAATTGTGAATCTAGGATTATAAATTCGTCCCCAAAAATTGAAAATTAGGGTTTGCAAAATTACCCGACGACTTGACGATAGCCTGTGTTGTTATTGTAACGCTGCAAGTCTCGTCCAGTCCGAGAGACCAAAGAGACAACATCCTCAATCGGCGTTGTCGGAACGTTCTTGGTCGGGATGTTCTCAAATGTCGGAGATAAGTGCGAGTTAACAGCATTTGATAAGTTTGAGATGAATAAAGAGACATAGAAATCAGTCATTTTTTTATTGTTATCTTCTTTCTCCGCCACAATTTCCGATCGAGAAACAACAAATCGATTTGATCAAGTCTGAGAAGAGATGAGATTGGATAAAGGAGGAAGATGAAAATATGTGATGTGTGAAGAGGAAGGGGATTGGGAACGTCTTTATATGGAAAAAAACAACGCGCTTCATGTTTTGCCTCTTTCAACTATTTTAAATTAATTTTTGGTCAATTTAGCTTCATGTATTTTGAACAGTTCGGTTTAATGAATCGAGATTCCGGTTATTGATTTGACTTTTTCGGTTTATTGAACCTTCTATGAGACTCTGTCTTTGTTATTTTGAGATTAGTTCTCACGTGACCGTGACAACTCTTCCAATCTTAAACAAAATTCAGATTAGAACGAGGTTAATTATATAATCTCCGAAAACGTATTCTTCGTTTTCTAGATCATTTTTAATTTTGATCATCCAATATAAATTCAAACTTTTTGATGTCAACGAACCGAAGTCCAAGTTCCAAAGAACGCGGATATAAGAAGAAGAGAGTGAAGCAGACGCGATTAAAAGGGCGAGTGTAGAAGCAATCAAGTGGATAACTCGTTTGGTTTGTCTGTATCCATTACAGAAGACATGAACACGTGTGGATGCGAACACGGTATTAACGGAGTATTTAGCATTGACTTTAATAATATTCCAACATGTATGTATGTTCTTGCTTTTACGTCTTTGAAAAAGAAAGATCCGTGCTTCACCACCAATCAAAAGGAGTTGAAAAATCATAAACCAATTTCAGTTTTTCTTTTTTTTTTCATATCTTGAGTTAACAAAAAACCAAATGATGAAGTGATGTTTACCGTTTGTTTCAGCATCAAGAAGCTGGTGGTTGAAGAATAGTAGTAACATCACCGACCAAAGAACTAAGCAAGTGACGACTGTTGTCATGAGCTTCATCTTCGTACCCAAATCCAAGAAAACTTTGACGGGGATGTGAATTTTGTGATGCATTTTGACTTTAGTATAATTGGTTATTACCAGTAAGGTCCATAACTAGGAAGATGGTTCAAATATATCTGTCTTGGTATGAATTACTTCATTAATTTATTCTTCGTATTACAAATATAAAAAGAAATTTCCAAAAGTCTTGATATTATTCGATTTCGAAGATGCAAATATAATTAAATTCCTGTCTGTAGCTGTCATAAAAAATTGTTTCAAAATGGCCAAAGAAAAACGACCAAGACAATCACTATATTGTCGAGTGAAATCATTGAAGCAACTTCATCTTACTTCATTTTTTCAAAAAATCCTGCATCTCACCGTTGTTAGAAAGAAGAAAAAAAAACTTAAATGATCATAGCAAGTAAGCACAACATTCGAATGGTTAATGAGTTTCAAGTTTTATTTTTGACACATTGACGAAGATAGATCCATTGTCTTTGCGTACAATCATCTTCCACCCATGCATCGTCTTTGTGTTGTATATATATATATATATATATATATATTTTAATACCTACAAGTTATTTATAGTGAACCTTATATTTGTTTTTCTGGTGGATTTGTTATTTTAGTATTATTTTATATATAATTTCTTCTTTCGGAGTTAATTTCAATGAGAATTTGTATAATAGAAAGCTTTGATAAGTAACTAATAATTTTATGTCAGTGTTATGTTCTTAATTAGTTCTTACGATTTTGGTAATAACAATTTTGACGAATAACAACACTATTGTTCTTGACCGGAAGATATCTCCTATCATTAATCTTGTATGGCTTCTTCTTTTTAGTAAAACCAAGTATTTATTTCTGAAAAAAAACTACAGATTTTGGAAAGACAAAAGTGCTTCCGAGTACAATGATCTATGCCTATAGGTGTTCTCCAAGACATCCGAGAAATAACCGCAATCTCAATTAGATAATACATTTTGAGGATTAAAAAGAAAAATTACAAGAAGGTCATCCCGAGAAAAGCAGATACAAAGCTAAATCCGACAAAACTGGCAGCTAGAGCTTCATTTTTCTGGGTGCTCCCTGTTTCATAACGAGAGTCATGCATATCAGTTAATTACTTTATTAAAACAAAATCAAATCGACTATCTCAAAACTGAAATATAACTAAGATTAACCTAATCTTAGTTTACTTTCATCCTGTATAAATATAGACTTTTAGGTCAAGAAATAAACAACTCATTCAATCGATATTATTCATACTGAAATATATAAAATGTAAAATTTAATAGCAAATCCAAAATTTTAAACTTGACATTATAGAAAGTAAATGCCTACCATTGCTCGTAGATCCCGGCAATGCTGTAGCCGAAGCAGCTTCATTAAGAAAAACAAGCACAAATATATCACAAAGGCGTTTTTAATCATAAAACGTGTATATAATTTTACACATTTAATACAATAACTACACATAATATAAAGCTAAGATATATGAAAAGAACTCACATGAATCGGTCTTTGTATGAATATAAAATTATATTTATCAAAAAACTGTTTTACAATGAATGCTTCATAGATTCAAAATGTTTAGAACTATAGATACATATGAGAAGAACTCAATTGCTATGAGTTTGGAACCAATAGCGTAACCCTCCTTCGTAGTTCGATGATTCTTTCAGAGTGCTTAACCTGTTCCGAACACTCTTATCTATCATTCGCGTGAGTTTAGGGAATGGGGCTGGTGTCTCCCCATGATATCTTCCATTCCGTTCTTTTCATACACTATGGATTATGATTTGAAATACATATCGCAGCACAAACAATTGCAGCCGAGGAATGGATGATGAGTCTGTAAGAATGGGAACCAGAAACTCCCATCTTGACGTGAATCTGTGACCAAGAAGACCTCCTGATAACGCTGACCAAATTTGAAAGGAGTAGGGACAAGAGAAAAATAGATGATCCCTTGTCTCTACTCCTTCCCCACAGAAAATACAAGTTCCATTTGCACCGACATTCCATCTTAACAATCGGTCTCCAGTTGCTAAGCGATTGTGAATAGCAATCCAAGTTATGAAAGAGAACTTAGGTGTGGACTTAGGAAACCATACACCCTTGAACCAGTCACAAACTGGATTTGCTTGTCTTGTCAAATACCAAGTATCTTGCGAGGAAAATTTACATTTGATAGACCCATTTTTCCTTTTTCAAAGGGGTCGATCATGGCCTATTTGAGGGGCTTGAAGACGGAGTGAGTAAATCTCATCCTCGATCCTATTGAGAATTTCTGTTCTATGCCTTCAACGTCGATGAATCACAAGAGCTTCGGCAACTGAAGAATGATACGAGATTCCCATCTCAATACTACCCCGTGTGCCTAATAGGTCAAATAAATTCCCAAGAGGAGACCAAACATCATTGTTTGCTCCACATGACGTAAGGAGATTAAGAGCGTTCTCTTTGGTGAGATTAATAAGAGGGAGCATGCCTGGATGGTTGAAGACGTCACATAGACACGTTACGTCTTTCTCGACGATGGAGGAATTATCGAGTGAATGTATGGTTGACATGGCATCAGTTTTTCTACGCATCGCATAGCCTCTTCAGCCTCTCCAATGATTTGTGATGTGGCTTGAACCGAGTAGAGAATGGTGACGATAGTGGCTACGCTCAGAATTCTTGTAATATTCATTTTTTTGTTGTTATGCAATTTTGTATTTTTTTATCTTAATTGGTTTGATAAGTATATATTTTCTTATATATAGAGAGAAAATAGAGTAATTGTTTTGGTCAAACATGGAGGCAAGTTTTGTTTCTGAATTTAGTAGGTTTTTTAAATTACCTGATTTTGTTTTGTAATACTATTGAATGCGTACATAAGATCTAGACTGCAAAATTAAAAGTGATCTGAATTTGGGTTTCTGCAGAATATTGATTGAATATTAATTACCCGGTATAGTGCATGTTACTAGTATATACCATTTCCTTTGATGATTAATCTTTGTTCTTTAGTTTCCGTTGAATAAGAAAAAAAATGTAAGCTAATTTATTTTCGCAAAGTCAAAATGTACCAGCATTAACAAGTACATAGAAATATAGGTAAATGAAGTTATTGCTAATTGGTTTTGACTTTGAAACTGTGTTTATTGTTTACATGGATTATGAGCCATCATTTTGAGAAACCGGCATGTAACAATTGATTTATTATCAAATTTGGTTTGAATTGGTACGATCGAGATAAATAAGTAAAACAATATTATTTTCAAAAATAAATATTGCTCTCATGAGATGGTGAAACATTGACACAAGATAGAAACATAGATTCAGATTTGATGATAGAACAATACAGCTTGATTTCTTTTTTATAGAAAATCGATAAAGACTAAGTTATTAGTTCAACTCCGACGTATTCAAAAACTCTAATCCAATGTGAAATCAAACTATTTTTTGTTTGCTTGTATTTTCACAACTATTTCATCTGCTTTCTTAAGAATAATTTTCACTTTTAAAAAAAGTTTAAAACAAATTAACAGTACACTAGTTTATTCTCTCTTCTTTTTTTTTTTTTTAAAAGTTTTTGCATATTAACGTAACATTTTCAATGATTTGAGCTTTTTCCTTCTTTCTTTGTCAATTTATTTTCTTCTTGGTTTGTATGTTTTGGTTATCGTTGATGCAGTTGCATTTGTGTATGTTGTTAACTAGCCTAGTATTAATATGGTGGTGAGGTGGACAATTTAGCACTATCGACCGTCTTTGTAATATGAATGTTTGTGATGACTTTAGGCCTTAGGGTTGGTCGAAACTTATGTTTTCTTAAGTCTTTTTTTTCATATCAAGACTGAGAATAAACAACGAAAATGGATATAAAATATGAAAACTGAAGTACATAAACACAGACATAAAATCGTGATGGCTGATAGAATATAGGAATACAATGATAACTAATATTCCAATATTCTATCAATGACAACAAAACACACAGACATTTAAATAAAATAAATGACATGAATCAAAAGAAGATTAGTGCCACAAAAGCAGACAGAAAGCTAAATCGATTGAAGCTGATAAATGAAGCGGAAGAGGTTCCTGTTCAAACGAGAAGAACACACATCAATTAATTTTGACACAATAATAATAATAATAATAATAATAATAATAATAATAATAATAATAATAATAATAATAATAATAATAATAATAATAATAATAATAATAATAATAATAATAATATTAACGTAACAACAAATTCAAAATTAAATACGAATTATTGCATACCGTTGGTTGATCCCGGCGACGCAGAAGGCGCAGCTTCATTAACAAAACAAAACAAAAAAAACATACGTAAACAGCGTCATTTACTTTAGTAAAGATGTTTAATGTTTAATCAACTAGTTAAATAACTATATATTGATGGGATATAATGAATCGAGTAAATAATAAAATACTCACAAGCGTATTTGGCACATTGTGAAACGTCAGGATTGATTCCACAGGCCTTGGGAAGATCCATAGCATGCTCTTTGGTGATATTGAAGTGTTTGAGTATCTCAGGATCGTTAAAAACGGTGCATAAACACACCGCCTCTTTCTCCACCACCTCTTTCAACGGCCCACAACACGACGCCGTAGGGTTTGGATTCTTCATATGTAGGTAATTCTGACACGGTATCAGTTTTTGTATGCAAGACTGAAGATCCGCTCCTCCTTGTGCCGTCGCTTCGACGGAGTAGAGGACGATCACGGCTACAACTACGGCTAGAAACTTGCTTATCTCCATTTTTGTTTTCTTTTATATTCTTGTAGTTTGTTGTGTTGTCTTGGTGTGGATTCTTGTAAAATTTATATATAATAGTGGATATTTATGAAGGTGAGATTTGTTACTGAATTTCATGGATTATATTTACCTGTTTTGTATGATTTGTTTTGATCCTATGTCTATGTGCAAACCTGTAAAGATTGAAAACTAAATTGGGATATTATGTGGCGCCTACGTGCATGTAAGGCTGTGACACTGAAATCATTTCCCTAGTTTGTGTTTATTGTTTAATTTGCACTTAATTAATCAGGAAAACAAAATCTAAGATTATACTTTTTCTATTAAATCTTGTAAAAAACATATTATGAATTCTCACTAGATGTTGATGAAGATTTTGAAATAAGGATTTACTCCAAGAGAACCCATTTCAAACTTTGGGCTGTGCAGACACTTGTAACCAAAAAAAAAAAAAAAAACATTAGGCTAACAAGGGATTAATGAAATCATTTCTCTAGTTAATGTTTATTGTTAAATTTACATTGAATTAATCAGGAAAAAGAATTAAGATTATACTTTTCTATAAAATCTTGTAGAAATAAATATTTATGAACTCTCACTAGATGTTGATTAAAATTTTGAAATAAGGATTTACTCCAAGAGAACCCATTTCAAATCTTGGTCTGTGCAGACACTTGTAACAAAGTTGTAAGACAAAAACAAAAATAGGCTATAAGGGATTAATGACAAATGTAACCAAAACAAAACACTATAGGAGGAATGACAAATGTACATGACTACGTGGCGTGTTATTATTGGATGAGTAATAAACAACGTGGCAAAATTAGGAGAGTTTGCTGATACGTCATTACAAGATTACGTGGCGGATGCTTATTGGATGAGTGATAATAGTCAAAGTGGTAACATTAGGGGAGTGAGTTTGCTGAAATTACGTCATTACCTTTTCTTCTTCTTCCATCTTTCTCAAATCGATCGTCACATCACTGAGAAACTAACTACAAAGACGAAGAAATTGGAGAAATATAATAATAAAAATGAGAGTCTCAGGTCACAGGATCATAGCTCTCTCCATCTTCATACTCTTTTACTACTGTCATTGCGTTCAAGCCCGTCCCTTCGTTCTTGTTCTCTCCAACGACGATCTCACCGGCAGCATTGACGATAACGGATCCGACGAGTCATCTGAATTCGATGAGTTTGGTGAATCCAAATCTAAATCCGAAGAAGAGCTTGATCCTGGTTCATGGCGTCCAATCTTCGAGCCAAACGATTCCGATATCCACGCTTCATCGCCACAGTATTACTCCGGACTCCACAAAATCCTCTCCGCGGCGAGCGAAGGAAACACTAGTTTAATGGAGGAAGCGGTTACAGAGTTAGAATTATCTGCTTCGTCCGGAGATTCACACGCACAGTCGGTAATGGGGTTCGTGTACGGGATTGGGATGATGCGTGAGACGAGCCGAAGCAAATCGATTTTGAATCATCATTTCGCGGCTGAGGGGGGAAATTTGCAGTCTAAGATGGCACTTGCTTTTAGATATCTGAGGCAAAATGTAAGCAACGACGACCCGAACATTTCAATTGGAACTTCATCTAATTTGCAGTTTTCTGAAATGTTCTTGTGATCCTTTTTAACAGATGCATGATAAAGCTGTGGAATTATATGCTGAATTAGCTGAGACAGCAGTGAATAGTTTTCTGATTTCAAAGGATTCTCCTATGGTTGAGCCAATTAGAATCCACAGTGGAATAGAAGAGAATAAAGATGCATTAAGAAAATCTCGTGGGGAAGATGATGAGGATTTTCAGATATTAGAATACCAAGCTCAGAAAGGGAATCCTGCGGCAATGTATAAAATTGGATTGTTTTACTACTTTGGTTTGAGAGGATTAAAGCGTGATCATGCCAAGGCATTGTACTGGTTTTCGAAAGCGGTGGACAAAGGAGATGCAAGTTCAATGGAACTTCTTGGGGAGATTTATGCTAGAGGAGCTGGTGTTGAGAGAAATTATGACAAGGCACTTGAATGTCTTACACTTGCTGCAGACCAAGGTCTCTTTTCGGCATTTAATGGCCTCGGTTACTTGTATGTCAAAGGCTATGGAGTAGATAAGAAAAACTACACTAAGGTAACACTTGCTTCATACTTCCTTGGCTTGCTCTTTATCTGACTAGAAATTTAGTTTCTTTGTTTGTTTAGCTTACAAAATATAATGATGGAACTGAGACAAAGGATAGATTCCTGACTGTATGTAAATCATTATAGATTATCCTTAACATTCGAAGTACCAGACTTAATCATCTCTCTTGTCCGTGTTATTAAGTTTCGCTGCTGATATTTCATCTTTAGAGTTGATCAGGAAGTACATAGTCCCTGAGTGGCAAAGCGTCATAGACTCATAGATGCCGTTTTGTTTCATTTTTTTTCTTCAGCATCCCTACTTCTGAATTCTGATCAGTGACTATGATATATCAATGACTAAACATATCCAGTTGATATATCCCTTCAAATGCAGGCAAGAGAATATTTTGAGAAGGCTGCTGATAATGGAGATCCTAGCGGGCATTATAACCTTGGAGTGCTGTATCTTAAAGGCATTGGCGTCAAAAAGGATATGAGGCATGCAACCCAATATTTCTTCGTTGCTGCCAATGCTGGTCAACCAAAGGCTTTTTATCAACTCGCCAAGATGTTCCATTCTGGCGTTGGGCTTAAAAAGAACTTGGAAATGGTAACCATCTTCCTTATCATGAATGCGAAATACAAATAGTTTTATATCTATGCAGTTAAATAAAAATGATACTCCAAGTTTTGTTGACTATAAAGTTCAGAAGATTAATTGAGTGGAGCTCGTTAGCAATATTTGATGTCTCTCGCCTATTTTTTGCAAGAACTTTCTTAGTAGAATTTGCAGTAGGGGTAAAACGTAAACCGACAATACTCTGTTAGTTTTTCACTGTCATGTTTTTATCCTTATTTCCATCCATTTTAGGTGATTTTATAGTTTGCTCTGGGCACTCCGAATACCATTGAGGGATTTTGTACTTCAAATTCCTTGTTCACATTCCTATCATTTTGGTTGCAGGCGACGTCATTTTATAAGCTAGTGGCAGAAAGAGGACCATGGAGTTCTCTCTCTAGATGGGCTCTTGAAGCTTACTTGAAAGGTGATATGGGAAAGGCTTTTATATTGTATTCAAGAATGTCAGAGCTTGGTTATGAAGTAGCACAAAGTAATGCTGCCTGGATCCTGGATAAATACGGGGAAAGAAGCATGTGCATGGGAGTTTCTGGGCTTTGCACAGATAAGGAGAGGCGTGAACGGGCTCATTCTTTGTGGTGGCGTGCCTCTGAACAGGGAAATGAACATGCTGCATTGCTTATCGGAGATACATATTACTACGGTCGGGTAAGTGTACTTGTGGTTGAAATTTAAGAATTGTTCTGCTTTCAGGAAAACTGTTAAACATACGGACGATGTACCTAATTTTACGTAACCCATCCCATTCGTAGCTGTTTGATTTTCTCAGGAGATTAGTCTAGACTTTAACTGATTCTTTGGGGATCTTACTTGTGGTCTCAGGGTACAGAGAGGGATTTTGTGCGTGCAGCAGAAGCATACATGTTTGCTAAATCTCAATCAAACGCGCAAGCAATGTTTAACCTAGGTTATATGCATGAGCATGGAGAAGGTCTTCCCTTTGATCTCCATCTTGCTAAACGTTATTACGATCAGGCCCTCCAGAGCGATGCTGCTGCCAAATTACCCGTCAAGCTTGCTCTTGCGAGTTTATGGGTTCGCAAAAACTATGCTGAAACCATCATGGTAAGAGAGAGAGAGAGATGATTTCTCGGCTAACCCGAATTGTCCGAGGGAAATTGAACGAACCATCTTACGTTTTGTGGATGCAGGTACAAGTGCTGGATTCGTTACCAGAAGTGTATTCAAAGGTGGAGGAATGGGTAGAGACTGTGGTGATGGAAGAAGGTAACGCCACCATACTAACTCTCTTCCTCTGTCTCATGACCGTTTTATATCTCCGGGGAAGACAACGTAGACATGTGGTTTTGGATCCCGTCGGTGCTGATGTGGCACAGCCTCTCGCTGGACCAGTAGCCTTTCCCCAGTAATGGTAGAACCAGGTGAAAAAACACCAGAAATCTTCATATACAGGTTTTAACTTAGTTCCATACTCATGACACATTTCAACCATAGCAGAGTTTAAGGCAGTGGTTAATTAAACTTTCTTTTTTTAATCCCTTACGTGACTGAGTTGTAGGATTCTCTGTAACGCATTTCCATAATTTATTTACCTGAATGAAATTTTGAGAATACAAGAAATGGTTACATACCAGTATCAGTATACAGTTTGGATTGGAGTTATCATGGCTACAAAATTAACAACAAAAATATATAACGTTGGCTACATGGCTCGCCAGAAGGTAGGCAAACGTTGAACTCCAATGAAGTAATAATAGTAGGTTGATTTATAACCCATGTTGATATTTTATTTTACCCGAATAAAATCTGATTGAGAAACGAAATAGTTGACTACGTATTTTTTTCTCGGGCCTGTTTAAAAACATTAACCTGACAACAATGGTCAAAGCCGTTGTAAGTTTTAACGTAAAAAACGGGGATTGCAAAATAAAAAATAAAATTGTTATGAGTTGCATGTCTTTTTTTTCTTCTTTCTTTAATTAGTTTTAATTTTTCAACTTTAATTTTTCCGTTTACGAACATAAACGGAGTGGCGTTTAAGAGGTCCTCACGTTCTAACACCATTAAAATAATTTATATTTGACAATAATTAACATTATTCGAATAGTATCCACATTAAATAGCTCTTCCAATTTTCATACTAGTCCCGATTCGTTTGTAACTATCATCATCTTGCCGGAGAAGAATGTCTCTGATGGATAATCTGTTAGGTATCCTCCGCGTTCACGTTAAACGCGGTATCAACCTCGCCGTACGTGATGTCTCTAGCAGTGATCCTTACATCGTCCTCAAGCTAGGTCGCCAGGTTCTCTTTTTTTTCTGTCTCTTCATATCTACAAACTTCAACAACACTCATGAACTCATAATCTTATCAGATTCAGAATTCATATCTTTTTTTTGCAGAAACTTAAGACCAGAGTGGTTAAGAAAAACGTAAACCCAAATTGGAACGAAGATTTATCATTCACAGTCACCGATCCTAATCTCCCGCTTACTCTGGTAAAATTCAAATTTTCTAAATCGGACCCGTTTACAATTTCCTTATTTACATATCGTCTTTTGGTTTAAATAAATAAAAAACAGATTGTGTACGACCACGACTTATTCAGCAAAGATGACAAAATGGGAGACGCGGAGATCGATTTGAAACCATACATTGAAGCACTACGAATGGAACTCTCCGGTTTACCAGACGGAGCCATCATATCGACGATCCATCCGAACCGCTACAACTGCTTAGCCGAAGAAAGCTATGTCCGGTGGAGCAACGATCGTATCGTCCAGAGCATCTGTCTTCGCCTCCGTAACGTCGAGCGTGGTGAAGTTGAGGTCGAGCTTCAGTGGATTGATCTTCCCGGTTCTAAAGGCTTGTAAACAAAAAAAAATTAAGTTGCTTTATTGGGCTTTTTACTCCTTTATTGGGCTTAGGCCTGAGCCCATTATTTAAAGATGCGGTTGGTCCGACAAATTTTTTTAAATAAACAGTTAAAATAATGATATTTAATTATACAAATGTGTGTGTGAACCATCGGGTTTGCGTCGGCCCAAGACGGCACGAATTTTAGTAATTGATGTTTTAGTTTAAAGGAATCGCAAGGACAACATATTTACTCTTTCTTTGTGGCCAAAAAACATATTTTTCCTAAATAAATATTACTTTAAAAATATTTAATACAGTTTTACATAATTTTAAAGACAATATCGTAATTTTGAATTATAAATATAAATATGTTCACTCATAAATACATAAAGAATGAACAAAATATTACTAGATGTTAGATAAAAAATAATATTGACGTCCTTTTTTATTATTATAGAACATTTAACTCTAGTCTCCAAATTTAGTTGTTGGATATACATTTGAATGAAATCAGCTCAGAATTGATAATTTGAGAAATTTTCTCATCAATTGATATCAAATGATGTGTAACAGCGTAAAACTAGTGAAAATAAATACCTCAAACTCATGATTCGGACATCAAAAGAACATCAAAGTTACCATATATACAAACAGATTATGTATGCGAAAACGTATTATACCAGTTGAACACTACGTCGATGGGATTAGCCATCCTTGATACTTCCTAAATGCCAATGTTTTAACATTTATTTGAAATGTTGGACAAGGGTCTCGAAATTATTATTTATTCAATTTTAGTCCGATATCAAGTTTTTGGTAGTATCAGCTCTTTTCCTAGCATTACGATGAAATATGTTTGATTGTCAACAATTTTGCTACCATTTTCATTTGTGTAGAACCACCAATTCATCAAGTTATCCTTTTCATTACTCATCTAGATTACCACAGGACGCAACTAAACGTTTTCTCAATCCTCAACACATTGTAGCAGTTGCGTTTTGGCCCATTGCTTTTACAAAAAGTGGCAAGGAGACAATCGTTGGTATTTTCAAGCTGAATCCAACTCAATATAACCAAAAAAAAAATTCAAGAAGCTCGTGTGTTTGCATGAATATGCTTGTCAAGAAACGTTTTCGCCAAGTTACTAAAGCTGACACTGATTGATTCAACCGCTGCGTACCTCTCGATGAGATCCACCACTTCTGGTCTCACAATCTCCTCTCTTGTTGCTCTGTTATAGTCGCATATGTAATACAAATCCCCAAGCGCGTAATTCACAATATTCCGGACAGGGCTTGATAAACATTTGATTATAAGTGGAATCCCATCAGCCTCAATAATGGTAGCCGCATTTTTTGGCTCTGCACAAGAACAGAAAGGAGCATGAGTTTGATGATAACTAATTGCAATTATGGCAAAAACAAAATTAGTTTTAGCATCAGAGCATATTCGTATATTACCGGCACAAGCGTTGCATATTCCTCCTATCCCAAACTCCATAAGCTTCTCATTTAACTCTGTTATACAGTCTATGAATAATTCCAAGACATTTAGCTGCTCGAGTACACCATTAACATTTTCATCATGAAGAGAATAGAGAATGATAGATTAGGCAGGGGATATCTGTGTTCTCCATGGAGAATGATAGAACGTGAGCAAACTTGAGGTTACCTGACGTAAAATAGTGTAGTTGTAAGGGTCATATGCAAAGTTGGCCAAGTTTGCTACAGTTCTCTCCTTTGTTTCTGCAGGTGCAAGACAGTAGTAATGGTGTAAATATATATTGATACTTAAGTGACAAAATCAAACTAGACTCATAAGACATACCTTCATCAGTTGCATTCTGAAACTGACTAACCAGCTCCTGCATTTAAAAGATGGAACAAACTCAGCTCCAACAACACTTGTTAGTTATAGTCCAAACCTAAGTTTTTTTAAATACACCATTAGGTTCTTCTATACAAAACTTAGCCAAAATGAAAGAGGTAAAAATTCTTGAAAAAACCTGTAGATATTGAAGCCTTGGTGTTCCATGTTTCCCAGTACGTTCTTCTTGTCTTTGATTATTAGTAAACATTCTCACTAAACTCTACCCAATACTCTTTATCTTCAAGCCTAGGCTACAAGAAGAACAAATAAACCCATTAATTCCAATTGTAATATCCACAAACCCGGAGAAGAAACAACCAGAATTACTCTTTAGCAAGCTAAGAACTCAATCAAACCGATTGCATTAAGATCCATATTTCAAAAGATACTTGATTCAATGGCTTGGCTTGAGGAGATACAAACAAAGAACTTCCCAGAAAGCTTTGGAACTAGAGAAATAGAAACAGCTCTCATCTCAATTAACTCTATGCAGCTGTTAACAATCTTCACAAGTCTCAGAAGCATAGAGAAACAAACCTAAAAATCGAAGCGTAAATAACGAAAATTGAAATCGTACAATAATCTGAAAAATCTAGAAATCGCACCTGACTCCGACGAGGATTGACTTTGCTAAATCAAGGAACGACCTCACGTCAAGAGTGTTCGTCTTTAACGTTGGGTTTGCTACCGGAACGTGTCTCCGATGGTCTCGTGTCCTCTTCGCGCGTGAGTATACATACCTTTAGTCTGGCCGGCATTAAAGGAGGCCCATTTATATAAGCCTTATAGTATTTCTATGGGTCCAAAAACCAAAGAAACGAAAAAAAACTCATTATTTAAAAATTCTACAATACAAATGGATCAGCTAATCAAACTAAACAGAAATTAAAAGAGCTTATTGCATAATAAGTCACTTTTTATATTTTGGAGTGGAATTATGTTACTTTTTGTTACTTGGGATATTTTTCTCTTTTTTCCAAGACAAGCAGACCAAAATACTACCAGACACTGTTTTGTGAAAAATGAAATCATTTTTTGTGTGGTTAAGATGAGTGATTGTGAGACGTTGGATTAAAAAAGAGAAAAGTATATCTGACGGTTTATTTTATATATTGTTTATTTATTCTTTTTCATTTGTGTTCGTTGGATTAAAAATAAGATAGTACTATGTTGTCTATGGATTGTTTTCTTCTTCCACTCATCGCACCAATAAAGTTTTTGCTATGCATTTAAAAGCAATTTTTTATTTCAAAGCAGTTAGAAGTCTTTTTCTTCAAAACAAATCTGACTATAGATTTAAAAGCAAAATAATTTTTTTCAAAGCAATTAATTAAGTCTTTTCCTTCTTAATTTGATTTTTTTTTTCTGCTTTTCCTTCCAGTTTCGTTCATAGGTTTAGTATTTGTGGAATTGGTTTATCTGATTCATGTTTGCAATTTATTTGGCTGAATCAGTATTACCACGCACATTATCCATTCGCTTTTGAACATTTGTTCACGTCTAATTGGACATGAAGGAAGTAGAAGCAACAATGACAAATTGAAAAGTAACATGACTTGAAGAGACTATACACAAGATACTATCCTTACAAAACAATTAAAGACTCTTTATAATGGACCTCGATTTATTGTTGCTTACATCAAAACCTACCAAACCACCGTTTCTAACTACAAGCCACCAAACCATATCCACAAAACTTTGCCAACATGGATAGAAATGGACGACACATCGACCAACTCTGGTCAAGTCTCTCTTGTTTTCATCACAAATGTCCATCAAAAAGATTCTATAGTGTTTTCTATTAGGATGAGCTTCCATGTCTATCCCAGTCACCTTCTTGACATTGCTTTGAGAAGTTTTGAACACACACAGTCTAAACACCAATAATCTGAGAATCACAACAATCTCAAACTCGTAACATAGAACGAAAAACACAATCAGGAAATGCTAAGTAATTACCTCGCCAAACATTTGACTAACTTCTGGAGAACACATCACGATTCATGTAGAATCCAGCTTTAGGATTTGTCAAAACCTCCTCCATGTATTCAACAACTGAGATTGGACCACCTCTAAACCTCCTCCAGCTAAATATTATTATTTTTCTATTCGTTGCAGTGAAACATACCGATACTTTGATCTCCCATTTCGTTCATCAGGTATGTACTTAATGCTAAATTGCTTAGGTTTTTATAAGTGATTTTTTTGCAATTCATATAGCTGAAGAAGGCATATCTGTTTTACAAGCTCCTGTTAAGGAAAAAAAGGAAGCTCTTGGGGAAGTTCTTAATGGAGATCGGTTAGTTAGTCCACCTTACAAGCTTGAGTTTTTGGGTGAGAAGAACTCTGAAGTTGCATGCAGAAAAAGGTTGAGTAGAGATGACGTTGCTAAATTTTGAGATGTGATCTTGAAAGACTATTACTTTCAGATGTATTATGATGACTTGCCTATTTGGGAATTCTTGGGAAAAGTTGTCAAGGATGGCAAATCTGATCCATCTGACTACAAATATTATCTCTTCAATCATCTTCAGTTTGAGATTTTCTATAATAAGGACCGTGTCATTGAAATTACTGTGAGAACAGATCAGAACTTTCTTGTGGACTTGACTGAGGACAACGAAGTCGAAGTGGATTTCACAAACACAGTTCGATGGAAGGAAACAGAAATTCCATTTGAAAAGAGGATGGAGAAATACTCGCTGGCTTCCTCAATGCCGCATCATTTGGAAATCCATTGGTTCTCTATCATTAACTCCTGTGTCACAGTTCTTCTCTTGACTGGATTCCTCGCGACTATTCTGATGCGAGTCTTGAAGAATGATTTTGTCAAGTAAGATATTAGGTTAAGTTCATTACAGAATTGAATCTTTGACTTTTAGTGTATTTAGTAGCTTACACTATAGGTTTTTTCACCTAATAGGTATGCACATGATGAAGAAGCAGCTGATGACCAAGAAGAGACTGGGTGGAAATTGATCCATGGTGATGTATTTAGGTTCCCGAAACACAGATCCTTACTTGCTGCAGCCCTTGGTTCTGGCACACAATTGTTTACACTGTACGTTTTCACATAGGGTTGTGTGCTCTTCCTGGCATGCTGTTTTATTTTCACTTAGTAACACAAACGTCTTTTTTTTGTATGCAGAGCTGTTTTCATCTTTATGCTTGCGTTAGTTGGTGTCTTTTATCCCTACAACCGTGGAGCATTGTTTACTGCATTGGTTGTCATTTATGCCCTTACTTCAGGGATTGCCGGATATACTGCTGCTTCTTTCTATTGCCAGCTAGAAGGAACTAATTGGGTAAGCATAGATGACGGTTTCTTGAGTTTTAGTTTTCTTAGGACTGTTTTTTGTGATCATATATCGGTAGTCAGTGAAATGTCTTTTGCAATGAAGGCGTTTAGTAAAACCATCTCTTAGAACAATCTCTGCTCAATTGATAAAAATGGCTGACTACTGTGATTAAGTGATGTAGTACTTGGTACAAAGTAGTGAAACAGTACTGTAGTCCATATGCTTTAGCTTTCAACACACACTTTGCATTGTGTATGATGGGACTTATCATATGATGTCAAAAGTTATTACGAGTTCCCTTACTACCTCTCTCTTAGACTGCAAATATGCATGCATCGTACTTATGTAAACTTGAGGTCTGACCTTACATGTCCGCCATTCTATGATTAGATTTTTGAGTTTTGTACTTCTTTTTGCATGCTGGTTTTGGCTCACAATTCTGGACATTCCTTTTTAGTAGTTTGAGGAAAAGCTACGGCCCATCGCATGTATCTTGTTCGTATTTGCAATTGGTTCACATATATTAGATTTTTCTGTTGTTTGTATTGCTCCAAAAGACTTTGATGCCAGAAGAATGGTGTACAAAAAAGTGAGTGAACAGTTTTACGATTCAATAGATTGAGTAAGAGAGCTGATATTGATTCTCTTGACAGGTTAGGAATCTTATACTGACTGGAAGCCTTTTCTGTGGACCTCTTTTACTCACTTTCTCCTTCCTTAATACTGTTGCGATTGCTTACCAAGCCACTGCAGCATTGCCATTTGGAACAACTGTGGTTATTTTCCTTATATGGGCACTCGTTACTTCACCATTGTTAATATTGGGTGGTATCGCTGGGAAGAACAGAAAATCCGAGTTTCAAGCTCCTTGCCGTACCACAAAATATCCAAGGGAGATCCCACCATTGCACTGGTACCGGAGAACACTTCCGCAGATGGCTATGGCTGGTTTTTTGCCGTTCAGTGCCATTTACATCGAGCTTTACTACATATTTTCCAGTGTTTGGGGTCACAGAATTTACACCATCTATAGTATTCTGTCTATCGTCTTTCTTATTCTCGTCATAGTCACTGCTTTCATCACAGTTGCATTGACTTACTTCCAACTTGCTGCTGAAGACCATGAGTGGTGGTGGAGGTAATGTTTTCGTTTCTCTTTCTTTAACTTCTGGTTCCATTATTCATCTTGTGGTAGATTCAGGAAATATATCTGATTAATGAAAATCCGTAAGTCGTAACACTTTTTTTTTGTCTGGGATGGTTTCATAACTTTGATAGATCAGTGCTTAAGCCTAAAAGATAATCCCATGTTTGAGTTAGTCTATAAATTCTTAATCTTTATGTGCATCTGACTCTTTTGTATCTTCTGCATCGATATAGATCATTGCTATGCGGTGGATCAACGGGCTTATTCATATACGCATATTGCTTGTATTACTACTATGCACGGTCGGATATGTCAGGGTTCATGTAGACTTCCTTCTTCTTTGGCTACATGGCTTGCATCTGCTATGGATTCTTCCTCATGCTGGGGACAATCGGATTCAGTGCTTCCCTTTTCTTTGTCCGTCACATTTACCGGTCCATCAAATGCGAGTAAAAATTTGAAGATTCTTCACTACGTCAACTAGTCCTCTCCAATGATGTAGGCCGGTAAAGACATTTTATTCTGTTTTGTGTTTTGCCTTGTTGATATTGAACTTTCATTGTTTAATGTTTACTTTCAACATTCATGGTAGTCATAACAGCGATGGTGATCCTGCAAAGATGTCCATTTTATTTTGGTACTTTTTTTTATTTTCCTCAGATCTTTCAATTTTGTTTCTCTCGTGTGGGATTGATGTCCTTGAGAAGGATATAGTAGGAAAGAACATTTTTCTTAGTTGTTTTTTTAACACTAAATAGTTTGACACGGATGTGATATTCTCAAAAAGACTAAACGAAGTCTACTAATAGAATATAAAGGTAGATTTTGCTAGAATATATAAACAAAATGTTTTTTGTTGTTGTTGTTGTTGTTGTTGTTGTTGTAGTCTTCTTATTCATAACTCAAATAAAAATAGATCAAAGATTTGGTACCAAGATCACGATAAAAACACTAATGAAACCAAGAGGGACACTTGTGAAAGAAGACGAAGGCCTTGAACCACATTTTGAGCAATCTCAGAAGATCTCAAAAGCTAATGCTATTAAGACCAAGCAGAATTGGTTACACTTTTAATTTACCAATTACGAATTTAATTTTTGGTTTTAATTTTAATGTTAAGAATTTAAGATATCAAGAATGTAGTTTACAACCTAAACAAGAAACAATGTATGCATGGCGTTAACCAAAAAAAAAAAGACAAAAAAAGAAGAAAGCATCCATGGTAAATATAATTATATGCACCATCCATTTGAATTTCTACTTTTGTAGAGTGATACGTTGTAAGTTTGATTATTTTAAATTAGCAGAAAAAAATTGATGTAAAAAATGGTAAAACCAACTCTTTTTTTATATAAATTATTTTATATTCATATCTTATATATAGAATTTATTTTACATAAACCAATAGAACTCCATACATAAATTAAAAAAAACATTTATAATAATATATGTATTTTTTAAGTACTTCGATTTTTCTGTAAGCAGATTATACTTCAATGAGTAAAAACATTAACATAAAAGGTGCACATATATGGTTTGAACTTGGAACAAGGGGGTAAATTTCACCATTTCAAACCAAATTAAAAAAATTAGCTACCAAAAGTTAATTTATTAAGCTATATAAACAAAGTTTTGTAAAAATTTGACCTACTTCTAATAATGTAGCTCTGCCACTTGCAGCCATATTTAAGTTCTAAATTGGAGGAAAACGAATAACAATCAGGGAAAAGAGATTGGTCGATTTAAGCAAGTTTATGGTTATTTTTAATAAGTTAATGTGTTACTTTCTGGTGTTTTTTTGGGTTTAATGTTATTTATTTTATTTTTTTTATTTTGCCAACTATATTAGTATCCGCGTGTTACACAAGATTCTAATATTAAAATATTATTAAAAAATTTAAAATTATTTATAAATCATTAATTAAAGAATCAACTCATTTTTTTATCATAAAACTTAGCATACCCTAAAGTTAAAATAATTTGATTCAAAAAATATATTCATACATATATTTTTCTTGGATCATAGTGTACACAAAAACCACATTTCTACTCATGATATGTTACAAAGATTATGTATCACTCCTAATTGGGTGTTTTATTATGCAACATTTGATTTTGTATTTAGTATTTACCGATTATTTATTTATTATTTTTTTTTTTGGAAAATTTTAGAATCTTTTATTTAAAATACGAAGATTATAACACTTTCAAAAATTTTAAGAAAATTTAGATGTTTTCAAAAACTCCAACAGTAACTTTTAGATTGTCACTGGTTTTCTATATTTATGTGTTATATCTAGATATACATATGTATATATATATATATATATTCTATATTTTCGCTCTACTTTCTTCACATTAAATTTGTTATCTCGGTACAATACTTCAATTATTTATCTCTCGCTTATAATCCTTTTATCAATTTAACATTATAATTTTATTTCATTCTTATTAATTATATTAATTTTATCACGTTAAGTTTTAATAGTTATCCATTTTACTTACTTTTTTGTATAACAAATATTGTTAAATTTATTCAATAAATATATAAACATGTATTTAATGAATATTTTAAATTATCTATAATTCAAAAAAAAATGTTTGCTTAAGTGGATACTTTAAATGGAGAGAGGATTCCCTAATTATATATATATAAACCTTTGCTTAGGAAAATACTCTAAATCGAGAGAGTACTCCCTAATTATATATATGATTGTTGACAAAACATATTATTAGATCAAACCAAACTAACAAACTTACACTTCACTCTTTGTTTTTTTTAAAAAAAAATTCAGTCACCACACTTTGTTTTTATTACATTCTACTATTTTCCACTGCAAATAGAAAACTCGATATTTATATAATGGATAGATGTGATCAAACATCGGAACATGTGTTCCAAGCTTCCGTTTTATGAATTGTTTTCTTTTGTATGGCAGATTTGATGATCTCAAGTGATTCTACCATATCATCACATAGTTGATGAGGATCTGGAATCGTTGTTGTGTCAACAGCTAGATTTATGACAATCTTGTTCACGTAGCTTATAAAATGGATATTGAGAGCCTTGTTAAACATCAAACATCAAACAACAAACACAAACAATTAGTTAAATAATCACATCAAAGTTTCATAAAAAGTAAACCGATAAATCTTAAAAGGATTTGATTAATTAATTATCTACTTAAAAAAATAAAAATAAAATATTATACTTACTTGTGATCCAACTAATGCACTTCCTGCGACATATGAAATCGGATGGTCAAACAAACTTATATCTTCATCAGGACCTTTCACATTTGAAAATGCCAATGATGTGTGACCAAATATTCTTTTTCCAAAAGCTTCTACGGCCTGTTAATGTTTTTTTTTCCAGTAGAAAATTTAGTAATAAAACAAAATACATGGTTAAATAGATCATATTGGTTTCATATTTTACCTTTCCTCCAAAAAAATTCAAGGTGAATCTAATGATTCCATAGAAGATAAATGCTTCGAGGGAGATTTTTTTCCTATCCATAGTAGCTTTGGCTCGTCGAATATACTCCAACGGATCATTCTCTAATTTTATCCATAAAGGAAATATAATAGCTCCAAAGTAGTTTCCCCATCTACACTTTGAACCCTTCTTCATCATATTAGCTAGATCCTACATTTTAATATTTTATAAATCACTTAGATTCTAATTATTAAGAATTGTGTTTTTTGTATCGATTGTATTTTTGTTAATTATCACCTCTATATTCGCTGTTGGCCTTAAGTTTACTGCAATAACACCACGAAGACGAATGTTTTCTAAGATCTTTTTTTTCTCGGCCATTGTATATCCATCTGTCAATAATGATCAAATATTAGAACTACTTTTAAAGATGTATTAACATATACTTTTAAAAATATTACTTAACTATAATACTACTAATAAAATAATTAGGAGAAGGAACTTTAATTTACCATATTTAGTACTCAAATATCTTGAAAGACCTGCTTGTGTCATTCCAACAAGAACATCATTCACCTTCTATAAAATATTATAAAAATCAAGAAGTTATTAGTAAAAAGGAAACAAAATCTATAGTCATTGTAAAAACAATAAATATATATACCATGTTCATTTCGTTCTTCACAAACTTGACGTCATCAAAACTCAATACCCGATGGATAACTTTCCATGATTGAAATCCATCGGTTGGATTACCCATTAGAGGATTTTCAGTATCTCGTAAAAAACATATGGTAAGTATAAACTTGAAAAATTCAACAAAAGTGGTGAATGTGACTCTTATCATAAACCAAAACCCAATAACCAACCACCAAGCCAAAGCCATAGAACCAACAGTTTTCTTAGTAGTTGTGGTAGTAGAAATTAGGGCGTCAGGGTCTGATATTTTTCGTGAACAAGCAAGTAAAAGAGACATAAGAGACATTCCATCACCAATTGAATGATGTATTTTTGCTATAGCCAAAGATTCTGCATTTGATGTCTTTATGTTAAGTAAATGAAATTCCCAAAGAGGTTTGGACATATCCATTGGAGTATTGGCAATGCTGGAAGTATAGTCTTCTATGAACAGATCAGGATCTTTAATGTTGGGATAATCAAGATCTGGAACAATTATATGATCTTCTACTCGAACTTTAACAGGAATCCAGACTGGTTCTCCTTTTTTCATATAGTCCTGAAAAAAAAGCAAATTATGTTCAACACACATATTTCAGAATCCAATTTTGTGTGAGTATACATAAAGAAAGAGTGGAACGACTTTAAATTATCAGATATTATATAAAAAAAAGTGGGTAAAGGAGTGGTCCCTAATTATGGAATTATAACTTAAGATACTTGTTATACATATATATATAGTCGATGGAAACTAAAAGTGAAGTGAATAAAAGAATACAGTCAAATTGTTATATTGTTTTAAATAAAATATGTGTTTGGTGTAATCGAAGGCAACCCATTCTTTTTTTTTGCGTTTTATTAAACGATTCTATAAATAGTATTTTTATAAGTATAAAAAAAATTTCCATCTTTTTTGAGAAATGTCTGGTTAACAATCCACATCTGTGACAGTTCTACTACAGTTAACTTCAGTAGATCGCATTTCCCCCACGAAATATGAATTTGACTATGAATTTTGGATGTAAAACAAAAAAAAGTATAAACGTTTTAATTATTTTCATTCATGATGTTTGTATTTTTTATTTTCATTTATCTTTGCCTGCATTTGAATATATAATGATTATTTTGTGACTCTGTATATAGTGTATCTTATACATTTTCAATATAAAATAAAATAATAAGGTAAATATAAATATTTAGATTTACATTTATTATTTAATAATAAATGAGCATAACTTACACCCAAAAACTAATTGAAAAATGGAGGATATTGCCACATAACTTTATAAAGATCACATTACTCAAGCATTCAACGGATGTGAGGTAATTACTATACATCCTCACGTTCAGGATGGACATCTGAAGCGTGAAGTTTATGGGATTGAATATCCACGAGTAACTCCACAATCAAAAATTGGGCCTACCTTTGATACCATATTAGAAATGTGTCTATCTCACACCAAAAGCTACCTCAAGAGTGAGGATTACCACATACTTTATAAGAATCAAATTATTCAAGCATCCAATCGATGTGAGACAATTCCAATAATTAGATACGTAAAATCTTAATGAAAATACAAACAGAATCCAAACTAATTAATAATATATAATCAAAATTTGTATCAAACACAAGATTAAGAGAATCATTAAAGACTCATTTAGGCATTCAAGACTCTTTTGATCATAATTAGATTTTTAACTTGTAAATACAGTACTTAATTTGTATGTCTAGATATAACAATATGCATGCGTATCAGCGTATGTGTAGAATATATATTTACCATTTTGCTAGAGAATCTTGGAGCATTGACCAATGAGTTGCTGAGGCCTTCAATAAAGGCTGATGGATTGCATCTAATTTTAAACCCAAAGGCTATTACAATGAAGAAATTTGGCGAGCTTAGCATATGTGACATTGGGCTAACCGGCTCCATTTGTGTTGCCTCCATTGAATGAGTTTAATGATTCTCCAGCCTTTGCCTTAGATACTTCACTTTTATAGTACGCTTCTTTTGTCCTATATATATATATATATATATATGATCTCATTACTATTAAATGAAGGTTGGTATAAGGTTAGGGCTTAGTGGTTGTTATCTTTTTGTAATAAAGGCAATGTTTTTTTTATAAGAATGTAAATATTTCATAAAACATGGAAAAACAATATTGCCTTTATTACAAAAAGATTACAACCACTAGATTTTTACAATATTACAATGTGTTTCTAAAGGCAATATTACAATGTGTTTCTAAAGGCAATATTACAATGTGTTTCTAAAGGCAATATTACAATGTGTTTCTAAAGTTTATACTTTTCCTCCTAGATTTTTAAAAATTTTGTTGTTTAAGGATTATGTAAACCTTTTCTAATATTAATACAAAAGACAATGAAAAAATAAAAATACAAAATTTTCAAACAATAGTTACATACTTATAGTCACTAAGCTAATGTTTTTAGTAAAAACATGAATTGTGAAATTAAACGACTCTTACCAAAAAAAAAAATCACAATTTTTTATAATTTTTAAATGAGACAAATCAAATATACTCCATCATATTGTTTTACTTCTCAATTTTTCAATCTTTAAAAAAAAATTAAACTAAAAATACCAAAAAAAATGTCAGACCGGATATGTTTATCCGCATCAAAATCCCTACCTCTAATCATAAAGGAATTATGAAAGATCCAACTACCAAGCTTTAAGAGGGTAAATGTCCTCCTAGTTAGAAGCAAACACATAGTAGTTTAATTAACTGATTTACTTAACGATTTATGATGTGAAACGTAGATTTAAGTAAAATAAATCATTGAGCCGAAAAGATGTTGAGATATTGGACTTAATGCAATGAATCATCATCTAATTTGATTGGTTTTGCTTTTAAAATGGCGTACAGAGATCACTTATATGAACCGTGAATATGCGTATGAGCATTTTCCTGTTTTAAATTAGAAATATTCATCTCAGACATCTTAGATAATAAAGTAGGGTTACATTTTATCTAAAGTTTTGAGACGATGTCAACTTCCAAAATGACATATTTACTCTCTTTTTTTATAACTTTTTTCTTTCTAATCAACTTCATAAACACCAATTATTTACACATTTATTTTATTTTATCTGATCCCCCTAATTTTTAAACATTCATGTACTTCATATTCTATTTAGTTTCAGAAAATCTTAAATTTTCTAATTAGAAGGACCACCCAATAATTATTAAAAGCACTTGCGTAACATATTCCAATTTTTTTGCTCTTAAATCTATTTTCTGTATTTAAAAATCTATTCTCATTGAAATATTACATTTACTCACCATAATTTTATTATTTTCTAAATTTCTATATTGAAATCATCTACTTCCACAACCTAATAGGTCCTTCTAATTCTTATTTCGACAACCCTCTCTTCTCCCACCCAACACCTAATATTCTTAATCTTTAGTGTCTCTAACCACCTACAAATCATCCCCTGAGATTTCCCCATATTCGATACTCGTAGTAATTGACGATGAGATAGACTCTCAGCGTATAGTTATTTGTCTCTTACGTTCATGGGAGGCTATCGATTTCAAACGCAATAACATTTTAATGAGCGTTGAGTGTTTGCTCTTGAATGAAAAGGTGATGAAAAAGACTTCATATTCATATCAAAATTCTCAGTCACCGTTTTCTAATTTTTTCATCTTTCTATATTATGCTAATGTCATACAAGCATCTATCCACCCTGTCGTCTCCATAAGTTTAAGAGTAAGACTTAATGAAAGCAACTTATTCTCCATATCATGTTTTGATGTCAAAAAACAGCTTGATAGATACCGACTGACTGTCCATGGTTTCAAAATCTTCTTCAATGTTCTTACGAAAATGAATGTCATAGAAGTTGACAACTATAAAATTCCACATGAGTATTACCGTATCCATCCATTCGAGTTAATCAAAATGATGGTATACAAAGGAAAAAAATTTGCCAGGTATTTAAACAATATGTTCTTACATTTTCTATATGTTCTTTTTATTATTATAATAATGCTATTGTTTGTATTTTTTCAAGATATCATTACCCATATAACATGCATTCACGTCTGCGCGAAGGTGTATGAGAAAAAATCTCCTTCTACAAAAACTTTCAATCTTATTCTTACTTCTACTTTTGAAAGGTATTCTCGGCAATTATTATTGTTTTTTTCTTCTTTAAAATCTTTTGTTGTGTTGTAAGAATGCCAAGCAATGGAACACCTACAAATAAATAATGTATAAATATTGTGTAAAAATTGAAATTTAATTTAAATATAACTAAAAACCTCTTCGTATGAACAAAATAAAAAAGTTGGACTTTTATTTATTTAATTAATACGATTCAAGTTGATTAGAGTAAATTTGGTTTTTAGAACTTTAAGAGAATTAAAGTCACATTTTGTTGTTTAAAAACAATATACACTTCGTATGAACAAAAAATTTTTTGCCTACAGTTATTAGAAACCGAGTGGCTCCAATATAGTTTCTTAAGCTTCTACAAGTATTTTTTGTAGTGTTTCTTATAAATCTATATACAAATGACACATGTTTTAAATAGTTCTCTTTTGGTTTTAAAATTATACTCATTTTAAAAATCAGAGGTCAAGAATAATTCACAATTTTCATCTTTATTTGTTTTAACGTTTTTAATCTGGTTTACTTTGTGTTTAATATAATGCAATGGTGAGACCAGTTATGTATCTGTGTGGGACAAACCTGCATCTAAACTCTCTGATGAACTTGAACAACTTAAAGTCTTAAAGGAGAACCTATTACTATTGTCACAATATTTGGAGGGTGGAAAAAATGACTTATTCACCTTGAATCTCTTTTTGATCGATTTCATAGAAATTGGATTTTCTGATGAAAAAGCATCGAACTTAAAAAATTTGCAAGAATGACACTAAACTCAAAACTGTGCAAATCAAACTAATGAACCCGAAAAAACTCCGCAATATAGTCATCGCCTATATCATTAATGTGGCTCCGTTTGTATCTGTTAGAAAACTAACAGAATTCTCTAAACGACATCGTTTTGGATCGAAAAAAACACGTCGTTTCATTTTTATCTGATCGTTTAATTGTGTCCAAAATAACAAAGTTTGTTTTTTTTATTAATTATTTTTATTTAATATATTTTAAAAAAAAAAAAAGAAAAAAAAAATCAAATTTTCATTTTCTTCTTCGCCTGGTGAAAGATGAATGTTCATCGTGATTGGTATAATCAAAATTCTAATTTCTTATCATTTTTGAAAATCATAAATCAGATAAATAGTATCTAATTAGCCTATTGTTCTTCTTCTTCCAAATTCAGTAATCTACAAACTAAGTACAAGTTTTTAGTAGATTACAAATCATAATCTAAATGCGTACAACAACACAAATTCGAACACTAAATCAAACAATATCAAATTTGATTTGCACATTTTTGAGTTGAGTGTTATTATTGCAAATTTTAATAAGTTCAATGGTTAGCAGAAAACCCTAATTTAATTGTAGTAATGTGATTTTATTACTAATTATGTACAATATAGAAAACAGTTGTGAATTACTAATGTTAAAATTAAACTAATCAATTTTGAATTATTTATGTTAAAATTCTCACTCATGTTCGAGTCCATTGTGTAGACTCTTTGTCTAGTAGAATTGAAGTGAAACGTACAAGTTGCATCCACTACACAATTGTTTCAAGATTTTAGTTATTAATAAGAACAGATCTTTGCTCTTATTCATGGTTGAGTTTTTTAACATCACTTAGATTCATATTAGCTAGAAAGTATGATCGAAAAGGATTATCAAAGTTAGAAAACGAACCTACCATGATCCAAAACATTATAAAATAGAGTAAAAGCCACTCGTCGATCAATGTGTGGTACGTACCTTCTGAGAAGATCTCGAAAGCATCTTTTCCAAGATCACATGGTAAATAAAATTTATATTTTAGCACTGTGGTATTAAGTTTTAACTTATTTGTTTTAGGTTTTAATCGTTTATAAATACTTTATATGGGACACTCGCTTAATGGTCTTTGAATCGGTGCGGCAAAGAACTCTGTTTATTTCTGAGGTTAAATCGGATGATATCACGGATCCTAAAAACCAGTGCTAAGCTGAAAAAAATTATAATTATTTTGGTTGAAATTAGATGTTGATTCAATCCAATTCTTCTCTACAGATTATATTTGTATGCTTTGTTTTTTCTTATGTTATTAAAATAAATGAGATGTCAAAAAAAAGTTTTGGCTAAAATAATATATGTTAAAAACATGATGTGGAATGAATAAGACTTAAACAGTACAGCTCAAAAACGACCACAGTTTCTCATTACGAGTGTAAGATGGCCCATGCAAAAATATGAAAGACGTGTTAATCAACATTTATGAATTATGAACAATTATAGTGTTGGTTGTAGGAGATGTATGGTGCACCTACCTGGCTTACTATCTAGAATATTAAATTTGATACCTAATATTGTTGGTTTCATATAATTAATGTTTTGTATAATATGACATTTTGATCTGACACTGAAACATACTCTAAAATTGTGGAGTGTGATAGTCTTGCCAACTCCTAACTAGATTGAAATCGCATTAACGAAAAATAATATTAGTATCTCAATTTCATGGATAAATTCATTCCACCAGTTTGGAATGGGTATATGTGGTTCTAAATGAAAATGTGTGCTAAATATGGTATAAAAGTTTTATTTTGTACTATTTAAAAGAAATGAAATTTCTAAAAATAACACTAAATAAAGTTTGTGTGCCACATTTAGCACACGTTTTCATTTAGATGACAAATAGCATTTTATAAAGTTTTCAAGAGCTTATTGTTGTTTTTCTTTTGTTTTATTGTTGTTTTTCTTTTGTTTACTTTGAATGAGCTTTTATTTGTTTTATTTTTTCTAACTATGTTGTAGTTCTTACAATAAACAATATAATAAGAATTATATTTATCACGTCAAATCGCCGTACGTGATGTCTCTAGCAGTGATCCTTACATCGTCCTCAAGCTAGGTTGCCAAGTTCTCTTTTTTTTTTTTCTGTCTCTTCATATCTACAAACTTCAACAACACTCATGAACTCATAATCTTATCAGATTCAGAATTCATATCTTTTTTATGCAGAAACTTAAGACCAGAGTGGTTAAGAAAAACGTAAACCCAAATTGGAACGAAGATTTATCATTCACAGTCACCGATCCTAATCTCCCGCTTACTCTGGTAAAATTCAAATTTTCTAAACCGGACCCGTTTACAATTTCCTTATTTACATATCGTCTTTTGGTTTAAATAAATAAAAAACAGATTGAGTACGACTACGACTTGTTAAGCAAAGATGACAAAATGGGAGACGCGGAGATCGATTTGAAACCATACATTGAAGCACTACAAATGGAACTCTCCGGTTTACCAGACGGAGCCATCATATCGACGATCCATCCGAACCGCTACAACGGCTTAGCTGAAGAAAGCTATGTCCGGTGGAGCAACGATCGTATCGTTCAGAGCATCTGTCTTCGCCTCCGTAACGTCGAGCATGGTGAAGTTGAGGTCGAGTTTCAGTGGATTAATCTTTCCGGTTCTAAAAACTTGTAAAAACAAAAATTTAGTTGCTTTATTGGGCTTTTTTTACTTTTTTATTGGGCTTAGGCCTGAGCCCATTATTTAAAGATGACGGTTGATCTGACAATATTTTTTATTTAAATAGTTAAAATAATGATATTTAATTATACATATATGTGTGTGAACCATTGGGTTTGCATCTGTCCAAGACGGCACGAATTTTAGTGATTGATGTTTTAGTTTAAAGGAATCGTAAGGACAACATATTTACTCTTTCTTTGTTTTATTTTTTCTCTTTTAACGAAGTGAAGAGAAAAAAAAATAGATATCAAAAAGATACTTTATTGCAGCAGTAGCAGCTTTTGAGGAACACAATTTTTTTTTAATTTTTTTTTTTGAAACTGAGTAGAAAAAGTTGGTATTTTTTCAGATCCTTTTAAATATTCTCTGTTCTATTTCTATATATTCTTTTATAGGTTCAGCCTTTTAGAGAACCCAAAACCGTGCAAAAATAAACATTTTAAATTCAAGTTAAAAAAAAAAAAAGGTAGCGAAAGCATCTATGTATATGCTTTTTCCCATTGATTCGTAGCCGTAGATCGGTATTTGGTCTGATGTTTTCTTTTGGTCGGGGAAAACTTCCGAAATTGTAAATAGACCCATTATTTTTGATTTATATCGTAAAGATCCACTATGTTTATAACCTTGATTTACGAAGAAACAACGAAAAAAAGTAGTGAAAAAACATTGAGTTAGGAGCTTAATGAAGCTGACAAGTGCCATGCCGCTACTTTAAATTTCCATTTTTACCCCTATCCCATCATTAACTTCAACGCATGCCCTCTTAAATATTCTCTTTCTTCCCCTGCTCTTTTTAATAAACTATCTGTAGATTATTTCACTTCAACATTAGAACAAAAAAATAACAGCAAAAAATTTACATAAATGATTAGACTAACCATAAAGGCTGAGTAGTTTCAAACGAAAAAATATCAGAACTTTATATATATAAGTTAAAATTTAATTTACATATATTTGAACCAGGGTTTGTAGCATTGTTTACAATAATATCACTGCGATATTATAAATCGAGTTTACGATATTAAAATATTGATTCTTTTTTGATAAAATAAAATATTGATTAGAATGTAATGATGTGAATTTGGATCAAGATAATTAATATATCGGTAGGATGATAAATAAATAGCCTGCTTTTGCGGATATTTGTTGGAGTGCCCGTTCTTTTCAAATCAAATGTTATGTCGTGGAACTTTTTTTTCTTCTTTGATCTATCATCTATTTGTATTTGTTCAGAAAAGGTAAAAAAGCATTTCGTATCAAACACTAATCTTCATTAGTCATCATCCGTTTATCAGTGGGATTATCTGGTTTGATTACAATTACAAGTATTGCTTTAGCCAAGCGTGTTAAAGCACAATCGCATGCATGGACCATAGAAAAGAACAATATTTGGTTTCATCCTTAGAGGTGAACCCTTATATTCACCTCCGAATATTATAGCCAATCAAAATGCCACATAATATCATATTTAAAAATAAACTAAAAATAATTAATAATAAATTTAACAATAGAAACAAATTAGGAAAAAAATAAAACCATTAATTGACATAGTTAAACGCCGTTTCTGTTTTTTAAGGGTTTACAGGTTTTTATCTCTTCTTCCTTGATCTTAGAAGACATTTACTTGCTCTCACAATTCATCTACTAATAGGTAATTCATCTGTATTATTTTTTTCTAAAATAATTTTATTTTGTAGGACTTTGACAAGAACTATGGTGGTTCATCATGAAGTTTTATTATTTTCAATGTGAGCTCATATATTTTTTATTGGTTGTTTTGGGTTTTTGTTTTTTTTCTAAAAGATGTTTTTGTTAAAAGATGTTTGGTTTATATGCGATCACCTCATCATAAACTAAAGCTTTTTCTACTGACTTCAACAAGAAAGCAAAGTCATGATACTTCTATTACGATCTTAAACTATTAAATCAATTGATTAGAAAGATTGTAATGCATGGTGATTTAGTTCACATGACCACAGTGCATATCAAGTAATCAAGTCTGAGTCTAAATTCAAACTGAGAACGCAATGAGAAGAATAAATGGGTCGCCAAACACGCCCTTAATTAATAAAAATTGTATTGTGACTCATAACAAATCTTCTTCCTCTTCAGGACTCAGGGGAGCTGCAAATAATGGCCTCTTACCAAGTCTCTTCATCTCTATCTCCATGCTTCATGTAAGCATCAACCTAAACATCTTGAAATCGCAGAGAAACGACCAAACCGGGTGATCAATTCATTTCCTCTTTTTAGTTTCGATCTTTTTCGATTGATCTAGAGCAATCTTCGGGGAAAGCGAGAGATTTAGAAGACCAAGCCTTCCGACGATTATTGAGACGAATAAACAAAGCACAGTGAATTTCTTTTTCCTCACACATAAACGTAAACTATCTCAATTAATGACTTTGTTTTGCTTCCTAATTTGTTTCTATTGTTAAATTTATTTTTATTTAGTTTTTTATTAATTTTTAAAATGTGATATTATGTGGCATTTTAATTGGCTATGATATTGAGAAAGATGTATAAAGTTAATCACCCACTTTTCAAATACTACGGCTACCTAAATGTCGACATTTCAGTATTTATCTTATTTCACACCACACCACAGATCGTTGTCAAGTACTATTATTTAGGTGTTGGAAAAGAATTAGACACAAATTAGAAAATATACATAGGCACTGTTTGTTTCGTGCGTTAAGTTTAGGTTTTTAAAACAGTATTATCAACAAATCAACTTTAAACTTCTTACCAAAAAGAATGATAAGTTCAACCAATCCAATTACCAACTCTGATTCAACTAGTGATAATTCCATTTACATAAATAAAAGCATATATAATGTGAACAGCTTTTTGAAGAAAAAAAAGAAGAAGCATAATTTGATGCAAAACATCACGCATTTATCATTCACATTGATTAACATATTTATTGAGATTAGTCTCTCGATCTTGAAGATCAGCCCATCAGGCTCACTTGATTTTATGTTTAAAGCAAGTCAAAATAGACCCTAAAGTGTTAATTAGTCAAAATTTGCTTTACGAAACCTAATTATCTTACTCTCTTTTCCATTTTTCCCGTTTCAAATGTTTGCTAAAAGGTCAATTACAGTTTTCTAGTTTCAAGTGTTTGCAAAAAGGTCATAAAGAACTTAAAACCGGTGCAAATATAATAACTTAGAAAAACATAATTTTGAGTATTAGTACATGAAGTCGCAATTGAAACGAGGATTTACCGATTTAGGCATTTTGAAAATATTGAATTTGAGTTCGGTTCATTGTTTTATTTTTCAGTGTAGGACAGTTCCGACGGAACTTAATTATCCCAACTTCATGATTTTGATATAATGAAACTTAATTCGACCCACATAGTGTAAAATATATATATATATATATACATATACATATCCATTATATTTCGAGATTTTAAAAAAAAGAATCATGAACTGCATGGAATTTTAAATTTAATAGATAGATACACTAATATATCATAAATAATTTTTCTATAATTTCTTTTGTAAACACAGTTTTCTTTTGTTAAAGGCATGAAGTTTAGCTGATATAAAATTATATAATGCGCTTTTGTTAAAGGCATGAAGTTTTCTTGTGTGTGTTTATGGCCAAGAAATAGCGGTGAAACTGAAATTATATGATAACAATATTATATAATGCGCTTAAAGAAAAGTTGAAAACATTGGAAAAATAAAAAGCTGGAAAGGAAAAAAGAAAGAAGAGTTGTGTTTGTAATTTTGTATGGGATAATGAGAAAATATGAAGAGCAGACTGTTGATGGAATATTGTGTTTCCTCAAATATCAGCACTCCTCATTATATCACCAGATAGCTTTTTGTACGGACTATTTTAATATATCAATAAACTTTGTAAAATGAAGAAATTCAAAACACACACACACACAAATAACCCAGAGTGTGACTAGATGTACTCAAAACCTTTTCCCTCATTTGTTTTGCTTTCAATATGAATTTCATAGCATTATGCGATAAAGGAGTGATATCATATGGAATGGAAGTGTTATGGAGAGATTGGTTCATGTGTCCACCTTCCTAATTTTTCGATTGATTTGTGGAAAATCAAATTCAAACCTAAGTAATCAAAAACTCTATAAGAACCGGATGCTTCAGGTCTTCGCTTCCAGATTTTGAACGTTGGTTACATACATACATCAAAAGGAAACATTCTAATAATTTTTTTTGTTTTTAAGTAAGTGTTTCGAAAGTATCGTAGAATTAATAGTTCGTTTAGATCCGAATTTCGAGTGCTTGCAAAATCGGTTGTGTGGTTATATCATTGGAACTTTTGAATCTCAGAAACTCGTGGCACTACGAGTGATTCAAAGGGTTAAGGAAAGAAATTTATCTATCGCATCCATTCAAGTCTTTCTTTAACGTTTATGAATTTTAGTTTCAATCATATTTTTGTAGTATTGCTAATTTTAGCTCCTACAAGTTGTTAACTAACCTAAACAAAATTTCGATATGGAGAACCATAGTATGAAGTTTACATTTAGTGATTAAGGAGTCTTATGTGTTATGGCACATAAAGTGGTGAATACGAAGATATAAGCAAACGAGAATATTGCAGCTTGGAATTGTATACTATTGATACATAGTTGAAATTACCGATATTGTAACATAAAGAGCTGAAAATCGTATAACGTTTGTGATTAGATAAACCGTTATATCGTTAAGTGGGATAAAACAATTACTGGATCACAAAGAAGAGTAGAAAAAAATGAGTTGGGATAGATGAAGAACTTGTGACCACTCTCAATGTAATGCCAAATAATCTAATCCCAACCCGTCTCTTCTCTCCATCTCTGTCACTTCCCCGAGAGGCCAAAACGAATTCGATTGAAATCTATAATTCTAGCTTTTCAAATTAAACCAAGTTCTTTTTTTTCGACTAATTATGTTCTTTTGGTCGTGTATTTATTTTAAATTGTGATATTTTATCCACGAAAGCCAAAAGAAAAATATCCCATCATTCTATTCCGTAGATCTTTCACCTTTTTGTATCATATGATTTTGTTGTTCTACTAATCGAAAAATTGAATTCTATAGTTTCTCAAATTACAAAATTTAAAATAGAGATATATTGATCAACCAATTTACTACTGAGGCCAAAAGAAAAAAAAAGAGAGCCTCTGCTTTGGGCTCCGCGCGCACAAGGCCGCCTCGCTCACCATCCCCAAAGCTCACCACGAACCTGAACAACCATTTTTTAAAATTAAATTCAACATTTTGTTGTTGTTGCGTTTATTACATTCAAAATTACATATCACACACATTCTAATGTTGGATTTTTTTGTTATGATAAAGTGGAATGTTAGTATATTTACAAAATAATATGGTTTCCCATATTTATCTACATACACTAGAGCTATTCCCAAGTCCCAAATGGAAAAATTGCTACAAACTAACTAAAAATACCCGGAGTACTTCATTAATTAACGACAAATATATTCGGAATTTAAAAAAGAATAAAAAATGTGATATTTTCTCAACGGAAAAAAAAAACCAAAAGAATATAAAAATGTGGTCTCTTCTCAACACTTCCCTTTACTCTTTTTTCCCTCTTCACCACTTTTCTCCCAAACTAAAGACAAAAAAAAAACTTCTCCATCTCTCTCTCCAATTCGCCGGCGAAAAAATATGATAACAGCGGCGGACTTCTACCACGTCATGACGGCGATGGTTCCTCTTTACGTAGCCATGATTCTCGCTTACGGCTCCGTCAAATGGTGGAAGATCTTCACACCAGATCAATGCTCCGGTATCAACCGTTTCGTCGCTCTCTTCGCCGTCCCTCTTCTCTCTTTCCACTTCATCGCCGCTAACAACCCATACGCCATGAACCTCCGTTTCCTCGCCGCTGATTCTCTCCAAAAAGTCATCGTCCTCGCTCTCCTCTTCCTCTGGTGCAAACTAAGCCGCAACGGCTCCTTAGACTGGACCATAACTCTCTTCTCACTCTCAACTCTCCCCAACACTCTAGTCATGGGGATACCTCTCCTCAAAGGCATGTACGGTGAATTCTCAGGCCAGCTCATGGTTCAAATCGTTGTTCTTCAGTGTATCATTTGGTACACTCTAATGCTTTTTCTCTTTGAGTACCGTGGCGCAAAACTCTTGATATCTGAGCAGTTTCCGGACACAGCTGGATCTATTGTCTCGATTCATGTTGATTCCGACATTATGTCTTTAGATGGTAGACAACCTTTAGAAACAGAAGCTGAGATTAAAGAAGATGGGAAGTTACATGTCACTGTTCGGAGGTCTAATGCTTCCAGGTCGGATATTTATTCAAGAAGGTCTCAAGGCTTATCGGCGACTCCTCGGCCTTCGAATCTAACCAATGCTGAGATTTATTCACTTCAGAGTTCTAGGAATCCAACGCCTCGTGCTTCTAGCTTTAATCATACTGATTTTTACTCTATGATGGCTGCTAATGGTGGTCGGAACTCTAATTTTGGTCCCGGAGAAGCTGTGTTTGGTTCTAAAGGACCTACTCCGAGGCCTTCGAACTTTGAAGAAGACGGTGGTGCTAAAACGACGGCTCCTGGAACTGGTGCTGGGGCTGGGAGGTTTCATTATCAGTCTGGAGGAAGTGGTGGTGGAGGAGGAGGAGCGCATTATCCGGCGCCGAATCCTGGGATGTTTTCGCCGCAGACCGGTGGTGGTGGAGGTACGGCGGCGAAAGGAAACGCTCCTCCGGTTGGTGGTGGGAAGAGACAAGACGCGAACGGAAGAGATCTTCATATGTTTGTGTGGAGCTCAAGCGCTTCGCCGGTTTCAGACGTGTTTGGTGGAGGTGGAAACCACCATGGCGATTACGCCGCCGGTACGAACGATCAACATAAAGACGTTAAGATCTCTGTAGGCAATAGTAACGGTATGGTCCCTCAATTACTTTCGTTTTTTGATTTTGCCCTCTAATTTGTTGTATTCTATTCAAAAACAACCCTAAAAATTTATTTTTAGTCTTTTGGTTACCATTAAAATGTTTCAATCGTATGATTCCCTACGACACAAAATAATTGTTTGGTTGGCTATAATCAACGTATTGATTAATTATTGAAAAATGTTTAATTTTATTTTAGATAACCAATATGTGGAGAGGGAAGAGTTTAGTTTCGGAAACAAAGACGATGATAGCAAAGTGTTAGCAACGGACGGAGGCAATAACATAAGCAACAAGACGCAGCAGGCAAAAGTGATGCCACCAACAAGTGTGATGACAAGACTTATTCTCATTATGGTTTGGAGGAAACTTATTCGTAATCCCAACTCTTACTCCAGTCTATTCGGCATCACCTGGTCCCTCATCTCTTTCAAGTACTGTTTCTAGTTTCTCTAATTTTTTATATTATATATATATATATATGTCATTTTTAATAGCTTTCTTGATATGAAAAAAAAAATGTCAGTCTTGAATGTGTATCTATGTTCATTTTGATGTATTATTTTAAGTAAAAAGATTTGAGAAAGATCTTTGGAAGGAATGTTCATTTTGATGTATTATTTTAAGTAAAAAGATTTGAGAAAGATCTTTGGAAGGAATTAAATTGATGTGGTCTGTGCAGGTGGAACATTGAAATGCCTGCTCTTATAGCAAAGTCTATCTCCATACTCTCAGATGCAGGTCTAGGCATGGCTATGTTCAGTCTTGGTCAGTTCCTTTTTTTTTCTTTTTACCTTCTTTACATTTATCATATATAATTTATTACCATAAAACAGTCAATTGTTCTCTTTACTCTGACCTTCATTCTTTAGGTTTAAAATATTAAATATTCTTATTTAAAAATATCAAATCATGTGAATGCATGATTCTTGTCTTCTGCCTTTTTCTTTTGAAGTTTTTTTTCAAAAAACATGTTTGTATCAAAAAAGCAAACAAAACCGGCTTCACAGAAGAAAGCATGCTCCACAGTTCTCTGCTTATCATCATAACATGTTTCACTCTTTAATAGAAAAGTAAAAACTATTTATTTTTTTATATCGTATAGTAACTCAATTAAGTTCAATATTTAATGTTTTCTTTTTATCTTTTTCACCTTATTAATGTTTCAGCAGAATTCCATTAACATATTATAAAAAAATTTTAAACTATATAACTTTTTGGAAAATGAATATAAGATAATGATGATGATCTTATGGTAGTGGCCCTAGTGGATCAATGGCTGTGATGATTATTTTTTTATGTCACTCTTTTGCAGCTAATCTGCTAAAGCATACAAATTTTAAATTAACCAAGAAAGGCAAAACAATATTTAATCACTTGTTTAATTTGTGACATTGTTTATTAAATGTGTTAAGGGTTGTTCATGGCGCTAAACCCAAGAATAATAGCTTGTGGAAACAGAAGAGCAACTTTGGCGGCGGTTATGAGATTTATCGCCGGACCTGCCGTTATGTTCGTCGCTTCTTATGCTGTTGGCCTCCGTGGCGTCCTCCTCCGTGTCGCCCTTATCCAGGTAATTACTTAAATATAGTTGTATAAAATTAATAAATGCTCGCGTGTATTTATAAAATTAATAAATGCTTTGCGTATATATTTTTTTTACACTTTCTGCTGTGTAGTATTAATTGTTCTTTATTTATTTTGAAATAAATTATTTTAAATGATAATAAAAACAGGCAGCTTTGCCGCAAGGAATTGTGCCTTTTGTGTTCGCGAAGGAGTATAATGTGCATCCTGACATTCTTAGCACTGCGTAAGTTTATTTAACCCTATAGTTTTTTTATTTTATTACATAGGGATACGTGTTTTCATCTAATCCGTTAAATGCTTATTATGTGTTAACATTTTTTTTATGGATCATGTTTTCACTTTTGTTGTTTAGTTTCGCCTACGTTTATGAAAAAACGTTTAATTTGATTATTATTTTTGTTGTAGTGTAATATTTGGGATGCTGATTGCGTTGCCCATAACTCTTCTCTACTACATTATCTTGGGGCTATTTTGAGATACTACTACAAAAAGTATGGTGGGGGATTATGAAAATGTGAAAAGAACAACGCCCTTTTTCTTGAAATACCCACATATTTAATCAAAAGCAGCTTTTAGAGAAGCTTCTAAGAGGATTTGGAGAAAGAAGCTCTCGTGAAGAAAGGAAGCTGAAGTAGACGAAGTAGAGAGCTTGGCAAAGTTTTCATTTTCTTAGTTTAATGAACATTCGTGTTTCTTTTGGGTAGGTGTTAGGAATTTGTAAAACTGTTGCTACTTTTAGTGACTTAAATCGTTAAGGAAAATTCAAATTTCTAGTAATTTCTTTGTGCATGATTATGTGAATTGGTGTGTAAAGGTATCTAATCTCACAAAATTAAAAAAAAATAATTTAGCTATTTCACATATAAATCAAGTGATTTTTACTTAGAGGATCTGCTTTCATTTGCCATGAGTTCAATATGTGTGATATAACAGAAACTAAAACTGTAAAGTTTCTTTTAGAAATGGAATTCTCCGGGAGATCGGGAGTTTTTAAAATGTATTCATGAATATTAACTTTAGATTATTATCACTTTTACTATAGTTTAGGTGAAAGGTGTGAAATAGCATGTTGTTATAACAAAACATAAGAATTTCGATTCAATAGAACACTCGATTAAATATAGAAAGGCGATGGAGCACTTAGAAGATAGGGACTTGGTGCATGCGTACGTTATTCGACTTGGTCAAGATTCCTCTTCACTGTGTTTGTGGAATCTTAGAAGATTCGTTAAGTGTGTGTCAATTTTGTATCCTTTTTCCGATTCTTTGCAAAATCATTCCATACCACTTCGATATGTGATGCTTTCCATGGTTTTAACATTTATATGTGGAAGCAAATTAATTAATCGTCTTAGTAAATTATACAACGATATTATATATATATAGTGATTAATTTTGAATTTATCCCATAGAAAATTAATAGTCCAAAGTTTTACACATCAAATGTTTATTTTATCTTGGTTTAATTGTAACTCTTTCATTATTTGACATTGAAAAAGTTATTTTCTGTAGTTATATACAGCTATGATATGATTTCGAAGCTCAATATATATATTTAATTGTTAAAAGAGTTATAGCTATGTTTAGTAATATCGTTTATCAAATACTCATTTGCTCTATTTTTTAAAAAATTTCTATTTTTAAAGTAAAATTTTTTCCAACGGTGCTCTATATTTTTTTTTGTAAAAATAGAGAAATGAATAGTATTTCTCTAAATTTAGAAGAACACTATGTATTTCTCTATTTTTATAGAAATACTTTTTTATTTAACAATATCATCTTTTAATTTTATATATGTATTTATTTTATACCTAAGCAAAATTATATGTTTATTTGTGTATTTATATACAACTATATTTAAATTTTTGTTATCTCATTATTATAACATGCAACAAATACTTATATTAAATTAAAAATACAAATTACATGAGAGATGATAAATTAAAAAAAAAAAGTGAGTATGTCAAATTTTATGGAATTATATGAGAGATGATAAATCCAATGAAAATGCTTAAAAAATGTAATAGTTATCTTTTTAATTTTATGTGGTGTAATGAAATATTTTTTTTATATTATACAATGTTTAATTTTAGTAAAATTATATTTTATTAAACTATTGTTATAAAACAAAATGAATGAATCAAATTTGTAAAATTGAAAATTACAGGATTTTGGTATAAATTAATTAATAGAATAAAAATATTATATTTTTAAAATACTATTTAAAAAATTAAAATGGAAGTAACTATTATAGCAAACTCTTCCTATATTTTTTAAAATATTTATTTTTAGAGGAAAAAATAGAGTCAATCATTGAAAATTGTCTTATAGATATGGAATGACGAAATTTTATCATTTATTTATCTAATTAAATTTGTTAAAAGGCAAAGTGACTGTATAAAAATTGTGAAATGATAGTAATATAAATGGGAAGGTGTAATAATTAGAAAAGAAGAAAATAGTTAAAGAAAGCGACCCCAAATTTATGGTACGCCTCACGTAAAAACTCATCATTTTATTCTGCATGAAAACGGCTATAGCCGCCGTTGCATTCTTCAAATTTTCAATGTTTCCAATTTAAAACTATATATTTTAATATTAGTTCAAAATTCATAATTTGATTTTTTTTTTTATAAAGCAGAAGATAGCTGAGAAATTAAAAAGAATAATGAGACAAAAGAGAAGAAGACGAGGCCGTGTCACTTCGCTTTCTTATTGCCACTCAACAACACAAACATTTTTGAGAAGCTTCCAATTCTGTGTTCATTCTCTGCTCTCTCTAAATGTTTTTACCATGTATCTAACATTGATAACTGGAATTTACCATGAATACCTATTAGTCCAAAGCCTAAGTAAAAAAATAGTTTTTATTTATCCTTATTTTTCAACGGATGAGATTTTTACATAATTATAGCATTGAGAGATTGAAATAACCGAGGTTGTCATAAAGAAGTTAATCTCGTCACGGAAAAGATTTCGTATTTATTTGAGATTTTGTACTCATCAAATTAAAAAAAATGTGAAAAAAAAGAAAAAATGTAAAAAGATGATGTAGAAGGGTATAAACGTCATTTCAAGGCATAGTTGCAGATATTAGTGTCTGCCTGCCACTAGACGGTGTTGGGTCGGCCGTCGCCCAGACAGAGCGTTGAGAGCTTTTTGTCATTTGTCTTTTTCATTTTTTTTCATCCCTTTTAATTAATTCTACTATAAAAATATTTTTTTTTAAATTGTACTTATTTTTCTTTTCTTTTTTTTTACTTTCACGCATTTATTTTTTCTGAAAATATATGCATGAGAAAAAGGGCAGGTTTATTTTTCTTTCGTACGGGAAGATTAGATATGAAGTGAGGACCAAACAAACCAAAAAAAACATGACTTCTTCGTTCTTTTAATGACAAAAAATCCAATGTTTTAATAATATATTTCACTATTTACGGCTTTCTCTTCACCATATCTAATAACGTATCGGAACTTGTAAGTTGTCGACACATAATTTGCATCCTAACTCTTCCTATCGGATCTGATCAAATTTCTAAAAATACGGCCGATACTTTCCTCTATTTTGACCAATAAAGTCAGCAAAAAGTCAAAAAGAAAAATCCACAGTACTATTGATCAATCGGTTTAAGCGTTTGTACAATGAATATAATGTTGTTAAAAGAAAGTAATGTCTATGGAGTGTGCAAACGACATATGATTAAAAAAAATTTTTAACCAGTTATTTATATTAAGACAAATTATTTAAATATATACTTTTTAATTAATGAGTTTCTTTTTAGTTACGGCCCCTCAAGTTTTAATAAAGTTCGGCTTTACAATGTAAATAAATGATATACGATATTCTCACACGTAAACATATCACCACAATCTTTAAATTATACTCCACTATATATCGATCTATTTGAATGACTATCATTCCTTTTGTCGCGTTTAAAACATTTGTTTGTTGCACGTGAAAACTTACTAACTATCGAGTTACTAAAAACCACTAAGGATTTACGAGTACTAAAATAGAGTTATCTTATCTGTCTCTAAAGCCTAAAGTAAAAATTTTAATACTATAAACCAACAAGTAAAGACAAATCCGGCTTTGAATTCGAGGAACTATCACCTGTTCCCAGGTGCACGCCTACACACATACACTACACACATTCCTATATCCCTTATTTTAAACACTGTAACAATATATGATACTATAGTAGTATAATACAAATAATCAAATGGACGTGTGTTATGTAATTTTGTGATGCTGTTGCTGGAATAAGTTTTCTTTCAAATGTTTGAGTCACATTTGTGTCTGATTTTTGTAATTCTTAAAGGTTTAGGGTATTGCATCTCTTTAGCCCATTTTTTACATTAATCCATAGGGCTATTGAATCTGGCTTGTTGGGTTTTTGCTTCTGAAATATAGATATTTTTACGTTCTTTAAGAAATAGTTGCCAAAGATTAATGGGCGGATTCCAGAGTCCAATATTGAGTCAAATATATTGGGCTTTTTTCACTCTTACAGGCTTTTATACAAAGTAGCTTATATAATACTCCATGTTTTTCTTCTTTCACATATCTTAAATTGTCTAGATGATATCATCTTTATTATATGCAATGACTTGGTCGATAATCAGCTCATCATCTTTGTGAATGATTTAAATGAGATGACTAAAAATCACTAAGCTAATAAGAACAACATCAATAGATTCATCAATCATCACGAGATAACAAAACTCTTGAGAAATATGGTCCACGAATACGAAAAGTCTGGTGTAATTAAACCCTTAAAACATCAAATATAACAAAACTTTATAAATTAAACTTGAAATTTGAGATCAAATTAGACTGCAAAGTTTGTGAAGAAATTAAAAAAAAAACTCGTTAAGATATTGAAGAGTTTTCTTTCCAGTAAACCCCACTGTATATTTTTAAAATGTTTAACTATATTTATATAGTCTTTCGAATCTTTTGTTTATTTAACTGTTAATCTACTCATGACATGAGGTATTGAGAATCTTAATATTACCCCCCCATAATCAGGAAATTATAAAATATTATTCGTTAATAAGAAGAAAAATAGGCATGATGGGTACGGTGGAGGACCATAATAATTAAGCTCCCAACTGGGAATAAGAATTCGTTATTTAGTTGTTTAACCCTAAATCATGGGGTGAAAATAACAAGGTCTCATCATTAAGTTTATATAGTTATGCATGCCCTATCTGTAGAATTTTAAACTGCTATATATAGTCCTTTGCCAATACAAAATAAAAACATAATAGTCGCATTCGCATATAACGTTCAAATTTTTCATATAAATACTTACCAGGTCAAGTAGGCAAATCAAAAGAACAAAACTGATTTATAATAATAATGGTGTGTACAGTATACTCGGTATTCTTTATAACCACTACCTTTTCTATTTCATATATCTAGTGATTTGTTATTATTATAATAGTCATTGTCATCAATTATAGTTTTTTTAATTGACTTTCCAACGTATAATTCTGTCTAGTTGTTTAATTTTATTCATTTTATTTTATACGTATTTGCTCATATTATGGCTGGAGACTAAAAACCAATATGCAATTACGTCTTAATCACTATAAATTAATTTACTAAAATAGCCTATTTGAAAGAAAGACCAGATTAGGAAAAAAGTCCAAAAAGTCCAAATTCATTAAAATAAACAGGCTATTTTGAAATAAAACAACATCTTCTCATAAAAATTAATTATCAACTAATAACATTGTGAATTGATGGTTTATTGCAGTTGGAGTGGTACATTCACAACAATTGCATATGAACAATATTCGAGAAAAAACAAAATGTTACCAGCAATCGTATATTTTATACTCACTCCATTCCACTAAGATGTATTTTAAGTTTTTTTCACGCATTTTAAAACCAAACTTACAATTTAACTAAGAAATAATGGGTTATGCTCATAATTTTAGTCTAATTTTTGTCCTTAATGCTTGTAGTTGGAAATTCTCGATTTTTTTTTGTTTGGCCAAACGATATGCCGGCTTAGCTACCAGACCGGAAATTTCACATTTGTTTGTTTTTTTGTTTGATAAATTTTTTTCACATTTGTTCCAATAATTATTTATTCATTTGTTTATTTTAAAAATTGGCAAACAAGTTGTGGTCCAAGGAAAGATAGTAAGACCCACTAAGTTCCCATTATATAGATCTTCCGTGTCAAGTGGTTTGCTTCATTTCCTTTTTTTCACCACATTTTCTTTTTAGCTTTTGGTAACATCACCTTGATATTTTGTATTTTATTGTTCTCGATCAAAGTTGTAGGATCTCCCTAATCTAACTAATGGACAATACTAATCGAGAATCTTCAAAAGCGATGCAAAGAAAAGACATGTAGGTCGGAATCATGAATATTCATATATTCTTTATATAATAGAAGGCTGATATTATTGAAAATATATTGCTATCAGACTAGTGTTGGTCATGGAAAATAAATATTTAACAAAATAATTGTTTTCTTACTAGGATCACCGTTTCTAGATTAGCCAGTTATAAAATTGTAACCCACAACTAAAATTTTATTTTATAATGTGTTTTTAAGTTTATTAGCTAGTTAATCTTGGAATTTGATATAACTACTATTTATCTAATTTTCAGACATAATTATCTAAGAACTACGGTAGGACGTTACTAATAACATATATGTATATCTAATGCTTATAATTTCCGACTCGCAAATCAACATACCCGCAAAATCATAATTCGATTTTGCATATAATTTAACTTTGCTATTTAGTGATTAAGATTATGTTCGTTTATATGTTATAGCGATTCCGCGACTGGAGCATATTATTGTTCGTTTGCTGTTGCATGATCCTTAAAAATTGATAAATAATAGTATATTTTCATTAAATTATTTTATTAATGAAAAAATATCTAGAAATAAGATTTTTGATATTCTAAAAAGTATAATTTCATAAAGTTATAAGTTTAAATTTTTTAAATTGAATTGAAAAACATGTTATTGAAGTTAACAAGTCGATCGTGTGATAGCGAAACAAACAATTTTGCGATAAATCACATTGATTAGTCATACTAACAACATTTAATTACAATCGCGAGTTGTAACTTGTAAGTAGCTGCGACATACAAATCAAACATGGCATAATTCGTTTGATAGTAATAATTACTAATCACAATCATACAAATAAAAATAAAAATGTTTTTTCCCAAAATATGAGGACAGGGAAGGGAAAAGGAAGGATGATGTGGCTGGGAGCCATTGGATTAAAAGATTCATTTCAAAAGTTGGCTATTCGGAGCATCTTGGGATCACTGTCTGTTCGCTACTTCTCAAAGACTATTAACTGTTACTTACGCTAACAAGCTTTTATTTTTTTATTTACCTTTATACCCCCTCTCATATACAATCACTGAAAATGTTTAAAGTGGCCCATCCTAATCACTGAATCCAACTTGAAGAAAATAATAAAAATAATCTGTGAATCTAAACGATTCAGAATCTATAAATAAAATAAGATCTGTTTGAACCAATAATAAATAATGATATGTTCCGCAGCTCAATTCCACGATTAAATAAATTTAAGCCTGTTGCTCTCTTTATATATATATTGGTTGATATTGGATACATATTTATGTAACGGTCATAGATTTTTATATTATTTTTTGACAATTGGTTTTCTTAACATCATAAGTTTTTGAGCAAAACAAATTTTAAATAAGCTATATGTATACGGTATATATATATACACACAAAAAAACTTGAATCTTAGATTACATTTGGTCTTCACTCTTCATACCCAAAAACCCTAGATGACTTTTATAACTTATACGTTTTTGACCATTAGGTAAAATACTATATCGTTTTCTCCTGTTTACTATGAAATTTAATAAAAGACATTGCAATGATCTTTGATTCTATTGTAGTGAAAAGCAGAAATATTATTAATCAAAAATTTAATTTAAAATCTTTGAATTCCTCTCCAAGATGAACATTTTTTTTCCTGTAATTCTTCATAGAAAGAATAACGAAGGGTAATTGTTGAGATTCAAATGGTGAAAATTTGGGTGAAAAAATGGTTTTTGTTTTCTTTGAAAAAATTGCAATCTAATTTCCCTGAAGAACGAATTGCTATTTCAGTTATCAGATATTCTCGTGTAAGTCAAGTTATAAATTGTTATTGCCCAAAATAATGTGGGACATGTATTCTACATTAGTATTGTAATAATTATCATAAGAAAATGGAAAATATTAAATGAAGCATTTCTTTGTCCAACCAAAAGAAAAAAAATTTAAGATTTTTTAAAAAATAATCATATTTTTTCTCTATATAATGAGAAGGATACATATCAGAAGGAACAACACAAAGAGCCACACCACAAGAAACCCTAAAACTCTGATTGATTTTTTTCTTCTTGTTAAAAGTCAATGGCTCACAGACACACTAAGAGCATGATTATCAATAGGTAATATAGTGAGTAAATATAAATTAAATCAATTTAATTAAATCAAAATCTATATTTACTATCACCAAAAGTTCTAAAAATAACATCTATATTATCAGTAAATATAACATTCTATCTCTATCTCTCTCCAACCTATATTACCTCCAACATATATTACCTCTAACCTATTTACTATCAATAATCATGCTCTAATGGCGCCATCTGTTCTTCTTTCTCCAACAACTTATGTAAGCTTGCTCTCCAATTCTGCTTTTAATTTCTCACAACTGTTCATAAAAAATCCCACAATACCCTCAATTTTCAACAAGGACAAGATTTGGATCCAACACATTAATAAATTTAGTTACACTTTTAACATTCACATGTCCGGTTTTGTACTAATCCATTCTCTTCTATGTACATGATCTTGTGAACATATACATTTCCAGTTGACAAGAAATATCTGCAACATGAAATCTGTATATACTAAACAAATTGACACTGTTATTTCAGATGATCTGTTATGCTATTATAATTAAGATAGTTAATTTGACATATATATATACTATATAATGACTTTATAATTTAAGTTGTGTACCCATAATTGAGCTCTCTCTGTCTCTATCTTTTCTCCAGTATTCGTCTCTTTTAAAATTCACCGGTGATGTAATTTAGCTTCTTTTTTTTTATAATATAAATAAGGAAAATGGTAATTTAGCTTTTGATAGCGAGACTGTTATAAAAACATAAAAATAGAAACCTGGAGTTTCTAGCTACTTTCCAACTCCAAGCATAATCTATAGTTTTATACTCTTTTGTCGTTAGGTATACATTTGTATAAGATTCCGTGGAGGTTTTTTCCCTTCATATTAGATTCACGAACTATGTATTATACATATATTAAAACTCAACAACGTGTTATTAAAAAAAAAAAAAAACTCGGATAGGTAGATCCCATGTTAATGTTTTCTTAAATATAAACACAAAAAGTAGACGACCCCTTGCGCCAGAATTAATTGAATATCTTTGAAAGCTAAAATAAAATTTCTTGTAACGTAGAAACTAAATAGAAATAATTTTCTTCTTCTAATTACGGAAAACAAAAATACGAAATAAATTTCCGTGGGACACACTCCATTAACGCCCTAAACATGTGAACAAGCCGAATCTGACGGTGTAGGAGATGACATGTGTATGCACGTAACGACACACTAGATTCTCCTAAGTCCTAACGACCCAACCCCAGCAATTTCACTCGTGTTTGTATTTCAGATCCATGATAGTGAAAGGTTTTCGGTTCGGTTTAATATAAGCCGATTAATAACCGGAAAATTCAAAAACACTTAAACCGAAATTTGATGTAACTAAGCGCTTCGTAAAGAGAGCTCAGTCCCAGAGAGAGCGAGAAGAAATCGAGAAGCATCGAGAGAAGTTGATGCAGTCGAAGGGTAGGCTTCACAACCGCAGATCGATAAGCTTTTCCAGATCCAGACTCGCTATCGAAGGATCTTAGCCATTGGTTTCGTTTTTTTCTTCAGTCATCTCCATCTCAATTTCTTCCCAATTCATATGTTTCATCATTCTTCGAGAAGAAATCGACTTTTTGCCAAATGGCTGCGTATGGTGAGTTACTAGATTCGTACACGACGTTTTCAGACGTAAATCACGATGAAACACTGCAGGATTCCGAATCCTTGTGAAGTTTTTTCTAGACTTGTAGTGATGTAATTGCAGATTTAAAATTTGGAACTTTTCCAACTGGATTGATTCGATTAGTATTGATTTGATTTTGGTAGTCGTTTCATGAGTGGTTTTGATGATTTGGAATCCTTTTGCAGGTGAGGAGCGTGAAATCCAAAAGAATTACTGGAAAGAGCACTCTGTGGGATTGAGTGTTGAAGCAATGATGCTTGATTCCAAAGCTGCTGACCTCGACAAAGAAGAACGACCTGAGGTATATTTCCACTTGACCACCTAAAGTTATTATCTTCGCTAATTCAGATGAATTTGAGTCTCAATATACCTTTGGTATAGAGCTTCAAGCCTATACGCAAATTTGAACTAAATAAAAACATTGCTTTTATGTAGTTTCTTAGTTCTTTGCTGTTCTTTTGCCATGTGAAGAACGCTTTTATAAAGATTCTCTTGTGGTTTTTTTATTAGTATCATGGTCTCATTAATGAAAGCTTCTAAGGCTTAAATTGTCTGTGTATGTGCCAGATACTTGCGCTTCTTCCACCGATTGAAGGGAAAACAGTGCTAGAGTTTGGTGCTGGTATTGGTCGTTTTACTACTGAGTTAGCTCAGAAGGCTGGCAAGCTCATCGCTGTTGACTTCATTGATAGTGTTATCAAAAAGGTTGATCACGCCCATGCTTGTTTTTTCTAGTTACTTACAGTACTCTTTTTGTTTGTTTTTTTCCCTCATGAGAGTCTTATCTACAGAATGAAAACATTAACGGGCACTACAAGAACGTCAAATTTATGTGCGCTGATGTCACATCCCCGGATATGAAGTTTCCAAATGAGTCTATGGATCTGATATTCTCCAACTGGCTGCTAATGTATCTCTCCGATAAAGAGGTAACCACTTAACTTATTACTGAGGGAACCACTTTAGAGTTGGACACACTTAGACTAACCGCAGTAGGAATGCATAGAAATGGATTTTGAAACTATGACAGAATTGAACCATAAAGCATTTTAGCTTCACTCAGCTCCATGCCATGTGTTAGAGATATTAATCACCTGTCTGTATTTAACTTTGCGTACCAAGAGTGGTTGTAATCTTCAAATAGTCGGTCATTTATATCCCATAAAATTGCAGGTTAAAGATTTGGCGAAAAAGATGTTACAGTGGACTAAGGTTGGTGGGTGTATTTTCTTTCGGGAGTCTTGCTTCCATCAGTCTGGTGATAACAAGCGGAAGTACAATCCAACACACTACCGTGAACCCAAATTTTACACAAAGGTATGCTATCTGTATATTCCTCCAGTCTTCTGTTTCTAGACAATTGTTTTGAATTCTGGTACTTGAATGCTTTCAGCTTTTCAAAGAATGTCATATGAACGACGATGATGGGAATTCGTACGAACTCTCTTTGGTTAGCTGTAAATGCATTGGAGCTTATGTGAGAAACAAAAAGAACCAGAACCAGGTAATAGGCTTCTTCGTCTTTTACCAGCCTATGATTGTATCTCTCATATGAGCGGATTCATAATATACTTTCCACAAATTTCAGATATGCTGGATTTGGCAGAAAGTCAGTTCGGATAATGATAGGGGATTCCAACGGTTCTTGGACAATGTCCAGTATAAGTCTAGTGGTATCTTACGCTATGAGCGTGTCTTTGGACAAGGGTTTGTCAGCACAGGGGGACTTGGTATGCTCTTTAGTCATTGATGGTTCTGTATTTGAAGTTGAAAGTTTACTGATCTACTTTTTCTTTTTGACTATATGCAACTGAAGTTTATCTTTTCTTCTTATTATACTCTGTTCTTTTGTTTTGACCTTTGGTATAGAAACCACAAAGGAATTTGTGGATATGCTGGATCTGAAACCCGGCCAAAAAGTCCTAGACGTTGGATGCGGAATTGGAGGAGGGGACTTCTACATGGCTGAGAACTTTGATGTGGATGTTGTGGGCATTGATCTATCTGTAAACATGATCTCTTTTGCACTTGAACACGCAATAGGACTGAAATGCTCTGTGGAATTCGAAGTAGCTGATTGCACCAAGAAGGAGTATCCAGATAACACTTTTGATGTTATTTACAGCAGAGACACCATTCTCCATATCCAAGTATAAGCTTCTGCTTTTTCTTCTTCCCTTATGGATTTATTTTGTAGCATTTGTTCACGAAGATCTCTTTCTCATTTGGTCTCCAATTTGTAATCGCCGGTCTTACTCGCAGGACAAGCCAGCATTGTTCAGAACATTCTACAAATGGCTGAAGCCGGGAGGGAAAGTTCTCATTACCGATTACTGCAGAAGCCCCAAAACCCCATCTCCAGATTTTGCAAACTACATCAAGCAACGAGGTTATGATCTTCATGATGTACAAGCATACGGTCAGGTATACAGAGATAGAACACATCTCCTCCTCCTCTACTTAAATATCACCAAAGTTGCCTAAACTAATTGGTTTGACAGATGCTGAGAGATGCTGGATTCAACGACGTAATCGCTGAGGATAGAACTGATCAGGTAAAAAACGCTTCTGGACATAAATTCAACTCTATGCCCTCCTGAAATTGACCTATTGCTTTAAAAAAATAACTTTAAACCAATTTGCTGTTTGCTTTTTCAGTTCATGAAAGTCCTGAAACGGGAACTGGACGCAGTGGAGAAGGAGAAGGAAGAATTCATCAGCGACTTCTCGAAAGAGGATTACGAGGACATTGTAGGCGGTTGGAACTCAAAGCTACTCAGGAGCTCAAGTGGTGAACAGAAATGGGGTTTGTTCATTGCCAAGAGAAACTGATTATGGCATTCTTAAAAAATTAACTAAGACATAAATAAAAACTGGTTATGTAGATCTATCAAAACCCAGTTCCCTCCTATCATCTCTTTAAGCTATATATATGTTGCTGTGAGCTCTCTTAAATCATTTCAATGTTAAAAACTGTGTCCAGTTTGGTATTTTAATGTTATATTTGCAAATGGATTTGATCAAGTTTCACCATTAGAAAGCAGGAACTCTCTTTATTATTGAACAGAAACAAAAACAGCAAATCAGAGTGATTGTAATAACATAACAAAAGAGTGATTGTAAGATCATCTTAAACTGTAATTAGAGAGAGTCGGTTTTAGAAAAGGACAAGATCTCGACTTCAACTTCGAGGTTATCGTTGACAAGGAAACCTTTGGATGCGTCTTTGAGATCAGCAAGTGGTATAAACTTCTCGAAACCCCATCCATTCTCTGTTGCACTGGGCCATCCCTCCACTAAAGAAACAACAAATCAAAACTTCATTAAAAAACATGGCTCATTTTAGTCATTAGGTCTAAATAATTTACTAAACCGAGACACTAACCTTGTTTCTCCACACGAGTGGATTGTTTCTGGTTAAGAACTCGTAACTTGGCTTTCACGTAACCATTTTCATTTGATGCACTCAACAAAAAGAGTGACAACGAATTCCCTTTTGCAGATCCAACTCCATTTGGATACACTTTCAATACCCTACAACAAACAGTACACATCCATCACATATATTAACACATCTTCTATATCTCTATGCACATATAAGGAAGCAGAGAGAGAGAGTCACCAGTTTCTTCCTCCGGAAGAAAAGGAATCAGAAGTGTAAAAGTCAACATCGCGTGAAGAGAAATGGGTGAGTCTCCAATCGAAAACAGGGTCAGGAATGTTTTGTTCGTAAGAGGCAATTTCCCAATTTTCAAAGGGTTTATAAACGAAGATGTCAACGCCAAACACACTTTGTCCGCCGTCGAAAATGAATCCATATGCCGGATTTTGGAAATACCCAATCTCAAGAAAGTTTAGTTGTCCCCACTGTTGTTTAAACAAATGAAATCGCCGCGCCTCACTCTCTGCAAACCGATCAAACTTAATTAAGAAACCACAAAAAGATTTAAACATCTATATATAGATTAGTTAGTACCTTGGAGTATATGGTACGTGTCTGTAGTGCTTTTATAGACCATGAATGTGATCTCTGCATACACATCTTCATTATTGGCGATGAGGCTTGAGTTATCAAGTCTCACGTATAGTGAAACGTATCCACCCGAGCCTTCTGGCTTGTTCGCGTTTGGGTAGATTAGAAACGTCCTTATAACATTTCAAGCAAAAAACGCTCAAATTATATTTAGTTGGTCCAACAAATATGGTTGTAGTCCTTTCTATATTTTTTTTTGTACAACTGTGTTAAAAAAAAATTAAAACAACAATTATTTAGTTAAAAACCACAGTTTTAAGTTTTAACCTTTAAAATATATCTATTATCATAAAAGTATAATTTTGGGTGGCCCTAAAAATTATAAAATAATTTGATGGTCCAAACCGGTTGCTTAACCTCTGGAATCTTGGTGAGATTCAGAGCCACATAAAAAGTGGTGATGCATGAATCAACTCAACGTGTACGTACCAATTGTATCCACCGGCGGAGAAAGGACGTGACTCGTACTTGTCACCGTTGTCTTTGACCATTTTCGACATAGTGTCAAAAGACTTGAACTTCACGCAGTAGGAATTTGGAGGACGAGACCTCGTTTCTTGCCTTATTGGTATCGAAAGCTTCTGGTGATTCCGAGCAGAAATAGAGACAGAGCGATGTCTCAAGGAGCGACATGGAAGCACATCTGAGTCCTCCACGACGTCCAACAATCCTTCTTCTACAGCTGCTTCTGTCTCCATTAGGTTTTGAAGGTTGTAGTAAGGTTTTGCGAATCTTGCCACTTCCACAACGAGTACGAAACAGAAGAAGCAGTACACAAAGATTGTTCCATAATTTTTGTTTTTCTTTTTTTCCTCTGTTAACATCTTTCTTTTTTTTTTAGTATGTTTGTAATATTTTGTATTTTCAGTTTTTGTGTATATTTATAGACATAAATGATTTTACTGACCCATTGTTATGTGTCACGGGATACACGTTTTCTATAAACCGGTATAAATTATTCGTTATACCGAACTACAAAAATTGGACGGATCTCTATTAATTGTAGATTTTCATATCTTATCTTATCAAACTCCATGACCAATCAATCTATTTTAATACACGAATCTCATCAGATTGTGACACGTACGTATTCGTGAAATGTTCATGAAGCCGTATGCCCGTAGATGTCTCGCTACTACATCAAAAGTTTAATTTAACATTTTTCAAATAAGCCAAAAGATGCCAAGTTAGTAGTAGAGGACGAGAAATGAGATATCAATTCCACATGGGAGGATCGAACGTGGGCAAGAACGTGGACACACATCAACAAATAGAATATGCTTCTGTTTATTATTAATGGAATTAAAAGACAAATTACCTTCTGTTTTTTTTCCAATATAATGATTCAAAAGAGGATTATACTTTCCAAACATTGTTTCGACACAATCTGTTATTTCTGTTTTTGGAGTTTCCATGTTTAGTATAATCCTATTTTGAATCATTATACAGTAATAAGCAGAGGGTTAACAGAATGGGTTGGTACTTGTCTAGAAAAAAAAAGGATTAGATCGTCGATTCAGTATTCCTTCAACAAAAATTGAACGTGGGTTACAAGTCCACTATTTTTTTCTGTTTCTAAAAAGGGACGATTTGTATTTTGAGTCAAAGGATAATAATTGGAAACTTTAAATTACAAAAAAGGACCAAATTCTAATCAATTGTTTGACCAGAGATATTAACTTTCTCAGTTACATTTACACTTACGCTTCGTACTAATCACAATATTAATTTTGTTGAACTGGCAGTTTTATTTCCTTCGGAAATTGAATAAAATCATAACATTTACTAAAAAATTAATCAATTAGTTGAAATTTGATTATGTGATTTCTTTGAAAGCCACCGTGTATAAATACACTCTTTTCTCTAGTATCAGAAATATCCCATTTTTACTTTGATATTCAAAACTTATATCCAAAAACAATTCAGAAAATTATGAATTTCATTATGCTCTCAGCAGTATTCTCTTTTCGCATTCGAAGACTCAATTCTTGATACGGGCAACAATAATCTTCTTTTCACTGTTACTAAAGTTAATTTTTTTCCATACGGTAGAGATCTTGTAGGTGGAAGAGCTACCGGAAGATTTGGAAATGGGAGGGTTTTTTCGGATATGATTTGTATATATATATATATATATATATATATATATATATCTTCATTTATTTATTTTTGATATATTTGTAACGAATTAATTATTTTTTTTGATATAGAAAAATATTATCTGATACTAGCAATGTCTTTCTTTGTGTGCAGCCGAAGGTTTGGGTTTCAAAAGTCTCTTACCAGCATTTCGTGATCCATTTCTCTCGAACAATGATCTACCGACTGGTGTTTGTTTTGCATCTGGTGGATCTGGACTTGATGTACTCACTGCTAGAATACAAGTAAAAAAACTAATTATTCTATTCAAGAAAAAATGTTATAACCACTTTTTCTTAATTTATTTTAAGGTTTAACTGATTATGATATTGTGTGCATAGGGAGTTATATGGGTGTCAGACCAGGTTAAAGATTTCCAAAGCTACATCACTAAATTAAACGGTGTAGTAGGAGATCAAGGAAAAGCAAATACAATTATATCAAATGCCGTTTATTTAATCTCCGCTGGAAATAACGATATTGCCATCACCTATTTTAGTACGATTAATAGAAGATTTCAATACACTGTTCCAGCCTACACTGATCTCTTGGTCACTTGGACTCGGGATCTCATAAAGGTACAAAACCCTTATATATAACATATATAGTCATGTGATTAATTATTTTATCGTGAAATTGTATCTAAAATATCATATTGTGTTTTGTTTTTGAAGAGTTTATATGATATGGGTGCAAGAAAATTTGCGGTTATGGGAACATTACCGCTAGATTGTTTACCAGGAGCAAGAAGCCTTATTGGAAATGTAATGTGTGAATTCTTCACAAATCAAGCAGCTGATATGTTCAACAAAAAATCATCTGCCGAAATGGACAATCTTGCAGCATCATTTCCGGGTGCCAAATTCATGTACATAGATATGTACAATCCTCTTCTTGGTCTAATCAACAACCCTATGGCTTCAGGTAATGACATGATACTACAAGACAAGTTAACTCATATGTTACATTATAATGATATTTTTCAAAACATTTTGATATGTTATCCTCGTTGGAAAATTGTAGGGTTCCTTGATGGACATGATGGATGTTGTTGTACGCCGACGTCCATAATACCGTGCTTAGACGCGTCTCGTTACGTATTTTGGGATATTGCTCATCCGACCGAGAAGTCATACAAAAATATCACTCCATCGATCATTGAAGAAATCAAACAAAAGCTCGCATGATCGATTGTTTTATCAAGCTTTCTAGGTTGTATACTGATCAATAGGTTTCGATGTTACCTCAACCACAAAGTTGTTATTTGGTTAAATTGAATATTTGTTTCTTTATTTTTCTGATAATGCAAACTAAATATTTGTTACTCTTAAGTCTTAACAAATTATGCATGTATTTTATATATTGACTTGATCCCTCTCATCTTCTTTGATCGAAATTAAAGATATAGTTACTATATTTCCATTGATATTAGGTCCACATATTCACTTAAGTCTTAAGGCCATGGGCCTTTGAGCTTTCTAATAACGCTGACTACTGAGTAAGATAAATAACATCAAACGTTGGATTTATTCAACGAACATCACTATCAACAAATTAATAAAAGCTTCAAATTTTATCAAAAACATAAAAAAAAAAATTAAAAGCTTTTTTTTTTTAACAAACAAATTTAAAACTTACTATCTGTTTTTTTTTTTAATTATTACTATCATCTGACCTTTGTTTAGAACATGACTTTTCCTAAAATGTTTAGTAAATTTGTCAGATTTATTTATGATATTGTCAATTTCTCTTTGATTCGATCCATATTATTACTTCATTCAGAGAGCCTTCAAACACCGTATTCGGTGGAGCATCTTTTTATGTCTGTTGTGGTAAGACTGAAATAAAAGTATTGTTTCCTTTTAATAGTCAATTTTTGTTCTTTTGTAAAACCAAAACTCTAGATTTAAATCTCAGTGCTTTATAGCTAGATTCCTTTCTCTGTCACGTGAATCCAAAACCTCACGTGAATGTTAGTTTCAAACTAGTCTCCATTTCGATAATTTTAGTGTAGGAATGACAATAATATTTAAATGATCTTGTTAAATTTTTGATTAAAAAAACAATCTTATCAGTTATAAGTGATTCAGGTTAAATATAAATTAATATAATTTGGGATAAATTAACTGTGTAAAACAGTTTATTTGATTGAACTTATGCTGCTAAGTGCTAACCAACCAGTCTTGTGATAAGAAATGTATACTTTTATTTCAACGGAGAAGAATTTTATAAATATGAATATGATGCATAATTCGCAATCTTCTGACACCCTCGAGAAGTGAGATAAATTTTGTCACTACTACATTCCCCAGAAGACATATTCGATCTTTTTCAACACTGTTCCTATACACTAATGTAAATGTACATTATTTAATACTCCGTTATATACTTATCTTTAAAATGAGTATAAAATCGCCGTTATATTAAAAGTTGCTTAATCTTCCCTGCTTTAAGTAAAAAAATTGTACATAAAATAAAGAATGTCATTTGATACTTCAGACTCCAACATACCATCATTCATTTTCAAAATCATCATATTGGTACCTGATGGGAACATTTCATTCCACGTAATTTAAAATCACCTGTAACTAGCGATACCAAATCTCGATCAGTTCCCTAGTGACTAGTCCGATCCCTAAATGCCAATATATTCTCTTGTTGTGGACCATAGATGAATGTGATGTGTGAGATAGAGTTCTTGGCATTGATGCTTGTGTCAATGTAATATGGTCTATGAGATGAATTCAACACTATCTTTTTCAGAGTTATGCCGCTAAACATGGAATGCAAATCCATAGAGGGGATCAAAACAATAACAAAACACATAATGAGTGTTAAAATTTGAAAAATATTAGGTTGGAGACTGTGAAAGAACAATCCACTTAATCCTCGATATTACTAGTAGTTTACTAGCCACAAATAATTCATTTTACATTATCAATATTAGAGTTGATAAATATTTCCTTTCAACTTGACTCTTTCTTTTAAAATATTTTTATAAACCCTAATAAAAAAGAAACATAAAAAATAAAGGACACTGGCTTTATCTCTCTATAAAGAGAAAATCTCCAAAAAGCAATGAGAAATGAGAAGCTGCTTCACAGTTCACAGTCTTCATCTTTCACTCAAGTTGAAATCTGAAGAACCATCAATGGCTTCTTCAATATCTCTCTTTCTCCTCGCTCTCCTTCTTATTCTCTCCCACGCTTCAGGTAATCTCTTCTTCTTGCTCTATTTTAATCTCAAATCTTTTAAATTCTAACTTCATATTAATCACATCAAACCAAACTAATGTCGACATTTGGGGTTTAGTTTAACTTAACTTTTATTTGTGATGAATAAGCTTCAACGGTGATATTCTACAACAAGTGCACATACACAGTCTGGCCTGGGATCCAACCTAGCTCCGGTCAACCCCTACTCGCCGGTGGCGGTTTTAAACTATCGCCGAAGAGATCTTACACTCTCCAACTTCCATCGCTCTGGTCCGGTCGTTTCTGGGGACGACACGGCTGCTCATTCGACGGATCCGGGCGTGGTCGCTGCGCCACTGGAGACTGCGGTGGTTCTCTCTTCTGTAACGGAGCTGGCGGTGTACCTCCGGCTACCCTCGCCGAGATCACCCTCGGTCACGACATGGACTTTTATGACGTCAGCCTTGTCGACGGGTATGTCTTATTTAAACCATTTTTATAATTCGCTTTGGTTTAACTTTTGGTTCGTGATACGTTCAAATCAGTTATAAGAAAATTAACTAAAATAATAGTGTTCATCAAAATTATATTTATTCACATGATTAATTATATTTATAGCATATATTTGAATAACTAATATGAGTTTTAGTGAACCCAATTATAGTGTTCCTGAATTAAACCAAACCTATAAATTTTGATTTTATTGAAATTATATAGGCATACTTAAAATAAATCTAAGCATACTTTGTCAGTAATATAAACTAAATCATCATTGTACTTAAGTTATTTATCACTAAAACCGAACCAAATTCATAACCGAACCAAACCGAAACTAACAAGAACCGATTATATCAAAAACCTAAAACCCCGATAACCAAGCTGCCAATTCGAATTGGCTGACTCTAACGCTTTTAAATAAATAATGTAAACATTTTTATACATTACTCTCTTCATACTAATTTTCTTGTTAATTAATTAATAATGCAGATATAACTTGGCCATCTCGATAATGCCTGTTAAAGGTAGCGGGAAGTGCACTTACGCCGGTTGCGTCAGCGACCTAAACCGGATGTGTCCGGTTGGTCTACAGGTGCGTTCAAGTGACGGGAAATGGGTAGTAGCCTGTAAAAGCGCGTGTTCAGCCTTTAACTCACCACGCTATTGTTGTACCGGCTTGTTCGGTAACCCGCAGTCATGCAAGCCCACGGCTTACTCTAAGATCTTTAAGGTAGCTTGTCCTAAGGCTTACTCCTACGCCTACGATGACCCCACCAGCATTGCTACGTGTACCAAAGCTAACTACGTCGTCACTTTTTGCCCTCACCGTGGCCGTTGATTCAAAATCTCGCTATGAATGAATAATTTTACATCATTATTTAGTACGAGCTAGGTTCTTCTACTGAGTTATCGAGACTTTTTTCTTCCGACTTAATGTGTACTTGTTTTTGTTCGATGATCTAGAACTAATCACTTATGGTTTCATCAATTTTTCTTGCATAGAACATGCATTGTGTTTTAATAGTTTCGTGATGGCCAATTAGTTTAACGGCACTTAAAAGTAAAACAAAAACGGGATTTAAAAGGAAAATTTGGGTTGATATATATAATAGGCCCTTCAGCAAACTTGGGATTAAAAAAACAAATTCAAAGATTTATTTAGTTAAGAAACAAAGATAAAATGGAACTCGTTTTGATTAGCTCGGTTCATGCTTCTTTACAGTTAGACTAAAATCTCAAAACACGCTCTAGAAAAGTCCATGGTTGATGATTAAATATAATTGAATTTTCACCATGCAATTTTGACTTAATTACCATCGTGAAGCAACCAATAAATCTCAAAGTAATTAGACATTCCACCGCTAATATTTACATACCTATAAATCAATACCAAAACAAATCAGAAGAAAAAACAACACAAAATAAAGAAAAGAAAAGAATCAAGAAGATGGCCTCTAATTTTTGGAAATATGTATTAAAGTTGGTAATACCGGTTGGGTTTACGGTGATGTGCGATTGGTACAATTTGCCGTAACAAAGATCAATTATATTAAATGATGTTATTATTAACTAGTTTTACATTAATTTATATTAATTTGTACTACTTACCAAAAATATGTAAAATATAAAATTACATCATTTAGATAGTTGATGTATATATTGATTTTTGGTAGTATCATTTTTAAAATGATTCAAAATTGAAAATATGACAAAATTTCAAATATCTCACATTGGATAATGAGAGAAGAATCTCTTGACAATTATAGCTATAAATACTGCAGGTTCTACTACTAATTATTAACTCAAAATTATGAAAGTCCATTCGATTTATTGGGCCTAAGTTTTATAATAAATTGGTATAAAACCAACATAAATATTTTAAATTAAATAAAATATGCTAAAAATTAGGTTAATATTTGAAAATCATTTATAAAACATACATAAATATAACAACAGTTATGTCTAAGTGATTATAATATTTTAAATCAATTATTGTAAATGAAGTAATTATTAAATCAGTTATTATAAATGATACAACTATTAACATTATTTTTTTGTAATTGACACAAATTAAAATCACTTACAATAAGTGATAAAAATATTATATACAATTGCATCAGTTGTTAATAAAATGATGTAAATTATTTGTATCACACAAAAATAAATCATTTATGTAAGTGATATGCAAAAGTTTTTTACATTATTTATAACTAATACAAATATTAAAAATAAATGATGTAAAAAAAACTTTATTTTTTGTAGTGCTGCATTCGACTAAGAAAACCATATTTTCATTCGGCTAATTCCTTCTTTTTAATTTGAATTGTGTAACCTTTAATTTTACGATTTACAAAATGTAACTCTACCATTTTTTATTGTAACCCTACCATTGATCAAACAATGAAACACTATTTTATAAAATAAAATGATAACAAGTATGTAATTAGGAAAAAAAAAAAAAACTCAAAACACAGATATTTTAGCTAGACGAAAAAAATATCTATATTATTAGGCTGTTTTAGCTAATAAAAATAGAAATAAACATATTTAGTTAGTTTAAAAGCCATGAAGGGTAGCCATAGTAAAGGCATCGAGCATCGTTCAAAAAAAAAAAAAGCATCGAGCGAAAGCAATTAATCTTCAAAAGTCTATAAAAATTTCAAAATCAGAATCCTTAATTTACAAAAAACCAAAACTGCAAACAAAAATGGCGAACGCAAATCCTGAATCAACCAACAAATCCACAACACCGTCGACGGATTTGGAGCTTAAGAAGGTCTTCGAAAAATTCGACGCAAACGGCGACGGGAAAATCTCTGTTTCAGAGCTCGGCAAAGTTTTCGAGTCGATGGGAACGTCGTACACAGAGGCGGAGCTAAATCACACATTAGACGAGATCGACATCGATCGCGACGGTTTCATTAACCTGGAGGAGTTCGCCACCATCTGTCGCACATCTTCTTCCGCTGCTGAGATCCGTGAAGCTTTCGATCTCTACGATCAGAACAAAAACGGTTTGGTCTCATCCTCTGAGATCCATAAGGTTCTGAATCGTCTTGGTATGACTTGTTCTATTGAAGATTGTGTTAGAATGATAGGGCATGTTGATTCCGATGGCGATGGGAATGTTAATTTCGAGGAGTTTCAGAAGATGATGTCGTCACCTGAGCTTCTTAAGAGCAGTGGACCCGCCGCGAACGCTGGTTCCGCTTAGGGTTCTGATTTTTGGTTTCTGGGATCTATGAAATTAGATCGACGGTGAAAAATACGCCACGTACTTTTTATATTTCTAGGTTAACAACAATTCGTCTCTTCCTATATGGATTGATGATGATGAACAGTTTCTATGCAATGCAAATATGATTACTTTTATGTAAGCTTTTTATGATGCGCAAATTTAAACTTGTTTCTTGGAATCTATAATTCGGTTTTTTTTTTAAATGTTATATTCGGTAACAAATCTTATTTCTTGTTTCGCTTTAACAAATAGGGCCTTTTAATGGCCCAGGTTCTAGCCCAGTGACAGTGAGTATTCTTTTCAGCTAATTTTATTAATCGACTAAACGGATTGGTTAAATGTTTATTTTCCTGTAAGTATGTTTGAAAAGTAAAAACGAATTAAAAATAATGACCGAGTCATCTACAAACAATAATATTCAGTTTCTGGTTTAAGTTACATGAGAAATCAGACTTGGTGTGGTCGAGCACATTAACAATTTAACATACACACGTTTGCATAATAAGGTCGGGCTATAAAAGAAGACGTGAAATGTCACTTTCATATTTCTTCTAAGTGAAATTTGCATAAATTGACACACATTTGGAGTTTTATTAGTAGATTGACACACATTTGAAAAAGAAGAGTAATTTGATGGATAAAATATATTTATACCCTTCTATTTATATTTTTAGAAATCTGAGAAATATAACAAAAACAAAATTTTGAATTTTGAAAATTAAATAGTTTTCAGAAAAAAAAAAACTTCTTCCAACCCTTCATCTTCTTTGTCGCCGCCGTCTTCATCTTATTCGTCGTCGCCTGTGTTTGTTCGCGTCGCCGGCGGAACTATCTTCTTCATCTTCCGCCTGTGTTTGTGTTTGTTCGCGTCGCCGTCTATGTTTGTTCGTTTCTTTCCGTCGCCGTCTTAGTTTCTTCGCGTTGCCATTGGAAACCGCTTCATCTTTCGCCGTCTTCATTTTTTCCGCCGACTACATAAAACTGCTTCATCTTTCGCTGCTTCATCTTCCGTCGCCGTCGCAGAGTTATTTTTATGTAGGTTGCCGCAGAGTTATTTTATGTAGCCGCAGAGTTATTTTTATTTTATGTAGCCGCAGACTTATTTTATGTAGCCGCAGAGTTATTTTATGTAGCCGCAGAATTTTTATTTTACACTGATTTGTAAGATCCTAAATTAACATCAACAACAAACAACCATCTACTTCTTTTAAATTTCCATTTTCCACATACAAGAATAATCTGCTGCTCCATATCTACACAGAGAACGGCAGCTGTATAGATGATGAACAAAAAAAAAAGATAAACGAAAGAGAAGATGAGAAAGATAAATAAAATCTTAAGATGTGGAAAGTTGTAAGTTTTCTGGATCAGAGAGGATGAAGATGAGAAAGAAGAGAAAAAAATAAGATCACGACGAAACTCTCTTCAGAGGCGGCGGCCATGGCCAAACTCAGAGAAGAAGAAGTCCTACATCGTATGGTCCTGATTTAACGATCTTGATTTTAAAATAAGTCTGCGACAACTACAAAAAAAAACAAGTCTGTGGTAACTAGATTTGTCTCATAAGTATGCGACAACGACAAAAAAACAAGTTTGCGGTAACTAAATTATTCTAAAAAGTCTGCGGTAATAAAAAATAACTCTGCGGTTATTCTAAAAAATCTGCGGTAATGAGATTTATCTCATAACTCTGCGGTAATGGCAAATAACTCTGCAAGTGGAAATAAGTCTGCGATAACGTTAACAAGTCTGCGGTAACGAGGTAATTGACATAAGTATGCGGTAATATAAAATAACTCTGCAAATCCAAAATAAATCTGCCATAACGCCAACAAGTCTGCGGTAACACATAACTCTGCGGTAATGTAAAATAACTCTGCGAATGACAATAACTCTGCGATCACTTTAACAAGCCTGCGGTAACGAGGTAATTGACATAAGTCTGCGGTAATGTAAAATAACTCTGCGATAACGTTAACAACTCTGCGGTAACACATAACTCTGCGGTAATATAAATTAACTCTGCGAATGACAATAACTCAGCGATCACTTTAACAAGTTTGCGATAACGAGGTAATTGAAATAAGTCTGCGGTAATGTAAAATAACTCTGCGAATGACAATAACTCTGCGATAACGTTAACAACTCTGCGGTAACGAGGTTTTTCACATAACTCTGCGGTAATGTAAAATAACTCTGCGAAATAATAAGTTTGCAGTAACATATACGGAATGACATTTTTGTAAATATCGGTCCCGTTGGAATTTAATTATTAATGGCAGTTTCATAATATTGTTTTTCCTTCTAAAGCTTCCAAGAGGTACTTCTGAGTTAAAAAAACTTCAAAAGACAAACTAATAATTAAAAAGAAATGTGTGTCATTCTAGTAATAAAACTATTTACTTGTGTCATTCTAGTAATCCTTCCTTCTTTTAATGGTACATTTTCTGATATTTCCATCTCACCACCTAACTGATTGCTTTATTAAGATTAGCTTGTCCCTTAGGTGAACTTAGGTGAAAATGTCAAAGAGAAAATGAAATGGGTAGGTATGATTGATTACTGAACATCATGATATCTAATCTGATACTACTTTATAATCAACACAACAAAAACGAAGCAGATGCAGTAATACTCGGGGATGTGAATATTATGGCCTTGTAATTTTTTTTTGTAATCCCAACCAAAAAAAACAATCATAAAAGGAGGACAACGTTATCATTATGTTGTAATCCATGATTTCACATGCTAGCAGCTACACTTATGATTATGAACCCTTCTCTTATTAATCTTAAAACGTAATCAACAAATCTCTATATAATTATTTGAGCAATATTGAAAACAAAATAACGTGAGATATTACAACAAATGTCATTGGACAATTCTTTTAATTTTTTCAAATCTTACTAATAATCATAATAATTTTTTATTTAGTTAATTAATTCTCTAAGCACAAAAATCAGTATATAGATACTTTAAATTTTAATTCTTAATATTTTAAATTTAAATCTGTTTATTTTTATTTAGTATTTTCTAAATAAATATGATTTTAATTAGATTATTTAAACAATATAGTATTTAATGTTTTTAAATAAATTCATTAAGGACACAACAACAAAATTAATTATAGCATTGTGATTATTGTTGTATCTTTAATGACTTTATCAAAAATATATATTATATTGTAAATGCTATTTTAACAATTATTACTTTTCACAAAAATAAATTTATTTTATATTTTTTATTAATTATGGACGAAAATTAAAATTAATTAATTTTACCATCTAACTTTAAATGATCCGAATCTTCAAATATTTTAATTTTTATAATAGGTCACGACGGATCAAGACGGATCATAGCAGATAAAGACGGGTCACGATGGATTATGAAAGATCTAAAATCGAATTTCTAATCATTGATAATAATTTATATATTAGATTTTTTGAATGATATGAAAATATATACATAACACCACTTAACTTTTACAACGAAATTATATTATAATCTAACTTATTAAATAAATTTATCAATAAATATAACATCACACATAATTATATTTTTAATTTTAATTAAAACAACACAAGACATATATAATAATAATAAATAAGATGAATAAGATAATAAAAGCATAAATAAATCTAATTAAAAATACTGATACAATTATCTATCACAATATAAACTAACAAGTATGAAATAGATATTTTTCTGAGCCGGTTAATATCTATTAAATAATTAAGATATACAGTATAGCACTATAGCCTCAAATCCTCGATTCTGTTGATTCAGTAATAATACAATTTCTTTGACACCATCTTTATATGATCCTATATCTTTTTCTCACCAAATTTATTTTTCCTTTTTTTCCTTCTATATTATTTTTCCCGAAATAATATAGTGATTTGACTATGCAAACACTATTAAATCCGATTCTCCACGAAAAGCCAAATTCAGCGGAACAAGTGTCCCTTTCCTTTCTTCTTTTTTCTTCTTACTTCTTCACCTTTCTCCTACTTCGTCGTAACATATAATATAATTATCAGAAAAATCCTAACCAAAAGAGGAACTTGAGATCATAATTCTTGAGACAAATGGCGGAAGATTCGTACGAGGAAGAGTGTGACTACTTGTTCAAGGCTGTGCTGATCGGAGACTCAGCCGTCGGCAAATCAAACCTCTTGTCGAGATTTTCCGAAGACGAGTTCCGGTTTGACTCTAAACCAACAATTGGAGTTGAATTCGCCTATAGGAATGTCCAAGTCGGAGATAAAATCATCAAGGCTCAGATTTGGGACACTGCTGGCCAAGAAAGGTACTCTAAGTAGCCTTGAATGTTCTCTGTGTTATATTTACCAAAAAAATAGTATGTTGTGTTATTAACACATTAAATCCTATAGCCTATTCAAACAAGATTGATAAAATATAGATTTTTCCTTTTCAAAATGAATTTTTTATATATATCTGATTCACATTGTTACTTTAAGAAAACTATGGTGCTATTTAATAACGTACCAAATTATTAGAAAAATAGCATAAAAAATATATTTTGTAAACAAAAAAAAACGAAACTAAATTTTCACGTAATTTAATTCAAATCATGGTTATTTTGTATATAACAGTAATATGATTATTCTAAAAATACCATATATGATAATTAAGGCATTGAAATGTTAATTCTTAATTTTTTTTAATCTCTAATCCTTGTAATTTGCTTTTATTTTTTTAATGAGTAAAGGTTTAGAGCAATAACAAGTTCGTACTACCGTGGAGCATTAGGGGCATTACTGATTTACGACATCACAAGAAGAACTACTTTTGAAAACATCAAGAAATGGCTTTTTGAGCTCAGAGACTTCGCCAATCCCGACACCGTCGTTGTCCTCGTCGGTAACAAATCTGATCTACGACAATCTAGAGAAGTCGAAGAAGATGAAGGTAAGACTCTAGCTGAATCAGAAGGTCTTTACTTCCTCGAGACTTCGGCTTTAGAGAACGTTAACGTCGAAGAAGCGTTTCTTGTTATGATCGGACGGATACATGAGGTTGTGACTCAGAGGATCGCTTTGGACAACAAATCTAACGGCGTTGAGTCAGCTCATGTTAACGATAATGGTAACGGTACGATTCTTCCCGTTGGTAAAGAGATTGTTAATATCCATGAAGTCACTGCTACTCAACCGTTAAGCTCTTCTTCTTATTGTTGTTTCAAGTAAATAATTTAATGAATCGTTTTTACTTTGGTTATTCGTTTTGAAGTATTTGATGATCTTTATTTTCGTGTATCACGTAAACTTTGTATTCATGAAACTGAAATTTTTGACTTGGTTGAATACTTGAATTTTAATCATATAATATAATAATATCCAAAGAAATATGAAAATTTGATGAACACTAACCAATCACAAACTGAGATCCGGTTCTGTTTTTGATGTTTCAATATTTCAAACAAATTCAATTATTTACACAATTTCATAAGATAAAGTGTTGTAACAACAATGACTCAGAATGAGTTTCACAAATCAGCCATCTTTTAGTTGACACTTTCTCTTTGCCGTTCTTGTGGATTCTCCTCTAACTTTCTTGCACGTACATATAAAAAAAAAAAACAGAAGCCAAACTCATCACAACACTAGACAAGATACAAACTATATGAAACTGAAATTATGTAAGAACTTACTTAACTGCATCTTCTTGAGGGAGATTTCGGTTGTATAAGGGAAGCTCAAAGAGAAAGATCGTCTTCAACCATCCTGGTAAGTTCCCATACACTCCTCTCGGCAACAAAATCAGTGGACTATATAGATCGAATTGAAGATAGAAGCAAATTAGCTATATACATATATGACACATCTTTAAGGCTTATTAAACAGTATCTAAAGGAAGTTCATATTGTTTAAACCTTGTTGTCTTCTTGTAAAATTTGTAAGCTCCTAAGTGGCCATGCTTTTTATCAGCTGATGCCTGTTTATACTCAAAATCTCAAATCAGCCACATGTGATTCAGAAATTGTATAAGTAAAGAGAGAGAGAGAACCTCGAGTAATGGTATGCCACTAACGAATAGAAGTAACAAAGTGAGAAAGAGTGGTCCAAATATGACTAGATACTCTGCACCTTCAAGCACTGGTAATGCAGCCACAAAGATTCCCCACCATAGTAACATCTAATGACACAAAGATACAACAGTGAAGAGGTTTATGAATTATGATCACCCCCATTGAAGCCAAAGATCAAAATACTAACCTCACCGAAGTAGTTAGGATGTCTTGAATATTTCCACACTCCAACATCACACCATTTTCCTCTGTTTTCAGGAGAGTTTTTAAAAGAAAGCTTCTGTTGATCAGCTGCAGCTTCAATCAAGAAACCGAAAAGCCACATTGTCCAACCTATAACATCTGTTGGTTTAAGAGATCCTCCACCATCACTTGCATTAACAATGGTTAGAGGTAAGCTAACAGTCCAAACCCACACAGCCTACCATGAAAGTAAACAAACAAGAACTCTAGTTTGAGATCACAAGCATGAAAATTCAAAGAGGCTAAAGAAGAGACTAGTATAAGAAATTTACCTGAAGAGTCCAGAAAATTATTAGTCTCACTATATTTCCACGCATTTCATCAAAACGTCGATCTTCACCCCATTGCAAGATCCTAAAACGACAAGAGAGTCAAGCACTCATGCTATTATGATTAGAAAAGGAATGAAAAGATTGTAGTGAAGACCTCATTAGAAGGAATATCCCTAAGCGAAGACCCCATACCACAACTAGCAAAGTCAAGACTATCTATGTACCAAAACAGAGTATGTGAGGAAACCGAGAGGAAAATAAGATAAACAAGAAGAAGAGATGAGACTTACCTGGCGAAAATGCCAAGTGGCTTTAAGAACAAGTGTTAATACAGCAAGTATAACGAAGTTTGTGCTTCCTGAACATACAGAGTTAGTTTAATATAAAGGGCTCGAGTAACAGAAGAGAAATTAGGAATGAAAATGGTTTTTACCAGCAAAGTCAGTGACTTGATCAAATTTGAAAAGAGCTGTGATTACGAAGAATATGAACTGATAAACCACCTACAAATTAGGACAAACAGAGAGTAAAAGTCCAAATCAGACATGAACAAAGAAAACCCAATTCGTAATTTCTCAAGAAAAGGAACAGAGGAATGAACTTACAGTGACAATGGCAGTGAGAGCCAGGAAATGCGAATCAAGAACTGTTCCCATTCTATCAGACGAAACAAAAAAGAGAAAACTTCCAAAGATGAATTCTTTGATTGATCGAAGAGAAACGAATCGTTATCCTTTTAATTGTTTCCGACTGACAAGAATTTGAGAAAAATATTAAAAAAGAAAAGAAAAGTCGTCATCTTTAATAGTGGTCATTGGTGTATCGCTAAGACTCCAATGAATTTATGTGGATGCGAATTAAACACCGTGCCGTTTACTTAACACACGAGAAAAGTCTCATTTTTATTTATACACGAAATTACGTGTACACAACAAAGTGTGAAACCTTTATTCAACATTTGCTTCTCTTATACAATAGTTTGGAAACAATAAACTGTATCAACCTCGATGATATATTCAAGTGTTGCAGATGGAGGAATCTGCAAACCTGGTCCAAACTCAACATTTTGGCTTCCAAATCCTAAGGATGGTGGAATGATCACTCTACGTTTACCTCCAGCCTTCATTGACCTTAGAACATACTCTATGCCTTCGCATAGTCCCTTGTTATATGGTCTTGAGTCCATTACCATCGCTAGTGATTTCTTGTTTTTGCTTCCAAATGTGTCGACAAACACTTGTTCTTTTCCATGTACTTGTCCCTTTACATCAAACACTACCAAGTATCCTGTGCTTGGAGTAGCTCCACTTCCAACTTGTAGATCATAGTACCTGCACAGTTCAATTCCACAGACAAGAGACAAGTCCCAGTTAACTAACTATCTATGTTCTGTTCCAAAATGTAAATCAAGTCGATGAAACATAAATCAACATATGTTAATGGGAATTGCTCAATGTACCTTATGCCGTTTGGTAAGATGATCTCTTCTTGCTTCCCTAAACCTCTGCCAATCCAGAAAATTAAAAAGTTCATGTCTTTAATTTTCTATCTTCAGTTCTTAAATACGAGAAATAATATCAAACGATGGAGATGTAAGATTTCAAACTATTGGTGTAGAACCTTGTGTTATCGTCTTCGAGTCGTGACTTCATCTGTTCGGAGACAGTGCCGAAAGCAAGAAACGCCGCCCAGGAAAATCCGATGCCGATTGCGAACCGTCGTGTCACCGGAGAAGCTATCAAATCCGTGATCTGCTGCTGCTCCTGCAATGTGACTGGTGCTGGTACTGGAAACTCCGTGAAAGCGACGTTTAACGGCTTCAATGGAAGCTTCTGTTTCTGATGTTGAGAAGAAGAGACTAAACGGTGGTGGGAAGGAGCCGTCACAGTGAAGAGAGTCGCCATTCTCGGAGGATTTTCAGAAGAAATTTTAAGAAATTATATTTATCTGATTAATAATATATCCGAATAATAAAATTAGCAAAACCTTATCTTTTTCGTGTGATGACCAATGAAACTTTTAATAAAACACAGTGCTTTAAAAGAAAAGAAAAATTTACTCAACGAGTTCTAAATAATTTATCATTGCCAAATACTGTAATTCCTTCTTTTTTTTTCATTGTCTCTCTTTTTACAGTTTCAAATTTGTAAAACAAAACAGAGGAAAATTAAAAATGAACATAAACATCACTAGCAAGCAAACACAACAACACGAGCATAAATCCTTCATCTTTCATGAGTTTGCTTTTAAATGCTCTAATCACAAGCTCTGTGAGACACTGAAGGTGAGCCAAAAAAAACCAGACAAGGAAACATCTGTAGCTTCTTCTTTCCTTCAAACAAATTGAATCCATAGAAAAAATGTTTGGTCATTTTCTACTTTCTTCCAATCAATCTTTTTGTTCCTGTTCAGTTGGTATTGCAGAAGAAGAAGTTGGGACTGGTCTTGGGATGTTGGAACTTGTTACAGGTTTCTGCAGCCTCTTTAGAGAAGCCATTATCCCTGCAAAACTTGGCCTTAACTTTGAATCCCTGATTAAAACACACACAAGACAAAACAACTAAATATTTCAGCCAAATCATAATAACAAGACAGCTTAGAAACCCCATTTACAGAATAAAGATTCAAGACTCTGTTAACTGAGATTCAAGGCACTACTACTACTTCACATTTTGGCTGAAACAGTGAAAAATCATCTATATATGTATATATACTCACGTCTGCCAGCATTGACTGATGATATCTGCAATTGCAGGATCGACAAAGTCGGGAATGTCGAGACGTCGATGTTGAAAACCAACTGCACCAACAACTTGCATCGGGTTCATCTTTCCCCATGGTTGCTGTAACGTAAAGAGCTCCCATAGAATCACACCGTAGCTGTAAACATCGCACCTGTTTCACGTATTATGTCAATTGTTTTGTAACTTTTTATGAGTAGAGAGTGAAATAAAAGAACAAACTATGAAAAGCATACTTTTCATCAGCAGGTTCATTTCTAAGCACTTCTGGAGCCATCCATTCAGCCTGAATAAGACCAACACATAATCAGATTTAGAAACTGGAAATTCCAAGAACTGTAAGAGGAGACGGTAACCTTCCTTCTAGCAGCTTACCGTGCCTGCTGTTGACTTTGAAGAGAGGTATGTGCTGTGTTTCATTCTAGACAACCCGAAATCACACACCTGATATATTTGAAAATCCATTATTGTTATGCAACACTAATAGCTGTTATAGAAGATATAACATTATCCAATTGGTAAGAAAGAATCATTTCTATGGAGAGAATGCTGACCTTCACCACCCAGTTTTTGTCAACTAGAAGGTTTGGGGACTTGAGATCGCGATGGACAATCATCGGGTTACAGCTATGCAAATAATTCATTCCACGAGCCTGAAAATATTATTTTAGTAATATGTTTCTAGTCAGTCTACTAATAGAATCTAAAAGCTACAAAAAGATGGTTGAGATAAAAGAAGAAAAAGAGTCATACTGCATCAAGAGCCATTCTCAGACGCCTCCTCTCGTCTAATTGGTTATTAGGCCGGTGGATTAACCTATACAAGCTACCTCTGCACAAGTTTGGAAAAAATTGTACTGTAAAGATCTAAAAACAAAGCACAACCAGAACAGAAGTTGTTCAAACTATCATGTATTTAGAGGTCACAAAATAGTCTATTAATAGGACATGAGCATCATTTGGTATTAATGAAATCATGCAAAGATCATAGTATATTACCTAGGAAGAAACTCTGTAATAATTGAGAGATTCGGTGGACGGGTCACAGCTCCCATGAAGAGAACAATGTTGGGATGTCTAAGCTTTTTCATGATTCGGACCTTGCATCAGATTGAAATGATATATGTCACATGAATATATAAGACGGCTTTGATAAAGAACTATCAACATGGATCAGCAGGAAAAGGAAAAGGTTAGGAGAAAAGCTCATACCTCACTTCTGAATTCCTCCAATGCTTCTCCTGTCACATCTTGATCAAGGAACCTCTTGACAGCCACTTCCTACCAAATCCAAGAGTTTCAAAAATATGGAAATTTCTTAATCCAGTTCTATTCAGAAAGCTTAACAGTTATAATAGTCTATGAAAGTGATAAGCAAATATAATACTCACAGTCCCGTGCCAATCTCCCCGATACACTTCTCCATAAGATCCTATATCAAAAAAGGTAAACTATTTAATTCTTTGCAGAGCTAATTACACCAAAGCATATAACAGGTGATAAGTTAGGTACCGAGTCCAATGCGTTCTCCCAAAGTAATTTCTTCCCACAAAATCTCACAGTCAGATACATCATCACATTCAGACTTGGAACTTTCATTGCCCATGGATCGGTCAGATATTCTTTCCCCTCCTGAATTTGGCCCATGATGAGATTCCCCACTACCTTGAGGCTCATTTCCACCAGAACTAGCATCCCCATCGCTATTAGAGCCTAATTCAAGTTGCCTGGACACGGCTGCAGCTGTTGCCACAACTGCAGCAGCAGTGGCCGTAGCAGCAGCTGCAGCAGGAATTTCTAAGGGGGAGGAGTCTGAGTTTGCAGACTTGGCAGCAGCAGCAGCAACCATTGAAGATGCAACAACAGCCGCGGCAGCTACAGCAGCAGGAACGGTTCTGGCATATTCTGTAGAAGATGCCTCAGAATGTGAAGAATCAGACTGACTAACAACTTTGCTATTATCATGTTGATCATGTGTATTTGCTTTAGATTGCACTTTTGGTAATGGAGGCAAAAACCGAACAGGACCTAAATCGTTTTGGTGTCTTCCTTGCTCAGCTGTCTCTAAATATTTTCCTTTCTCTTTCTTGGCTTCAGTGGGACTTTTGCTTTCAACTGTTGCCTCCAATTGCTGGGGATAGACTTCGGAAAATAAATTTGGGGGAGCTACAACTCCGCTTTCAAGTAACACATCATGAAGCTTCTGAGCTAACCTTGGATTCTCTTTGGCAGCATCAATCATATATTGTGAAACATCTTTGACTTTCATTCTCTGTGCAGCTGGGGAGCTAACACCTTCAGTCCAAGAAGGTGATCTCATATGGGTGAAAGAATGAATAGGCCTGCTAGAGAACTTTTGAACTGGAGTCTTTTCAACATTCGTTTGGTTTCTCACATCTTCCCTAGAAACATTTGGATGAACCTTGAGATCGCCTCCACCTCCGGATTGATTTTTCTCACTGGAACTCTTGGTACTAGAATTATGTTCCCCTGCCCGAGACTCTCCATTCTCTTGAAATGAGCTCTCAATCCCATTGCTGGAAGAAGCTGCATGAAATGAATCATTGTCTCCAGGACTAGCGGAATAGGAAGATTCATTATAGTCTATTTGTAGTCCAGCTGCATCAGCTGGAATAAGCGTGCCGGGATCCCCCATAAGATCAACAATGTACTCCCTGAAATTCACAATTGTATTGTATATAACTGAAAGTTTCTTTCATCAAGTCTCAGTATTAGTCTTAGGAGAAGATAACATAGCAAAGTCCATATATACCTATGTACATACGCCTATGTATACCAGAGTACATAAAACCTATACATAATACCTGAAGTAAAGTGTGATGATTACCTGCCATCATCAGCCTTAATAAAGTTCATTGCCACATCCTCTGAACCGGTGTATTGCTGTCCTTTGACTATCCGACAAGGAACACCAACGCTATCACACAGAACCTACAAGATTTCATATAAAGAAAGAGACAGAAGAGATGAAACAAACTTATAAGCTACAAAAAGAATGGATCACAATAAGATGAAAATGTGGTTAGATAAGGAAAAAAATCAACAAACAAAAGAAGTAAGAAGAGAAGCAAAGTACATACTTTGAATAACAAGGCACGGTGACGAGCCAATCCAATAGTTAGAGAACCAAGAGGCAAAACCATACTTCCAAGAGTTGCTTTCAAACTGTAGCTAAGACTCCGCCAATCTCTCAACATGCTATCGGGTTCCACGACTGGTCCACCCATATAATCTCCAACCAAAATAGCCAGTTTCCTAACCAATTCACTGTTAACAAAACCAGAGGAAGAAACTGATGTTCTTGATTTCGCAGCAATATCAATAGCCATCTGTTCAAGTCTCAACAGATTAGAGTCTCCACTTCTGTTCACAAGAACAGCTTCCCATGTCTCACCGTCTGAAACAGGTGTCCCTTGAAGATCGAGTAAAGGAGGTATTCTTTCTGATGAAGATGCATTCAACACTCCATACAAGTCATAAAAACCATCCAAGATCTTGTCATCATAGCCAAGACAATTGTAATTCTGTAAATGCAAAACCAAAAACAAAAATTTCCACATGACATGAGAAGATTAATCAAGTAACTAAAGCTAGAATTGAATCAAGTGCTTACCCAGTAGCGATAAGCAATGAGTTCAGCTGGAGAGTTCTCAGGAGCACAAGAACCTAGACTAAACTGCTTAATAGCTTCAATCTGAGCAGCCTCAGGATCCTCTCTAGCACTTAACTCTAAAGCTAACTGTATCTGATACTCTTCTTCAACCTCTGGATCCTTAGAATTACTCAAGCCTAAATCTTGCTGCTCCACACGTTCAGACCCAGTAACAACAACGGGATCATCATCAGCACCATGTTCCATGGGCTGACTATTAGCAGCCGAGGCGGCTCTGTTCTTGGCATTGAAAGAGCTAGGTGGACTAGGGGTTTTCTTATGACCAACAGAACTTAACCAATTAGATAAACCAGAAAAGGGTTTGATTTCAGAGTTATTACTCCTTGATGATGAATCTGGAGGTGATGATGATACATCGGTTGACTTATTATTATGATTATTGCTGCTCCTTCCTTGAGCTTCATCTGATTGATTAGGCGTGATATGAAGTTTCTTTAGAAAGTTCTTCATGTTCATCTTCATACTCTGAATGCTAGAACAATGATCAACAGGTCTCAAAACCTCTCCATCTCCCAAATTCAAAGCAAAAGTTTCTTCTTTTACTTTCATAAAAAAAACCCTAATTCCCAACTCTAACTTGAATCCAGATCAACCACTCATCAAACCTTTAAAGATTGAACAAAAAAACAGATCTTTTAACAATTCAACACCGTTGAAACTTTCACCAGAACGAAAGATTCAACAAATAATCCAAAAGCTTTGATTTTTTTGGATTTTCAAAACTTAAAACAGCAGAGCTTCAAAGAGTGAAGCTTAGAAACTCAAAACATCACATCCACTCTTTTATTTTTGATAAATCATGAAAATAGTAAAAAGCATAGAACCCACTCAAATGCAAGAATAAAAAAAAATTAAAGGAGCCAAGAAAAGCATATAAGTAACTGACAAATTTCTCCGTACTGTGTTATGAACCGCAAATTCTCTCCTTCACCAACTTGTATCAGCTCTCTCTCTCTCTCTCTTTCTCTTTCTCTTTCTCTGTCGACAAAGAAAAGAAGTGGAGAGAAATAGAATGGCTCTTCTCAATTAAAAAAAAAAAAAAAAAGTTTTGATTTTTGTTTTTGTTTGTGTTGTGTTTTGTTTATAAGAATTGAAAGAGAGTTACTGTGACATGCAAAAAAAAGGAAAAGGCGTATCTTTATCATCCAGCTGAGTGCGTGAACTTGAAAGGATGAAGAAGACAAAAGAAGATTATCGGAATAGTTTAATTGCACAAAGACAGACTTGACGTCATTTCAGCCATTTATAACTGTTGCTTTTTTTCTTTCTATTACAAGCATAGAATCTTACACCATTTGTTTTTCATTCATTCACCTCTTTTTTCTAAGATTTTTATTTTTATGTACATGAAAACTGTGAGGTTGCTTACCAAAAAACAAAAAAGATAATAAATGTGAGATATTGTTTGTTTTTCAATTACAAAAACGTAACGTTTTTCTGTTTTCGGCTTGAAAAAATAATAGGTTTCGGTCCAAAATATTTTAGTTTCCGGTTTAATTAAATGTTTTGATTTTTGACTCGAAAAAATGATGGATTTCGGCCCAAATCATTTTGATTTCCGGATTATAATAGGTTTTAGCCTAAAACGTTTTAGTTTCCGGCTTAATAAAACTTTTTAGACCAAATCCAATAATTCATCATTTGTTCATGTAGAAAACCAAAAAAAAAAAAAAATTGTACAATTTTTTCCATCAAATATGCTTTAACTTAATTATGAAATTTCCAGATTTTTCTATTTTGTATGGCTATAGATTCACCGGCTGAGTTTCTATTTCTGAATGTGATAAGTTATTTGGATTGGTTAAAATTATTTTGCCTGAAATTCATCCATCTTTTATTTCCTTATGAACTTGAATTCATTCATCTTCCACATATTTTAGGTTTTTATATGTAACTATATGCATACTTATATTCTACAACTTTAAATACTAAAAAAATGTATTGAAAAAATAAATAACTTCAATTGCAAATTTCAGTATAAAACAGCAATAATCATTGACGAATTATTACAAAAGGCTTTTGGTCCTTATTAAAATATCCTTTTGATCTTAGTATATCTTTTGAGCATAAAGGAATAACCATTGATGTCACAGCAGTTAAGACCATTAATAACTTTCTATATTTAGAATGGCTAGAAATGGCTTATTGTTTAAGTAAGCTGTCAATTCTGAGAATTTAACTGAATATTCCCATCAAAAGATAATTATATTATGCACGTGGTCAAATATAACCGTGAACCTTGCATCCTACTAATGATTTTATCCGCAAGTTCAATTTTTTTAACGAGTTATATAATTACCCTTTTTTTAACATAAGTATCAGTTTGTAAAACCACTAAGAAAATTAAATCAATATGTATATAACATAAGGTTTTTTTTGTCAACAACAAAGTCTGAGAATTTAAGTGGTGATACAACAACTACACTAATTTAGATTACAAATCCATACTCACTTATTTATTTTTGGCTCCATACTCTCTTATTTACTTTTGGCTCCATACACACGTAATCCATGTATGATATATGTAAATAGACAATCATTGAATCTCATCGATCCCCTTGAACGGAGTGAGCTGTGAGCCAATAGTCGACCAACACATCCACTTAATTAACATTTCATTCTTTCCCATTAAAATATTGGCAACCGGATTTGTCAGAATATATACATACTAGGTCGTGGTCAACTCTATGGTATCCACACGATTGTGAGATTTTTTTTTTTTTTTTTGATAAAACACGATTGTGAGGTTCTTCATAAACATTTCAGAATATAAACTTATGGGGAGTTTGAATTTGGTTCCACCATAAATTAATTATTTATTTTTCCCAACTGTGACAGTTAATAACTTTATACAGAATTTGCATTTCTGATTTCACAACAAAAAAAAAGGCAAAGGAAAAAGATTGGAGAAACTTAAATGCTTAAAGGTAGTTGGCCAACAATTAAATATTGGGCGGCTTGAGTGAATATTGCCAAAAGATTTTTTTTTTTTTGGTGAATATTTTACCCACTCCTTATATTACATGTCACCACTCATGACTAAACCCTTCTGTTTATAAATCCCATTTTAGAAATAGTATAAGCCAACAACCAAAAGCTTAATGTGAATATTCGAGTATTTTGGCGTAATAATATGAACATAATATTGAAAGGGAAAATATAAAAGAAAGTGCGTAATATTTACTAATCACTACACGTTATGTTTGGTTTAAGCCAATTAAAAAAACGTTTACGTAATAGACTAATAGTAAAACCTTGTGTGTGATTGTTAAGAAAAGAGTGTTCAATTCAATAGGCCAAAGTATAATTAAAATCGTAAAAAGAACATTCGTTTTGGAATGGGATCAAAGGGGTTTTGACTAGTTTGACCTAAGCACGTGGAATATACGCGCAAAAGGTAGTGAGTGAGTTTAGTGACTCATGTCACGTTATATATTTATCCAATCCTAAAAAAGTAATCTTTTACGGTCTCTTCTTTTTTTTTTTTTTTTGCGTCATATAGAATTTGGTGCATTCCAATTGGTGCTAGCCACTCATTTTTTTTGTTGCTGGGGACCACTACTCCATCTACCACTTTCTCCTCTAATCTTTTTTGTTTTTTTTTGTTCCCATTGTTAAGAAAACGTTAAATCATTGTAAAAAAATCTTAGCTAGTGTATTATAAATTAGTCCATTTATATATTTATGCATGGTGGTTTAGGAATTTAGGATGTCACTAGATATCTCTTGGAGATGATTTTTCTATTTTAGGAACTGATATATCAAAAAAATGATATGTGGAATCGACACTAACCGAGCAAGACCATTTCATATTTCTCAATATCAAAACTCCATTTTTCATTTCTTTTTTCCCCAGAGAGTAGAAGAACCAATCCAAAACTAAAGTTCTTGCGGCGATTTTCAAGCATCAAGGTTTTTATATATATATATAAAAATGCAAAGATCCTAACGAGCAAAATATTTATTTTTTTTTATCGTCAAACTTCATATATTAAATTATCGGTTTATAAACTCTTTTCTAAAACGAATCAGAAAAAATTCGATGAGCTTATATGGAAAAATAAAAGCACATGTTAATAGAATTTAAACAATTCACATTATCTGAACAAAATAAAAATACGATAAAAAATAACTACAAGACAGTTCTGCTTGTCATTTGTAATATCAAATGACAAGTTGCATGAGAAATCATAGATCCCATTCAGAGAAAGATATACAATTTATTTTATTTTTGTAGCAAAATGCTTAAATTAATTAGACAAAACTAATTGACAATATAAATAAGTTTGGTCATGGAGTTTGTAATCTAGTGTTTATACTTTATAATAAGTTTGATAAATGTTAGAATGTTCAATGTATACTGGCAAACAAAAAAAAACTCTGCTAAATCAAAAAGATTAAGTAACGTTTGAATCTTGCTTCGTAATGAGTAGGCTAAGGCCCATTTTGTTTTTATAGTAGGTAAAGACCCACAATCAGTGTACCGGTTAAGCTAACCGACCATCTAAACCACAAATCAAATCGATTTGGTCAAATAAATTGATTTTCTCTCCACTAATTTGACTCAACAGAGATTCTTCTCCTGCGCGCGTCTCTCTCTTCTTCCAGATCAACTGCAACAACTAGGAAAAATTAAAATTAAAAAAAAATATATGAAAAAATAACATGTTTTTTCAACTCCTCGAGAGAAGCGGCGAATAATTTGGAAATGATTTGACGAAGAACGCTTGGCTGAGAGAAAAATCGGAATCCTAAAAATTTCTAATTTAATTGACCAATGGGTGGTGGTAATCTCGTCGACGGTGTTCTTCGTTGGCTTTTTTTTCAACGTCGTCCTTCTTCTTCTTCCAATAATCACGATCAGATTCACAATCCCGGTAAGTTTATCGACGACGATTTGAAGAACAAACATTTCGATCCGTCTAGCCTAAATCAGATTAAGGTTCCAAAACGAAATCACTTACCAATGGATGCTCACAAGAAGGTAGATTCTGTGATTTCTGGATTTTGTAGATTTCAACACAAATAAGAAATTAATTTATAATCCATGGTTTTTCTTCAGGGAACAATACCTAATGCTGAATTCTTCACCGAGTATGGAGAAGCAAATAGGTATCATATTCAAGAAATAGTTGGAAAAGGAAGCTATGGAGTTGTTGGTTCTGCTATTGATACTCGTACTGGTGAAAGAGTTGCGATTAAGAAGATTAATGATGTGTTTGATCACATCTCTGATGCAACTAGGATTCTTAGGGAGATTAAGTTGTTACGTTTGCTTCTTCATCCTGATGTTGTGGAGATTAAACATATTATGCTTCCTCCTTCTAGAAGAGAGTTTCGTGATGTTTATGTTGTCTTTGAGTTGATGGAATCTGATCTTCATCAGGTTATTAAAGCTAATGATGAGTTAACTTCTGAGCATTATCAGTTTTTCTTGTATCAGCTTCTTCGTGGTTTGAAGTATGTTCATGCTGGTTAGTCTCTGGTTCTTCTTTTTTTTTTTTTTTCCCACTTGTGTTGTGATTTTGATTATTGAAAAACAATTATGTCTATCTGTTTGCAGCGAATGTGTTTCATAGGGATTTGAAACCAAAGAACATTCTTGCTAATGCTGATTGTAAATTGAAGATCTGTGACTTTGGACTAGCTCGTGTATCTTTTAATGATGCTCCGTCTGCTATTTTTTGGACTGTGAGTCATCTATTGTTAAAGCTCTTGAGAGCATAGGCTTAGGTTGCATAAGGGGTATCATTTTCTTTTAGTGCTTGTGTACTCACATTTGCTATTTTTTATTCTTTAATAGGATTATGTTGCTACTCGGTGGTATCGTGCCCCTGAACTCTGTGGATCCTTTTTCTCCAAAGTAAGCTTCTATCTTGTCAATTTCATGTTACTGATGTAAGGAGCCATGTATTAGGTCTGCAATATTTGTAAATGATGTCAAGAGTCATTTGAAACAGATGACTGTCTAGCATATGTTTTCTTGTATAATAGCCAATTTCTTCTCTATATAGCTTAGAAAATGGTGTCCTCTTTTGTATAATGGCCTGCTTCAGGCTTAATTACAGATCTCATGCTAACTCTACTTTTGGTATATACAGTATACCCCTGCGATTGATATATGGAGCGTCGGTTGCATATTTGCTGAAATGCTTTTAGGGAAGCCATTGTTTCCTGGAAAAAACGTGGTTCACCAATTGGATCTTATGACAGATTTTCTTGGCACTCCACCTCCAGAGGCAATAGCAAAGGTAAGTTATACTATTTCGAGATGCTCATTCTAGTCCTTTAAACGTTACAAAGTTGAAAAACTATTTGATCAAAGATGTTTCATGTACGAAAGCAATCTTTATTTGTTTGTCTTATGAATGAATTTGCTATCTTCAAATTGACAGATAAGAAATGATAAGGCGAGGAGATATCTTGGAAACATGAGGAAAAAACAGGCAGTACCGTTTTCTAAAAAATTCCCTAAAGCTGATCCTGCGGCCCTCCGCCTGTTGCAACGCCTTATCGCCTTTGATCCTAAAGATCGTCCATCTGCTGAAGAAGTAAGCTCAAGTAAATTTGCCTTTTTTTTTACTTCTTTCGTCACAAGTTCTACTAGTATATGCAGAACGAGAATCTGTATGTGCACTTTTTCTTACATGAGATCGATTGAACTATGTTCGAAAACATTTTATATGTGACAGTCCTACCGGCATATCGATACAGAAACTGGAAGATGATGAAAATTCAGTTAAGAAACTGATTTTTTTTCTTCTTCTATATTTTGAACATCCCTTTGCCTGTATTTTACAGGCATTAGCTGATCCATACTTCAGTGGTCTATCAAATTCAGAGCGGGAACCATCGGCACAGCCGATTTCAAAGCTTGAATTCGAGTTTGAGAGAAAGAAGTTAACAAAAGATGATATCAGAGAGTTAATTTACCGAGAGGTAATGAGCCTTCTACATCTTTCCCTTGCTTTTTGATTCTCTCCTCTTCATGATTCTAACGGATGGATTACTTATATGGGGGAAAACCATAGATATTGGAATATCATCCTCAGATGCTGGAGGAATACCTTCGTGGTGGAAATGAGCTCAGCTTCATGTACCCTAGGTTGGCTAATTTATCCCTTAGCAACAGATAGTGATATTATCAGTCTCGTTTGAAAAATTAGTGTTCCGGTTTCATAAAACTAATTGGCTGCGAAATTTTGCTTTGCCGATACAGTGGAGTAGATAGATTTAGGAGGCAGTTTGCTCATCTTGAAGAAAATCAAGGTCAAGGAGGAAGAAGTAATGCACTTCAGAGACAGCATGCTTCCTTACCAAGGTACAAATAGATATAGAGAAATCTCTGAATAATTTTTCATTTATATTGAAACTATTGTCTCTATATCAAGTGATGGTCTTTTCGAAAAGAGCAGCAGACCAGGCATTATTGATGTTCTTATATTGCATTTCAGAGAGCGAGTTCCTGCATTGAAGAATGAAACAGTCGAAGAAAGCAGCAACGATATTGAGAGAAGAATATCAGCTGTTGTAGCTTCAACCTTAGAAAATCCTAAAGCTTCACAACAATCTGAAGGTAAAGACCATGGAGGAGGAGGGTACAGTGCGCGTAACCTGATGAAAAGCGCTAGCATCAGTGGTTCTAAATGCATAGGTGTCCAAACTAAAACCAACATTGAGGTAAACAAAGAGAAAACAAACCCCAATTCTTTAGATGCTTGACTGTTGGTATTCTACTGTTCTTGTGTGAGAAATTAAGTGTTGTTGATGTGTTATCTTCCAGGATTCAATAGCAGAAGAACAAGATGAGACTGTTGCTGAGAAAGTTCCATCTCTAAACAATTCTTAGGTTCTTATATTTTTTGGTTTAGTTTATGTTTTACCCCTTTATAGAGAGAGTTGTAGAAGCAACGAGTTTAGTTTCTCACTCTCACTTAGGGTTTGGGTTTGGTTGTTGTAGTATTTAATAGTTCCGAAGCGACAATGAAAAGAATATATAAAACTTAGTTACCACTGTAACCTTTTTTTCCACTCTTTTGGGTAACAAGACAGATTGTGTTAGTTCTTGTTCACATTCCTTTAAGATTCAGAATGTTTACTTATTGCTGACGAAGGAAATGAAAAAAAAACTAAAACAAAAAAAAAAACTGTTGAGGAATGTTTTTAGTTAAACGAGAAATTGGGGTAACTGTTTATTTAACCGAACATACTAATGACTAAACCTCTTATTAATAATAGGATCATTCATATGTACGATTGTACACAACTCAAGCCCCCACCAGAAAAAAATACATACCAAGAAACCACACGAACATCGACGGCTTATGGAGCGGATCGGAGGTACAAGGGAAGCCATTTGGTTGGGTTAGGATCCGAGCTCCACAAAGAAAAGGCACTTGAACATCGCATCCATTGTTTGGTCATGCTAGGGAAGTGTCGGTCTATTACATCCTTTAAATTCTCTGTAGTGTTAACCCACTCTAGTCCTTCCTTTGTATACGTCTTCTCGTTGAAATTTGTCGTGAAAAAACGATCTGCTTCTAACCTCCTAATTAAAATTTAAAGTTTTAAGTAAGTTTACTTGTTATGCAAGAAAAGGCTCTGTTTCAGTTAAATGTAGTAATTGTACCTGGAGGCGACGAGGAGGAAGATGAAGAAAGCAGTTTCGCTAATGGCGAATCCTTTGATCTTCTTCTCTGCGTGCAACCCCACGTTTAGATCAAGCTTCTCTAAATCGTCTCCGTACACTTCTCTTAAAGCCTCTATAGCTTCTTCATCATCTGTCAACTCTTCCCATTTGCTGATCGGACTCATCAGCAGATTCTTTCTGAATTCGTTGTATCGAGGAACTCCTCTCTCTCGATCTCTATAAACTGAGAACAAATCAATGGAATTGTTCAATTAATCGGTCAAGAGAATATTAATGTACTAGAAGAAGAAGCATTGGTTTGACTTACTTTCCAAGGCAGCCATATCTATAAGGTGAGGTCTATCTTCTCCATCGATATCTTGAGCCACAAGTTTCCTCATCCAATTAGGGTAATTCCACAATGTCAACGCACCACAAGATTGGTGTCCCATTGAAATCAGTAACTGCTCAAACCCGATCTTCGAACTGTTTTTTCCTCCTTCTTTCCCGATCAGTTCCGTCATTGGTACCCTGTTAAAAATATCTTTCTAGGTTAAGAAATAAATAGCGTTTGGATCGGCCTAAAAGTGTACCAATCATTATATATCTTACTCTCGTTCTATTGCAGGGTTTGCTTTGTCAACATTCTCTGATTTCATATCTCGGAGGATAAGTGTGTCTGGTAGAAGACAATGCATCCTATAAACACTAACGAACTCTTCGGTAAGCGAATAAGGAACTCCATGATCTTTTGGTTTCTTCAGACCAACTAATCCGCTAAATATAGGACCAAATCTTGCTCCAACCATATCCTTCACTCTCTTCCCTAAAAATCCATACCAATTGATCCTCATTCCAGCAGTGAGTGTATCCGTCTTCAAAAGCTCTATTGTCCAATCAATCGTATGAACCTTGGCGATAACCGCTGCAGTCACAAGCCTAGCAGTCCGGTAGAGTTTCTCATCATCAAAATCTTGATACCGTTCCTGGCAAAAAGGTGAAAAACTTGGTGTGATGAATCAGAAACAGAGAGGTTGCTTGCAACACAAGAAAGATACTAAATCTAACTAAAGGATCAACTTAAATGACTTACTTTGAGCATTTCACAGACGGAGTTGTGTTCTTTGACAAAGAGAGCTTGTAACAGAGAGAAACCTGACCAGCTGTTTCTTATGTCACCGGAGATGGGAACACCTCTTTCGTCCATCTCCAACAAGCCATCCCCGGAGATTTTTAACTTCCCGTCCTTGAATACCCTAACTCTTCTCATTCCGGCCTCATCATTTCCATATAGTACACTCCCATCCCTAACCCAAAAAATTATACTTATAAAAATCGAACTCGAATACTAATTAAACAACAATTAAAACAGTGATTATGTACCACCAAGGGGTTCTAGTGTTGACAGCGCCATATTTGTGGTGATCACTAGTGGGAACTTGCTTCGTTTTAAGGAACTTGAATGACTTCAACGGACATCCATTTGCTACTTCTTCTGGAGCTTCAAGCTCAATCTAGTTGACGTTTTAATAATGTAATTAGTATAAGGCTCCAAAGTTGGGGGAAGAAATGTAAATATTTGATAAATAAGGGGTTAAATTCAAAAGAAGAAAAACCTGGTGGGTGTCTTCTAAGTGATCAACCCAATCATGGATCATGAACTGTATCCAAGAACAAGCTATCATGTTGAATTGGTCCCCACTGTCTATGAATCTTTTTCTCGCTAACAACTTTGTGGCCACCACACTTGGATGTGGATCCAAAATCTGCAATACAATCAACAATATAGCATTATTTAAGACAAATTAGTGATAACATAAGTTTGAAGATTATTACTTAGCGGTATGAGTAAGGTCCACAGTCTAATAATCTAGAAGGATCCAACACTTTTTTTGGGTTTTTTTATTGCTTCTAGCTTTCCATAATAAAAAGGATGTTGACAGAAAGAAAAAAAAACTTCATTGCATCAGTAAACATAAAATCAAAACAAACGAATATCACAGACATCATGATTTCAACTACTAGTGAGTATAGCACAAAAAGAAATACGTCACAAAATTTGATTCTACTGTTTCATTTCGCGAATATTCTTCTTTTTTGTTCTTGTTTTTTTTTTTGGGGATATATATATTATCAGTTCGATTTATATCGAAAACTTGATCAAAATTAACAAAGTTAAAATTTGACACGAACTTGCATGTTATGTGAAACTAAGTATAAATATAACAGGGAAAAAAAACTTACGCCATACTGAGAAGTAGAGGGAGGCATATTCCGGCCGATAAAGGTGCCTTGGCTACCGATGGAGTCATCGGAGGGATGATTACACTTACCACTAGCCGTACGATAACAGAACTCATCGGTGTCGTAACCCTGACCGTTGATTCCACCGACATGGACCAGGTTGTAACGTTGATGAAGATGTCTTCGTATCCCCAAGTAAGCTACTCCCAGTAACACTGGAAATCTATGCCATAATCCTAGCTTGTCCACTAGGTGCACAATCTATATATGTATAATTATAAGAAAATCCAAATTAACAACTCATAATTTTAAGAGATTTTTATAATTAAGAGAAGAAAGAATAGTTTATAAAGAGATAGAGAGAGTACTGTACTTACATAAAACAAAAAGGCATCAAAGAAAGACATCTTGGAAACAACATGATGAAGCTGAGGATCAAGAAACCAAGAAGAAGATGGAGAGAAACCCATTTTTTTTTTTTGCTTTTTTTTTTCTTCTTCTTTAGATTATGTGTTTGCTTTATGCTTTAAATGACAGTCACACAATTGTAATGGTTGTATTCACACGATTACTCTCATATATTTATATAGACCCACACGCATACTCACAGTTACATATATGTTTGTATGTAAAAAAAAAGTAGATTTTGACAATTATTGTCATTTTATTAAATAAGTCAACGAATTGTGTAGAGAGTGAGTGACTAATATATTTTTTTGAGATTTTTCCTAAATTAAATTCGACATTATAAGTTGACAACAACAAAAGAGTCGACAGTATTGGAATCATTTATAAAAAAAGAGAAAGATATCTGCAAATAAATTATTCAGAGTTAAATAGTGTAAAAAGCTGTCAGATCATGCATTATTGAGATTGTCTTCCCTGTTTGATCAACTTTTCTTCTCTTGCATTACTAGATTCATTTGTATGAAAAGAGAATGATATCTGCAAATAAATGATTCATATTAATGTTAATAGGTTAAAAGCTTGGTCAATTCATGCATTTATTGATATTTCCTTTTTTAATGATATTATGTATGTTAATGACAATAACATTATCACAAACCATTTGACTACGTGGAAATCTCTTGGCACTATGGTAAAAAGTTTAAAGATTTATCCACAAAGTATAGATGCGATTCACAAAAAATGCATTTTATCGCATTGTGCGTATGGTACTTGTAGAATCATCAATACTTAAACCAAATGTTGTGGAAAAAAACATGTACATCATAGAGTTGTTCATAGAACCGTTCATTATAATTGTATATGCTATCGATAAATTAAATGGATTGATAATTAATTATAATAAGATTAAATCAAATATCTCTATTAGTAGTATTACAAACAACTAAAAAATTGACTACAAATCATGGTGAGTTAATTATTATTATCATTTTACATAAAATAATAATATTGGCAAATAAATGATTCATATTTACTTATAATGTTGAATCTTACTCAATTCATGTATTATTGATACTAGATGCATATCCACCCGGCCAAGTGCGAGTTTACATTAAATTATCGACTTAATGAATTAGAAAAAAAATACAGATTAAAAATATTACTTTCGTTCTAACATAAGATAATGTTTTTTTTTTAAATAGTTTAAAATCTTTCAAGTTATCTAGTGCATGGTAAGAAAATAAGTAAATATATGTATTTATATGTATTTATATGTATATATGTGTGCATTTTTTTTAAGTGTAGACACATTTGAATCAAATTTTGTTAACAATTTTCTCATAATTTTCCCAATAGTCGTATTCAAGATTTCATTTTTATTTGATGAACCTTTTCTTGCATTTATGTAAAGCTCTCCTAGTCTGACTTATCTTCTTAAACACAAACTATATTTAAATTTATTTCTAGCAACATAAAGTAGTAAAATACAGATTAGGATAAAATAATAAATATAAGTTTAGTGTAGTTATTATTTGGTTTTAATACAACATACTTTAGTTATAATTTTAAGATTACACGTTAAATTTCTTATTAATATCATTTAAATTTACATATATTTCATAAATTCATATTTTATTTTTAATATTAAATAACATATTTATGGAGAAAATCACAAAACATTTAAAATATGATATGGTAAAATTTACATAGATACTACATACGTTTCAAATTATGTGAATTTTCATAAATGAATACTAATTAAAATGAAAATTATCTTTACTATAATTTAATATTAATAATTGAAAAATACATATATAAAAATATGATCGATTGATTGGGGTTATTAAAATTAGCCAAAACTTAAAGGCGTTACGAAAAGATTCAAAGTCAAAAGCGGGCGTTAAGGATGAAAGACATCGACGATAAAATCAAAGTTTTAAATAAGACTACTCTTTTTATTTTAAGTGTTCTTTCTCGTTTTCTTTAATTTATTGGAGAAATGTTTGCATGCAGTGCAGTGCAAGGTTCCACAATTCGAGAAATGAATTTAAGTCGGTCGGGTAACGACCACCTGCATCGTTAGTAAATACTTGTAATTGAGCATTCGTAAGTAACGTAACCATTTAGAGAGAGTTGTTACATACGGAAAATAAAAGGAATTTTGTGAATTTGTTTTCTTTAGTGGCATATATTGTTTTGATCAATCCATATAAATATTTTAAATTCTAGGGATCGCATGATCCTTGTTTTTGAATCCCAAATAATTAGATGGACAAACTGTGGGAGCGAGTTGTGTGGATATATACGTTTGTTTCTTTATCTCATTTATTGATAGGAAAATATACAGTTGGTATTTATGAGTTCGATCTCCATTTTGTCTACTTGTTTATACTAGATTTTAATATGTTTTCCGACTGAAAATATTCAGTTATTAAACTTTTTTCTTTTCTTTTCTGTATCGTAGTTTTTGTCCCGTGTACGTAAGTATCAGATTACATAAGGAATGGGGGCAAGAAAAATACATTTATGATATGTGTAATTGAATCAGTGTACTAATACTGGTACGAAATAAAAGCGTAGCATACATGTGTAATTATACAAGTACAACTACTTATTACCACGTGGCTCTTCATGCCACTTACAAATTTGTCTACGTTGAGAAACTTGCCACATATGGTGATATGGGTAAAGCACCGTCCGATCCAAGAGCTTCTTGAATCTTGAGTAATGAACCACCGATCAACCTTCAAATTAAAGTTATGCAAAGGACTAAAAATTAAAAGCAACAAATTCGGAATGTTATCGAACATATATATATGAATATCCAATACAATTTGTTTCGAGTGCTAAATTTTAGCTATATGTACGTCGTTTTAAAAACCGTTCTTGAAGCTTGATTTGTACTGCTAGGTTACATAATCAATCATTCACGAAACCTAAAGAATTAGAGATGTGAACTATTAACAAACAAAAAGTAAAAAGTGGTTATATGTGTTTCTTGGGCACTAGAAAAACTAAACTAAACCGACTTGCAAATAGAATATCTTTGATACTTTGGACTCCGATGTCAAAAGTTAAAACCGAGTTGATATAGTAATAAGACAAGACAAGTGCATGGATGTTTGACGTGATAGCGGTGTGTCGTAACTCATAAGGGTTGACTTTGATGAAAGAAAATTCAAGGACTAATAAATGTGTAGATAAGCTCTTAGTAATGTGACAGTTATCCGTTTTTGTGCGTGAATCTCGGTTTTTAGATCATGAAACTAGAATGAAGAATCAATATATTCTACTCAATATATGTCAGAATTTTAGGCTGATTTCGTTCTTTAAAAAAGTTGTTAGATCCGAATACTCAAGTGTTTTCCTAATTCTAGGAGAATTGTCTTTTTGTTTAGTCTTGCAATTAGTTTTTTTGAGGAAGATCGTGACAAGTCACCAACGCTATATATACACTAATATTTTTCATTTTACATTAATTTCTTCAACGTAGTTTACATATTAGCTTCTAAATCGTAAACACTCTGTTTTCCTTTCATCACTTTGACCTTATTATGAAAAATTAGAAAGGCGGTAAACTTCTTTCGCTATTTTGTTTTGTCGACTTCTTTGGCTATTTAATTCGTTAGATTGTCAACTTTTTCATTAAATTACTGTTTAATATAAAATTACTACAACTTAACAGATTTTTTTATTTAAAAATTTCGAAGTTTGAAGTTTTAAAATAGATCTTGTGTCATTGGAAACTTAAGCGCAGCTGACAGTTCTTTACAAAAACGTGTTAACAGTATGTGTATAACTCTAAAAGTATAAATAAAATAATAAACAAATAGATAATACTATTTAATTGTAAAAGAGATTCTTATAATTAAATATAACTATTTATTTGTTTATTATTTATTTTTATACTTGGAAAACTATGGTAAGAGGCTCTAATGTGGTTGCTATAAGCGTTGTAGTCCAGTTTTTTAATCAAAAATAATATCACTCGCATCTTAGAAAAAGTAAAATAAGTTATTTTTGGAAGTGTCTCTTTAATTAAACTATGCTAATGCCACCTAACCTTCACGGAAGTTTAGGAAGAGTGAACTGATTTAACATGTAGATGTAGGGTAGCCAGTCTTTTTCGCCAAATTTTCTATTTATAGCATAATTTAACTTGTTAAAAATTATATTCATTGATGCCTCTATAGTATTTTCTTATAAATAATTAAAGATGGAAATAACATATAAAATCATTCAAATTTTTCTTCAACGTTTGCAGAAAGAAAGTAAGAACAATCATACTATCGTGTTAAACTTAAACCTGGTTTTTCCTTATTTTTTTGGTTTTGACGCCAACATTATCTTAATAAATTGTACCACTAATGGATAATTTAAAATGATTGAACCTTTTGTTGGAACTCAATTATATGATCTCTAATTCCACTCGATTTTATCTTTTAAACTCTATTATAGAGTAAAACATAATTCAACTCCACTTTATATCTCACTCTAAAATAGAATTTTAAAAAAATTACTCTACATTTGGAATAATCCTATTCATTACTCTATTATAGAGTAAAACTTTTGTTATTTATAAAATAGTCATTTCAGTTTTATATGTTTTTATCTTATACTTAAATAATATTTTAGTTATGTAGTTAGATAAATGTTGATAATAAAAATAGCTATATAATTAAAACTGTAAAAATATAAAAACAACTTTTATTTATTAAAAACATAATAAAATAATCAAATTACATAATAAAATACCAAAATTAAAGAAAAACATCACAAATTAAACATAACACAACAAAATTTAGTAATTTTATTTATATAATAAATCATAATTTTATTGAATTTATGGCTTAAAATAAAACGTGTGGGTTAAATTTATAATTTTGATAAATAATGGATGTTTTTAGAAAATTAATTATTTACTTGGAATATTTTTTTAGAATTAAAATTAGAGGAATAAGTTGGAGTAAAACTCATCTCTATTATATAGTTATTTTATTTTAGAGTAAAATATAGAAGAATGGCCGGGTTAGAAATGCTCTTAGAAACATGTATTCATTCCAAATAATTATCTAAAAGTCTAAAACAAAAACATTGTTTGCCAAGGGCCAAAAAGAATGATTGGTATATTCAAATTTTAAATTCAGTTGAAATTTTATTATTCACAATAAACATAGTGGAAAAGAAATTTCATTCGTTCTACAATGAAAAAATGAAATCAAACGAATTTAAAAGAAAATCGTTCATAAAGGAATGGATGGATTAAGTTGTTTCTCTAATCATCTTAATTCCATTCTATCATCTGCGAAAAAGTTATCTAAACTATGTAGAATGTCACAGCCGATCAATTATGGATGGAATGATTTTTTCGTCTTTGGTTAGTTTTCAAAGGATGATTGATTTCGAGTTGTTTATACAATGGGCCTTAATGTGGGCCTATTGATTGGGCTAAACTTGAGCTTATGTAAATGAACAATTCGCTAAACGAGGGGTTTGGTCCATATATGTGACAAACCTTTCTGTCGTTAAAAGAAAGATTGATAATATACTTTTTTTTTTTGTTGTAAAACTAGTATTAATAACTGTATTTATTTCCATGAGGCCAGTCCTAAAATTTCACTTTTAAGAAAAAAACATATAAGAAAGATAAAAGGTTAATGAAAAAACTTGTAAGAGGATAGATCTCAATCATACATTCTATAGACATACATGATACATTGTATGATTTGTTCTTCATTAATAAGCGTATGTATTGGGCCTTCCTCCGGAAGAGATTGGTGACGGCCGGAGTAAGATCTCACTCAATCGGGAAGCTAAGTCGTCGTGAGAAAAGTGACGAACAGAGGCTGACCGACGTATAATTCATACTTGGTGTTTGACAAGAACAAAAACATATAAAAGCTTGCCACCTCAAATCACATTCTATTTGATTGCTGAAGGTATTTTACGAATAACTGTTTCAGCTTTCCTTTTTTTTTTTTTTTGTTCTCGCAAGTATTTCAAAACAACAACATGGCTACATATTACGAATAAGTTTAGAACGAGGACCAAGTTTAAAAACTTTGGAAGTAAAAATCAGCGTAATGATAAATGTCTACTACATCCATTAAGTTTAGCAGAGAAAGCAGGACCAACTAAATAAATTTCTACAGATACAAAACCAAGAGACCACATTGTCCGCAATAAGATTGTATGAAGACATAATATGTGACAAGATAAGTTTAGTGTGCTGAAATAATATAGAATGAAAGATTCAAAGCCAGTTGATGCTGTTATGCAAATTGGTATGTTACAAGTTTATACTTACAATAAGGTATTACTGTATTACATTAAGGCTAGATTGAAAGTAAAAGGCAATGAACAAATCATCTAGATGTTTGTAAGGAACTCAAGAGTGACAATCCTAGTAGTCTCATTCTGAATCTAGCAGTTCTTTTTTTTTCCCATTACTATTAGACAAGACATGAAGTGAGTTCAGGAATCAACGTTTACACGCAATTGAATTCTACCGGAACAAAGGGAGCTTTAACTAGTAAAAATTATTTTGTGACTTCTTCAGCTTCCCCAATTTCGGTGAATCATAATTGTTCAGTTATGATTTAACTATGAAATTTTATCTACAGTTCAGAATAGAACAAAACTACAAAATATAGGGGGTATGTCAAAATTGCTGCATTTGGGTTTTGCCTGCCCGGTTAAAATTTTATTTTTACCCAATAGAGGTGAGGTGACACGAAAAGACTTTCATTTACTGAACGCAAGTTATTTTTATTTCTTAATTAGAATAAAATAAAACAATACTATATACGTATTTTTTCAGTTTATTATCTCCATTGTGTTAAACTTAAGACAATTATATATAGTATGAGTTAAACAAATGAATTCTAGAAAAGAAGTTAAGGAATATCTATGATACAGTATATCCGATCCGATCATGATCATGATTAAAGACTATGATTGACAAAGATTACAAAAGAATGCAAAATTTAGCAAGTTACAAATAATAAGATTATTTTCATTTACCCGAGGTGGTTGCATAAACCCTAATTTCTTAAAGGCAAAAAGAGAAGACTATTCAATTGTACTGTTTATGCAACTACCAATGCATAAAGATATCAATATCCCAGAATTAACTCTTGCAAGAAGAAATTAAAGAGAGACAAAAGGAGCAGATGAAAGAAGATGTAGAGCTCCCTTCAATCCAAAGAAGAGTAAAAGCAATAAAAGGGCAAGTTAAAGCTCCTGAGATATGCAAGCCATATAACCAAATCCATTTTCTTTATAAGGATTAGGGCTTATGGAATCCATAGCTTAGCAGCTTTTCTTTACCCTACTTAACTCTCGTTTGAACTTCAAGGAGCTCTACCTCCATCTTTTATTTTTCTCCAGAAAAATCATTTTGGTCAGAACTAGATCTATCGAGAGACAAAAATACTTTTCAAACAAGATCCAAATATGAAATATGGATCTGACATCGGAAACTACGAACTCACAAGAAACCCTGAATATTAATTATAAACTACACCAATACACATGCTCGCTGTTAAATTTAACAGATAAACAAATTTTCTGTCAAAGAAATCCGATCCTGAACATAGATTAAAAAAAAACTAAAACTAGTAAAAATCTTTCAAATAAATCAATAGAACCATCAGATAAAAGAATCAATCAATGGTTAAAGAAAAAGAACAAAGAAAAAGAAGGAAGCTCTAGAGTGAAGAACAGATGAAGAACCTAATTAACCCTAAACCTAGTTAAAAAGAGAGAGATAGAAAGAGAGGACACGTCAATAAATGGAAGAAGTGATAGACAGAGAGTTGTAATTATAGTGGTTTAGATATTCGTTATTCCAAGGGGAAAAAAAAACAAACAGGTGGGTGTATCTGAAAAGACATGGGAAGAAGGGTCAGACATTGTTTAGTGTTAGATTCCCTACGCGTCACATGCGTCCTTCTCGGCTTTTGTGCTTTTTTTTTTCTTTTTCTTCATACTATTTACTACTTATTATAATAATTAGTTATTATTATTCTTTCCAACCACTAGTCCACTTACATTTTTAAGATGTAACTTTGCAATTCAATTAAACAAAAATGATACAAGTGTGTTACCGTTTGGTGACCTAAAATCTAAAATAAATCGTTAATGTATTAGGAACTAAAACATTGATATTGCAACAAGAAATACCGAAATAGATTTGATGTACGGTCAGGATTAAGTCTGATAATGTGGGCACGAAAGCAGGTTATTATTACCCTGTATGAGAATCTATGGCTAGATTTTATTACAACGAACTTGTCTTATTACCCTCACGAGTCTTGTCTCTTTCACAATTCACGCTGATGTTTAAATTTTATTCATGCCTTATTTTAAAAGTCTTTTTTTTTTTTTTTTTGGTGGCCAAAACCTTATTTTAAAGTTTTATTCACCGTTTTTAATAAATAAATAAAAACTTCAAACACCATTTAAGTTTTTTTGAATTTATTTAAATAATTGGTATAAGGTAAATTACTAAACTGCTTACTTGACCCTGTTAACTCCTAAAAAGTAAAAACCTTCTTTTTTCTCTGGTTTATGAAATTTATCGAAAGTTAAAGAGTCGTCCTTAAAGTATGTTTTTCTACTTCTGCAGTGTTTACTTTTTACTTTAGCTTTCTTTTGGATTTTGGATATTTAAGCCCAATTGAAACTTTTTCTCTCATAATGATTATTGGGCCGTACATATTTTATATTATCATTTGGGCCACCATAATTGTCATTTGAGCCTTATTGTTAGGCTTGGTACCATGCTTCATGAAACTAAAGTACCAAAGCTGCACTTTAATTTATTGCTACAAACTCCATAAATTGTCATTGTTTATGATAATAAATAATATAGTTTGACGCCAAAAAATAAAAAATCATAATATCGTTTTAAAATTACTTAATTTTTGTTTAAGCTTATAGTAATCTCGGCACCATGCCACAAGAAACTTTCATTTCAATTAGATTTTATGCAAATCCATGAGCAAATCATATATATAATCCTCAGCTACTTTAAGATATTATAATTTCACAAACAACACAAAGTTTGTGAAAATGGAATGAACTATGAGATATTTTTGATATATTATTATGAATGTAGCCATATGATGATACATCTGAGCTCTTATGTCATAAAAATTGTATAATCTGTTTTTGAGAAATTTGGGATATCTAGGTAACATAGAGATCAATGCTGTTGTAACTAACAAGGATAGAGTTTATGTAAGGATTTGTTTTTGTTTTATGTAGAATGGATTTGCATGCCTTGCTTTTGAACAAATTTACCTCTTCGAAAGTTGATCCAAGAGTGTCACGCCTAGTCGTAGCTACTTGGTTCAAGAATTTTTTTTAACATATTAAAGGAAATCATCATAAGCAAAATCCATCCCTTCTTATGGGGTTGCTGCACTTTATGTTAAGGCAAATAAATAACCAGAATTAAACTCTATGCCACGCTATTATTGCCTGAGACATTACACTTATCAGGTTACGAACCAAAACGATGTCGTTGAAAGAGGGACGCTTCCAGTTTCTTTTATAACAAAACGCGAACCCATTTTGTCCACTTTTTAGAGCGTCTCTTTCCTTTTTCGTTATCTTTCCAATATTTTTTTCCTTCAAATGTTGGTTTCTTCTGTAAATACTCTAACGGCTACTTTTAATCCAGATCATCATAATTAACAAAGCCAATTCCGATCATTACTTGTAATCTGGTCAGTGAATTTTGGAGATGGAGCAGCCAAAGAAAGTCGCTGATAGGTATCTAAAGCAAGAGGTTCTTGGCCAAGGTACTTATGGAGTCGTCTTCAAAGCTACTGATACTAAGGTCATTATATTCCTCACTCTAAAAGCTTCATACTTTGTTCCGATCCCATCAAAATTTGGGTTTAGATTCTCAATTTCATGGGAACATTTTTATTGGTTCTGATAGCTTTTGGGTCTTAACTAAAGCTTCGATTTTACAAACTAATATGTGCTCTTTGAATGGCCAATTTTGCTTCTTTATTTTTCCTAAAGAGTTTCTACGTTTTATTGTGGCAAACTTACAGAACGGAGAAACTGTGGCGATTAAGAAAATAAGACTTGGTAAACAAAAAGAAGGAGTAAATGTAACAGCTCTTAGAGAAATCAAATTACTTAAAGAGCTTAAGCATCCTCATGTAATTGAGTTGATTGATGCATTTCCTCACAAGGAGAATTTGCATATTGTGTTTGAGTTCATGGAGACTGATCTCGAAGCGGTTATTCGCGATCCTAATCTGTTTCTTTCGCCCGCTGACATCAAATCTTTCCTTCAAATGACATTGAAAGGTCTTGAATATTGCCATCACAAATCGGTTTTGCATAGGTACTTTATAATGCTTCTAGTTATGGTCTACGGAGTTTGCTTTAGCACTAATAAGGTCTGTTTTGGATTTATAAGTGTCTTTTGTATGCGTTTCAGAGATATGAAGCCAAACAACTTGTTCATAGGACCTAATGGACAACTGAAGCTTGCTGATTTCGGGTTAGCTCGTATATTTGGTAGCCCTGGTCGTAAGTTTACTCACCAGGTATCTTCTTTTTTGTTTTATGTGGCAATGCTATTTATGTAGTAGTTAAATAGCAATTTTTCGTATCATGATGTGTTCTCTGGCAATTTCATAGGTCTTTACTAGATGGTATAGAGCACCTGAACTTTTGTTTGGTGCAAAACAATATGGTGCTGCTGTTGATGTTTGGGCTGTTGGCTGCATTTTTGCTGAACTTCTATTACGCAGACCATTTCTTCAGGTGGAATGGAAACTCCATATTTTGTGTCGTGATTTCGTATGTTTATTCGCTTCTTTTAGCTTACTTATTCCATTGCAGGGAAACAGTGATATTGATCAATTAAGCAAAATCTTTGCTGCCTTTGGGACTCCAAAAGAAGATCAGTGGCCTGATATGATCAGCCTTCCTCATTATGTAGAGTATCAATTTGTCCCCGCTCGTTCTCTACGTTCTTTATTCCCAACAGTTAGTGAGGATGCTTTAGATTTGTTGTCAAAGATGTTCACTTATGACCCCAAATCTAGGATATCGATTCAGCAGGCTTTACAACATAGGTAACTAAAGCTTTTCTTATGGAGAATGCACAAGAACCGGGTTTAAAGTTTTCTTCTCAGACCTTTGCTTTTTTTTCATAGGTACTTTAGATCTGCACCTTCTCCTACTGACCCTTTAAAGCTTCCAAGACCAGTTCACAAGGAGGACGCTAAATCATCTGACAGTAAACACAAAGCCATTAAAGTGTTGTCACCAGCACATAAGTTTAGAAAAGTGATGCCTGACCGAGGAAAGCCTACTAGTGGTCTCAAAGACCAGAATGTGGATGTCACTAAACAGGCTAGCCATGATGGACAAGCACCAATGTCTTTAGATTTCACCGTCCTAGCCGAGCGGCCACCAAACCGACCAACCATCACCAGGTAAAAACTAAAAACAGTTATCCTTTTGCAGTCAGTTCTTGTTCAGCTCTAAAGATCAAACTTTTGATGGATTTATTGTTTTTGGTTTTGCAGCGCGGATAGATCTCATCTGAAGAGGAAACTTGATCTCGAGTTCTTATAGGACGTAACAGGCTTTGCTCTCACTAGTTGGGACCGTGTCCATGGCTCTTACTAGTTGGCACCGTTCACCATTCTCCTGAAATTTTGTCATATTACCAACTAGTGATGAAGAATACAGCAAATCATCGTTTCTATTTGACATAAAATAAAAAGGATAGAAACCCTTTATTCATAGATGATTAACTAACCATCATGTACACCCATTATAGACAACTATGCTTTTGGCCTCTGTTTAGTTGCGACTTATGATCCCAAGCTTATTTCTTTATTGAAGTTTTTCATTCACAATTGCTCTTAGAATACAAATCAAAACTCCAAGTATACTAGATTAATATGATCTACTCGATGCGTGAAATTTTAGCCTCTCATGCATATTTGATACTCCTTCCGTTTCTGAAAAATGGATGTTTTAGAAAAATTATTTGTTTCATAGATGTTTTGTGTTTTCTAGGCAAAAGTTATGTAACATTTATTGTTTTGCCCTTATTAGTTAGAGATAAAGTAAACAAAATAATAATATTTAATTATAAAATAAGGGTAGTTTAGGTTTTTTCAAAAACTTTTTAATGTGTGTGCATAACCTTAAAAATTCATTTTTGTGGAAGGGAGGGAGTATGTGATATATATGTCCCTCACGCCTCTAGATTTGAAGACGATGTTTGAAACATTACAAGAGCCTCAAATATGCAACTCTCCTAGTACAATGAAAACTCAATAGCCAAAGTTACATCCGAATCGAACATATTCGTTGTTGCCTAATACGGTAATACCTCCTAGAGGATTGATACAGCCGCAGAAGTCAGAGTTCAGTCTAAAAGAAGATGGCAGAGCTTTAGCCATATGTGTTTCTGTAGCTCAAGAAACATGAATAGTAGTAAATTAGTAATAATACTATCCATGTACGTGAAAATTTATCCAGAGGTAAAATGGGGATTCAAATGGGCAAAAAAAAAATCATAAAAATCTATTACAGCCCTCCCAGTCTGTAAAGATATCTTAAATAATTTTGGTAAATCTTCATTTGTACATAGATAATTGATCTTGATGATGATGGGAATATAAAGTGATGAAGAATAATGATCAATAAATAAGAAAAGCCAACGTGGATCAACAAAAGGAAGATATATTCATACTGTATCCAGTTTTCTAGAGACCAATGTAAGGGCCAAATCAATTATACACTCATTAGACATTTAGTCTTTAACGTTGATAAGCTCATTTGCCAATTCCAATGCTTTTTCCTCAAACTGGAATTGAATTCATCATTCGATGTCACCATCTTTGTCATCTGAAGACCCGACTCTGTTTGTAGCTTTCTTTGCCTATTCGTATAAAAGAAGAAACAGACTCACTATATATTACACCAATTCAAATATATATATAAAAATTAGGAACCAACAGTTTAAAAGGTTTTACCTCTTTATCCCAGTTTGTAAATATAGTGACTAAGGAAAGACACAACACTTGAACAGCCAATGCTGTTACTATTCCCAGCCAAAGCCCCTGAAAAAAATGATACAATACCACATCAATTATACTACTCTTGGGTTGAATTTGACAATGAGAAAGCAAGTTTAAAGACTATTACCCGACCACCAATATGGAAATGGAAACCAAGTAATAAACCTAATGGAACTCCAACAAGATAATGTGATCCAAGATTCACACACGCTCCAATTTTCTGCCATCCACATCCTCTAGCAACCCCTGCAACAATACATCAAAACAACTTAACCGGAATTCCAATTTCTTAACCGGACATACATAATAACCAGGACCATAAAACCAATCTTCTGTCATTCAAAAACCTGAGAGAGCACATTGGAGGCCATCAAGGAAGTTTCCACAGGCGACAATCGGTATCATTGATGCGGCATATGCGATGATTTTCGGATCACTGCTAGAAGTGTGACCTAAGACCTTCGGAACCGACAACAAAACCGTTACAACCACGATTCCCTAGGCAACTGCTATGCCTACAATGACATATACAGCTAGTTTTGCCACTTGTGGATTCCCTGCTCCTAACTCGTTTGAGACCCTTATGCTGCAAGTTAACAGAAACACACAAGTGAGATAGGTTGGTTTAATGACATTATAGGATATATTTTGGTTTTTGCACTGACCTTGCAACGCCACCAAGACCAACTGAGATCTGCCAGATTGTTAGTGAAGTATTTAGACTGAAAAGTTGCAAAAACTGAGTTGATCAAGTATAGTATATAACAAAGAAGTGTAAACTCTTAGCAACAATATATAATGTGAAATAACCGATTTTTTTACCAGATTGAAAGCACAGAAGTTTCTAAAACCGGATTAGGAAGAAGCCCTGTGGCCAGAACCAGAAGCTCAAAGGACCACAGCTCCAAACTGTTTAACAAACAGAATCGATTAAAAAGACCAGATACTAAACCTGAACAAAATGCAGCATTTTTTATTTCATAACTTACCAGACCATAACTGCTGAAGGAAAAGCAATTTTAGAAAACTCATAAATTTCTTGAAAAGCTTCCTTTGAAAACCCGGTCCAACTATGCGAGCAAGAAGGCGAAAACTTGACATAACACGAGAGGAGAATGACATTGACCCAGTAAGAAACCGAAATAGCTAGAGCAGCTCCTCTGTATCCTAAACCAGTCTTCAAAACAAACAGCCAACAGAGAAGCAAATGAAGACAAGTAGTGATTCCAGAGCAGACAAAGACAGGGAACACATTGTTCTGCGCTTGCAAGAACCTGTTGATGCATTGTAGTAGTCCGAGGCAAATGAGGTAGCGATAGAAGCGGCAGAGAGGGGAAGAGAGCCGAGATGTCCGACGAACATTACAGAGATGACTTGGAGAGAGTATTGAAGCAGACTTACACCAATGAGTGGAGCTGAAAGCCATAGCTGCTTCTTCACTTCTTCCTTCACACGAATCATTGTTGTGTTTCTCTCTGTGATCAGAAGCGGAGGCGTCACACCATCTTCCATTTTCTCTCTTTCTCTGTTTCTCTCTTTCCCAAAAGTGAATTAAAAAAAGTATGAGAAAAAAGAATAACAAACTCTCTCTCGCTTCCTACTTCCTAGTCTTTAGGTTTTTTTTTTGCTGGAGCCGTCGTTGGTATTTTATGCTTTTTCTGTTTTTTTTTAATAACGTTTTTAATGGTATGAAATCGTTAGTTATGCGTTAAATAAAAATACTAATTCCTTTTCTACTACTTCCTGATTTGGTGAGTTTTTTTTTAATATTATTGCACATTGATAACAACAATCGAAATATTTTTAAAAGAAAAAAAACAACAATCGAAATATGCTCACAAATCCTCAACCATCAATTTTTCTGATTCGAACCTTCCGATTATATATAGACAATAACATGAACGGCTCCTGATTCTCTTCTCTTATTCTCTTTTTCGCCGAGTCAGTAGACCACCGCAGACTCAGTCTCCGGTAACATTGACTCGTAAACTCGCCCTTTAGCTTTCTTCACCTGAAAGTAATTTTAATATCATAAACGCCAGTTTTTTTCATTATTTCAAACACAAATATTAATGACACACTATATGTAGTTACTAACTTACCTCTTCAGTCCAGTTGGTACGAGTCATGACAAGAGCGATGGCAGAGACTTGGACAAGGGAAGCACAAATCACTCCTAACCAAATCCCCTAATTAAAGACCCAAACACACTGAATCATTCCAAAGATGCCAACTACTAAAAAGAAACATGAATCAACTTGTGATTAAGTAAAGTCTTCTTACCATTCCTCCAATCTTGAAAACGAAACCAAACAAAATCATTATCGGAATTCCAACGAAATAGTAGGATCCGAGTGTTACATATGCCCCTATCTTTTGCCAACCTGATCCTCCAAGAACCCCTGATCAATCGATACCCACAAATTAAAAAAATTCACCGAAAGAAACAGTAAGATCAAAAGACGAGAATTGATGAAAGAACCTGAGAGAATGGCCTGAAGACCATCAAGGAGAATGGAAACGATGAGGAGAGGTACCATAGTTGCTACATATTTTACAACTTCAGACTCGTTTGAGTAAGTGTATCCAACTGTTTTACGTGTAACGAGCAACACCAAATCAATCAAACCACACACAAGAAGGGTCATGGCTAAGCATACACGTATAGCTCGCATCGCAATGTCTGGATTTCCTGCTCCTAATACATTCGATACCCTCACACTTTTACAACACACCACAAAAGTTTTATAAGAGCTTATATGATGAAAATTTTTTTTAGCTTGGTACTAACATCTTAGAAAAGCAAAGTGGTTACCTCACTACACAAGTTGATGCAAACGGAATCATACGAATTACTGTGGCAATACCTAAACTGTTCAGATAACAAAAAAAAAAAGAGTTCAAATGTGGAATCGGATCTTTGTAGTTGGTACTACTGTAGATACAAGTTAAAAAAGAGTGTAAATGTGTTTACCAAGTGGATAAAACCGAAGTTTCCAAGACAGGATTTGGAAGTAGGCCTGATAGGAACATCATTGTCTCAGATGACCCAATCGTCAAACTGTTTCCATCAAGATATGAAACAACATTAAAGATATAATATACAATAAAAGTAGATAGAACTCATAGATACGTACCAGACCATGAATGCAGACGGAACAGCCAAGCGAAGAAACACCATAACATTCTGAAGAGCCTCTCGAGAGAACCCGGTCCATGTTTTGGCGCAAGCAGGAGAATACTTAACATAAAGACTCAACAAAACAACATTAACCCAAAACGAAAACGAAGTAGCAAGCGCAGCTCCTCTAATCCCTAAACCAGACTTCATCACCAAACCCCAACAAACAGGAACGTGAAGCAGAGTGGTTAACCCAGAACAGAGCATGAGAGGAAACACTCTGTTCTGAGTCATAAAGAATCTATTGAGACACTGGAATCGCGTAACCGAAAAGACTTGGGATCAAGAACACGATGTAAGATCCAGAGGTTTGAGAAATAGTTGCGTCTTGTCCAAGAAACACAAGGATAGATGATGCATTGATCCATACAATGGATATTGGTAAGCATAAGAGTAGAAGAACCACAATAGCTCGTTGTGTGTGTATTCCCAACATTCTCTCTACTTTTGCTCCGTACGATTGACCACACAATGTATCCAATGCTCCAGACAATCCCATCTATTTATAGAAACTTTTAAATTTAAGTTTCTGCAATGCAAAAACAGAGAGTGAAAGAGAGAGAGAGAGAGAGACTGACGAGTATACTGACGCCGGTGATTTGGGCGAAGGAACTAGCAAGGGAGACACCGGAGAGAGCTAACTCGCCATGATGTCCGACGAACATAATGGAGATCATCTGAAGTGAGTACTGCATCAGATTCGTAGCCACTACTGGACCACCGAGCCATAACTGTTTCTTGACTTCTTCCGCTATCCATCCTCCTCCTCTTCCACCGTGTCTCTTCCAGCCATTTTCCACGGTCTCCACCGCAGATACGTCTACGATTAGCGGATACGCCGGAGAGTCGTCTCCTTCTCGTCTTGGCTCCATGAACTTTCCTTTTTTCTCTCTTCATCAGTTGCTGCAAGAGTGTGAGTGGTTATAGAGATCGGTCAATGTGGTAGTTGGCGAAATTGTAATCGTTTAGTGGTCTTAAAGCGATTGGTCCCATTTGATACTGACCCTAAAAAGTTATTTTTGGATTTATTTGCTATATGTATATGATTAAAATATAAAACTGAACTTTCTACACTGAAAATATCTTTTTTTTTAACTGAGTTAATAACACATGTTGACGTGTCACAAACTGCACAACATAAATAGAAAAGGCCCAACTTTCGTTAAATTTATAAAGCCCAGGCCCAAAGATACGGTACCCATCCGCAAATATTAGCGCGTCGTAAACACGCGCGACATTTCTTCAGAAATGTAATTCAATTACTGATTTTTTTGGGTCGCATGATTCCTTCCTTCTTCAACCCTTAAAGACTTGAGATTTATCTCTCACTCTTAGAGAAGAGACATGTTTCAGCCAACTAGTCACTACTCTTCTTCTAGAGATGTCACACATCATCATCGTCTACCTTCTTCCTTCTCTTCCCTAAGTTCTAAAACGAGACTTTTTCCCGTTCCTTCTCTTCCCTGTAACTTCTCCTCTAGGGTTTCTTTTGGGTTTCAACTTCATTGCTCCTCTTCTTCCTCCTCACTTTCACCCACACGTTGCTCTAAACCTAACCCTAGCTCCCGAAAACGCAAATACGGCGGCGTAATACCTTCCATTTTACGGTCTCTTGACTCTTCCACTGATATTGAAACAACTCTAGCTTCTCTTTGTCTCAATTTAAGCCCTAAAGAACAAACAGTTCTTCTCAAGGAGCAGACTTCTTGGGAAAGAGTTCTTCGTGTGTTTCGATTTTTCCAGTCTCATCAAGGTTATGTTCCCAATGTGATTCATTACAATATTGTGCTAAGAGCTTTGGGTAGAGCTGGGAAATGGGATGAATTGAGGCTTTGTTGGATTGAGATGGCTCATAATGGTGTATTGCCTACTAATAATACTTATGGTATGCTTGTTGATGTTTATGGTAAAGCTGGTCTTGTTAAAGAAGCTCTTCTTTGGATTAAACATATGGGACAGAGAATGCATTTCCCTGATGAAGTCACTATGGCTACTGTTGTTAGGGTTTTCAAGAATTCTGGTGAGTTTGATCGTGCTGATAGATTCTTTAAAGGTTGGTGCGCTGGAAAAGTTAATCTTGATGATCTTGATTTGGATTCTATTGATGATTTTCCTAAGAACGGCTCAGCTCAAAGTCCTGTAAACTTGAAGCAGTTCTTGTCCATGGAGCTCTTTAAGGTTGGTGCAAGGAACCCTGTTGACAAAAGCCTGAATTTTTCATCTGGTTCAGACTCTTCTCCTCGAAAGCCAAGGTTGACTTCCACTTTCAACACTCTGATTGATTTGTATGGAAAGGCAGGTCGATTAAACGATGCAGCTAATCTCTTCTCGGAGATGCTGAAATCTGGAGTCCCTATAGATACTGTGACGTTTAATACGATGATACATACTTGTGGAACTCATGGGCACTTGTTAGAGGCTGAAGCCTTGTTGAAGAAGATGGAAGAGAAAGGGATATCCCCTGATACGAAGACATATAACAGCCTTCTGTCTCTTCATGCCGAAGCTGGGGATATTGAGGCAGCTCTTAACTACTATAGGAAAATCAGGAAAGTGGGACTTTTCCCTGATACTGTAACTCACCGAGCTGTTCTTCATATCTTGTGCCAGCGGAAAATGGTTGGAGAAGTTGAAGCTGTGATCGCTGAGATGGACAGAAATAGTATTCGCATTGATGAGCACTCTGTTCCTGTTATTATGCAGATGTATGTTAATGAAGGTCTAATCGGGCAGGCAAAAGCTCTGTTTGAGAGGTTTCAGTTGGATTGTGTGCTTTCGTCAACCACTCTTGCAGCAGTAATGGATGTCTATGCTGAAAAGGGACTGTGGGTTGAAGCGGAGGCTGTGTTCTATGGGAAAAGAAACATGACAGGTCAGAGGAATGATATTTTGGAGTACAATGTCATGATCAAAGCTTATGGCAAGGTCAAACTTCATGAGAAAGCACTTTCTCTCTTCAAAGGGATGAAGAACCAGGGAACTTGGCCTGATGAATGCACTTACAATTCCCTTATCCAGATGCTTGCTGGGGTTGATTTAGTGGACGAAGCTCAGAGGATCTTGGCTGAAATGCTGGATTCGGGCTGTAAACCTGGATGCAAGACCTACGCTGCTTTGATTGCTAGCTATGTGCGGCTTGGCCTGTTGTCTGATGCAGTTGACCTGTACGAGGCAATGGAAAAAACAGGGGTGAAACCGAATGAGGTTGTTTATGGTTCCTTAATTAATGGGTTTGCTGTGAATGGAATGGTTGAAGAAGCGATTCAATACTTCCGAATGATGGAAGAACACGGTGTACAGTCCAATCAGATTGTTCTGACTTCCCTTATCAAGGCTTATAGCAAAGTAGGATGTCTTGAAGAAGCTAGGAGAGTGTATGACAAAATGAAGGATTCAGATGGAGGCCCAGACGTTGCTGCATCAAACAGCATGCTAAGTCTCTGTGCAGATCTTGGGATGGTTTCTGAAGCAGAAGCCATTTTCAATGATCTGAGGGAGAAAGGCACATGTGATGTTATTTCATTTGCGACAATGATGTACTTATACAAGGGCATGGGCATGCTCGACGAAGCTATTGAAGTGGCTGAAGAGATGAGAGAGTCTGGTCTACTAAGAGACTGTACATCGTTCAACCAGGTTATGGCTTGCTACGCTGCTGATGGGCAGTTGCGGGAATGCTGCGAACTGTTTCATGAGATGTTAGTTGAAAGAAAGCTCTTGCTGGATTGGGGAACCTTTAAAACGCTCTTCACTCTCTTGAAGAAAGCTGGGGTGCCAAGTGAAGCCGTGGCACAGCTACAAACCGCATACAATGAAGCTAAACCATTGGCAACGCCAGCAATCACTGCAACTCTGTTCTCAGCCATGGGTTTGTATGCGTATGCACTGGATTCATGCTTAGAACTCGCAAGAGATGACATCCCTCTCGAGCATTTTGCTTACAATGCAGTGATATACACTTATGGTGCATCAGGAGACATTGACATGGCCCTAAAGGCATACATGAAAATGCAGGAAAAGGGTTTAAAACCAGACGTTGTCACGCAGGCCTACCTTGTTGGGGTATACGGTAAAGCTGGAATGGTGGAAGGTGTGAAGAGGGTACATAGCCGGATTACATTTGGGGAACTTGAACCAAACCAGTCGTTGTTTAAAGCAGTTAGGAATGCTTATGTGAGTGCAAACAGACAGGACTTGGCTGATGTGGTAAAGAAAGAGATGAGCATTGCTTTCGAAGCTGAAGAGAAGTATATTTCGAGATCTGAAGATGATGAAGAAGAAGAGGAAGAAGAAGAAGAAGAAGAAGAAGAAGAGGAATCAGAAGAAGACGTGGCATTTTGAAGTTTAGCCACCACTGTGTAGAAAAAGATTGTAGAATTTAGGATTTAGTGGAAATGGACTGTACAGTTTCACAGAAGCCAAAGGAAATATGCATACTTCCAATCTCAAGAGTGTAATGAAATGTGAATTCTTAAAACTTCATAGAAAGAGAGAAAAGGTTCCACACGATCAAATCTGTAAAAGCGAGCAGTTTGGGATGGAAACACGTAATATTTGCTTTGTGGCTATGGTTTTGATAGAGGAAATAGCATAAGAACCTTACAATCATAGATAAATTTGCATAAAATGGTTGGTGTTCTTTCTCCTACAACTGTATAGCATCAAAGCCAACGAAAAGAGTGAGGTGTTCAGGAATTGATTCTTAGTTGGACTCCTCTCACTTACAGGAGATGAATGTCTCCATGGGAGATGTGGAACAGAGTAGACAGCAAATAGCTTCAATCGGAACAAAGAGTGGCTTAGCTTCAGTCAAAGTATATCAATGACTGATCTCAAGAAAGTCTCAAGCCGTCAGAAACTGAGCAAGGAAGATGATGATAACTCTAGAGTTGAAGAACGGGTCTGACTTATGAGTCTTTGAGCCGTCTTTGCCGCGAAACTCTTGAAGACCAGAGTCTTTGAGCTGTGTTTATACTTTATTGTGTCTGGCCTCTCTATTTCAATTGCATTGCACTTGCTCTAATTTCTAAACAAGCCTATAAAATGGGTGTGTATGTAATTATGTATGTACGTAAGCCATGTTTTGAAATATTTTAATTTTTAAAAACCTTACAAAGTAGCACCCAGAGTTTCTGAAAACTTAATTTTGACCCACCAATTTTATCTTTCACATTCGTGGCCTGGGATTTAAACCCAATTAAAAACTCTTTCGCCTGTCTCGCTGCTCGACTGTTACCCCTATTCATCTCCGGCGAAAACTCACTACGACTGACACTATGGCGCTCGAAATCGAAGCTCGAGAGTAAGATTTCGATTTTATTTCTTTCTTCAAAACCATTGTTCTCTTCTGAGTCGCACTAATTGTGCTCCAAGAACCATAATTTACGAATGCTCAGACGGATCTTAGGTTAAATATTTGGAGAAAACCTATTGAATATGCGTCTATCTATATCCGCCATAATAAATTTCTGGTTTTGAATCCAACCCATGTTTTGTTCAAGTATGTTTTTTTTCTTAAGCTAATGCCTTCTGCATCTTTCTTCTAAATATTTGATCTTCCGTAGCTATTCTCTGTTTGATTTAATGTGTTATACGATATTGTGAAGTATTATGATTCTCTAATAGCTCACTATTGTGTTTTTATATCTCAGTGTAATAAAGATTGTGCTTCAGTTCTGTAAAGAGAACTCCTTGAATCAAACGTTTCAGACATTACAAAGCGAGTGTCAGGTTTCTCTAAATACAGTTGATAGCGTCGAGACGTTTGTTTCTGATATTAATAGTGGAAGATGGGACTCGGTACTGCCTCAAGTTTCTCAGCTTAAACTCCCCAGGAATAAACTAGAAGACCTTTATGAACAGGTTATTTTCTTTCTTTACTTTGTGGAATGTATAAGTGTATTAAACTGGTGATTGTCATTGTAAGTTTTGTTGAAGCATTTTTCTTTTCTTTTTTCAATTTGGGGGTGATTTATTCAGATTGTATTGGAGATGATAGAACTGCGAGAATTGGATACTGCCCGAGCTATTTTGAGGCAAACTCAGGTGATGGGTGTCATGAAGCAGGAGGAACCAGAAAGATATTTGAAGATGGAGCATCTTCTAGTCAGAAGCTATTTTGATCCGCATGAGGTATTTAAGCTATGTTATGATGCTCCACTATTCAGTATCATGTTGAGTGTTTCTTATGTGGTTGCTATGTCACCTAAGCATGGTTGTCTGCAACTGTTCGGCAGTTTTTAAACAATGTTGGTATATCTGCTAGAAATTGTGTATCTCTTGCATTTTTCTCTATCCTGATTTGTGCAGTATGCGACTTTTAATATCTTTTATAGTCTCAAGTAGAACCAGTGAGCGGTTATATATGAAGTTGTTTTTAGTCAAGGGTCTCAAACTATATTCCGTGTTCCGTGTTTGTGAGTACAAGAGTATCTTTACATTGTACTACCTCTTTTACGTGTTGATGTTTTGCACAAAGAGCAATTGTTTTCATGTTATCATTTCCTTGTGTGTTCGAAAATCATGTTTTACTGATTTTACCATTGTTTCCAAGGTTTATGGAGACTCAACTAAAGAAAGAAAACGTGCACAGATTGCTCAAGGTTGGCCATTTCTTCTTTACATTTTCTTCACTTATTTTCTTGTTAGTAAGTTGTTGTGGGATTAATTACCTGAAGGAACTAAGTGATGTTCTAGAATTTTCTCTCTCAGGCTAAAAGTATCTAATGACATGAAAAAAGTTATGACGAGAACTTCTGTCCTGTTTAATGGTTATGAAGCTTTTGTTTTTCTCTAACTCAGTATGTACTCAAGGTTTACTAATTGATTTTTGTCCTACTATATCAGCTGTGGCTGCGGAGGTTACTGTGGTACCACCTTCACGGTTAATGGCTTTGATAGGTCAGGCTTTAAAGTGGCAACAACATCAAGGTGAGCATCTAAGGAACTGTTGATGCTATAAACACAGTTCTGTAGAATTAAATTTTTTTTGTCTACGTAATTAATCTATCAATGGAATCAACTTATGTACCCTCACTCATTTCGTAAAATTTACATACACTTGTGTCAGGCCTGCTCCCTCCAGGAACTCAGTTTGACCTCTTTCGTGGCACGGCAGCTATGAAACAAGATGTAGAAGACACACATCCTACTATTCTTAGTCACACAATTAAGGTTCATATTCATCACATCAACTTTAATAGGTTGTTTAGCTTAGTGGCCTAAGTTCTGTTGTTCATAATTATTTTAGCTTTTCTCATCAGTTGAGTTCTTTTCTAATTTTCATATCTCGTTCCTTGTGCTGGTGCAGTTTGGGAAAAAGAGTCATGCCGAATGCGCTAGATTTTCACCAGATGGACAGTTTCTTATATCTTGTTCGGTTGATGGTTTTATCGAGGTGCGTGAGTTGATGTGTAATTTATTTGTATGGTAATACAAGTGTTCTTTGAACTAAATTCTGTGACTAGAATTTCTCAGACTTGAAAAGAATTACAGGTGTGGGATTACATTAGTGGGAAGCTGAAGAAGGATTTGCAATATCAAGCAGAGGTAACCTCTCATGTCTCCTTTTCATTTTTTTTTCTAACTCAGTATGGGGTCAGATGATTTGTTATTACATTTGTACTGAATGGAAAAAATCCTTACTGCATAGTGCATATGATTATTGAATGGGTGACAAGTCCGCAAGAATGATAGGGTGGATAAACTTCTGTTTTTTTTTCAAAAATGTCACCCATGAAATACCTGAAGCACCAAGTACATGGTGGATTACATTTTTCTTTTAATTCCAAAAATATTTCCCAATGAAACTCCTAAAGCACCTATCTCGTCTGAGATTTCCTTGTGCACAAAATATCAGCTCAGATAAAGAATACTCATTCCATCCTTTTTACTTACAATTTTTAAATACTGACAGGAAAATTTCATGATGCATGATGATCCTGTCCTTTGTATAGACTTTAGCAGAGATTCAGAGATGCTTGCATCTGGGTCACAAGATGGAAAGATTAAAGTAAGTTCCAGCTACATATATTTGTTTAAAGTTGATTTTTTTTCTGATTATATTGTTTTCTGTCTGAAGATAGATTATTGCAGCAGCTTTGGAGATATTTCTTCTTCCATTTATTGGTCCCATATGAATTCTGATCGTATACAGTAAGAAAGAACTAGACTTAGATGTTCACTTTTGCAGGTCTGGCGTATAAGGACTGGTATATGCTTTCGTCGCTTTGAACATGCACATTCCGAAGGAGTTACAAGTCTTTCCTTCTCTCGGGATGGAAGCCAATTACTGAGTACCTCCTTTGACAAAACTGCAAGGTTTTATTAGTGATATCTTTTCTTTTGTGCTTGCAATATGAATCTTGTCCAAGCAAAAACTTGAAGCTCTATATTTCTATGATGGTAGAATTTTCTGGTTCGAGTTTAATATCAAGTTCACAATATACTGTTTGCTATATTTTATGCAGAATCCATGGTTTGAAATCTGGGAAGTTGTTGAAAGAATTCCGCGGTCATACATCTTACGTAAATAATGCCATCTTTACAAATGATGGAAGTCGTATAATCACTGCCTCCAGTGATGGTCAAGTGAAGGTATATTGTATTAGTATATTCTTGGACTTGGCTGTCTACTGTCGGCAGTATCAGTGTTTCTCATTTGGACTCTACATTCTGCCGTGTAATAACCCTCATGTTTCCTTGCACAGGTCTGGGATTCAAAGACGACAGATTGTCTACAAACATTCAAGCCGCCACCTTCATTAAGGGTATCTTCTCTCGTACAAATTCATATCCATCTTGTAATGCTCTTTCTGATCTTAGGTAGCCAAGTCAACTCTTTGATTTCCAAATCTGTAATTTAGGGAGGTGAAGCATCGGTCAATTCTGTTCTTCTGTTCCCCAAAAATCCAGAACACATTGTTGTGTGCAACAAAACATCATCTATATACATCATGACGCTCCAAGGACAGGTGAATTTCCAGCAATGGTCTCCTTAAAATCAGTGTCATATGTTCATGCCAAAACAAAGTTTGTTCACATGGTTCTATACTGTAATCCTTTTGCAGGTTGTGAAGAGTTTCTCATCCGGTAAGAGTGAAGGAGGAGATTTTGTAGCAGCATGTGTATCTACAAAAGGTGATTGGATATACTGCATCGGTGAAGACAGGTAACAATCTAACCCCCTCTATCTATCGTTTTATTCTTGGATAAATTCCAAGAGTTTGATTTCAAATGATAATCTTAAGGTTCCTTTCTTTTCGGGTTTCCGCTATCTTTGATGCTTCTAACATTGGTTTGCACTACCTTGCAGGAAATTGTACTGCTTCAGCTATCAAGCCGGTAAACTTGAGCATTTCATGATGGTAAGTTTATATCTGTTCTGCATTTAGAGCTCGGATTATCATCCTCTCTCTCTCTCTTAGTACTTGTCTTAGTTGTCTAGTCTTTTATTAGGCCTGATTTCTGAAAACGTTATGCTTATGACAGGTGCATGACAAGGATGTGATTGGTGTAACACACCACCCGCATAGAAACCTCCTCGCTACCTATAGCGAAGATTGCACCATGAAGTTATGGAAGCCCTGAGAGTTGCCTCATCATCAAGCCTTACTTTTTTGTATGATTTATCTCCGACTTTGTTTGATTCTGCAACTGAAATCTTCGCTCTGGTTTAGAGAACTAGTGTAATTTATGTGAAACCATCTTTGCCTATACACAAAAGGCTTTCAGGGAAACACTACTCTCAGACTCTCATGCATTATTTCAGGTCTTTAAAAATCGTCTCTGAGTACTTTGTCCAAATCATCGATTCAATAACCGTGAATATATACAAATAGTCAAATACATTTCATGCTTAGCTTTAGTAAAGGATAAAGTCAACCTCAGATATTACAAAAATAAATACGTAAATAAGAAATCGAACAGAATAAAATCATGATTCTCTCAACTTGATGAATTACTCACAAATTAATTTACAAAAGATACACTTAATTTCTTTCCCTAGACACCATTACAACGGGAAAAGCACTCTGGCAAATTATTCAAAAGGGAAAATTGTTTCTCTTAACAAATCTAAGAACAGTAAAAAAGAAGAGTTTAGATCACCAGGAGAATTTAACTGTACTGGCCAGACTATAGCCATGTCCCTTTTCGAACCTACAAATAACAACAATCAACAAAACATAAGATATTACGGGAAAATACACAAACTAATATAAAAATATATGAGGTGATGTTATGTGATAAAAACTTACCATGTAACCTCCAAAAAGAAAAAAAAAATGGTGAGAAACTAAGCTCCAAACCATGAGAAATCATTCAAATCATCATCAAATGCACCATAGGAATCAAATCCAGGGTCAAAGGTGCTATCAAACGTCAAGTCATTAAATGGAGACAGAATGTTACTGTCCAAGAGCTTCTCTTGCTCACTCTGATACTGATGAAGAGGCAAATCTTCTCCATTTCCATGTAAACCAAGGGGTTGAAGTACTCCTCCTGGGGCCTCGAACCCGCTGTTGTGAGATGGTCCTTGTGCATTCATTTCTATCTGTGTATGCATCATGTCTTCTTCCGGATTATGCACAAACACTGCAGAGGGATTATAGAAGTTATAACCTGACCCAAATTGCAACTCTTGGCTAGAGTTTGATCCATATAGCATTGGCCTTTCGTCTACAGGCATCATAGCTTGTTCATTGACAGGTGGAAGATAAGTGTAGTTGTTACTGAACTCAGGAACCACTAATTCTAATTCCAGATCATTCTCTTCGGTTACTAAGGCAATGTTTGGTTCTATAACACCATCCTTGTGATGAGTACCGTTGATGTTATAATCTAGCAGAGGGGCATCAACATGATTCATATCAGGTAGAATATTTCTTTGCTCAACTTCTGGTTGTTCCTCCTCTTGTCGATCGACAGTTCCTGATCTGATTCTAGGTCTTTTCCTTCTACGATGTTTCTCTGCTTTATCTTGATCTCTTACTGAATGTGAGACTGTTGTTTGTTCTTTTTGAATTTGATTTCTTCTATTGTCTTTAGATGAAACTGAACCTGAACCTGAAGCATCTTCTGTCCCATCAACATCATAGTCACTATCACTATTGATCACAGGTTTTCTCCTATCAGCGTTATTACCTCTTCGATGTGTCTCAGTTACATTAGAATTTCCATTATCACTACTAGGCTGCTGAATCAAGGATTCTTCTTGGTTCAAAACCGCCAACCAAATCGCGCTCTCTTTAGCAGTCATCTTGTCCTGTAAACATTTCGACTGTCGAACATGCCTCTTAATCTTTGCAATATCAGGTGACATATGATTGATCACAGCTGTTAAAACTCCAACTTTCCACATCTTCTTGAGATCATGTGGTTTCCTATAAGGAGGACTCTGGCTTTTGGCGAGACCAAGTTTCACCCACCATTCTTCATTACCAGTTGGCCACCAAGGCGGAGGAGTACCTTTCTCCAACGGATACTTCCTTTGAGGAGGATCACAATGTTGCATCAAAGAAGATAACAAAGACCCTAAAGTTGCATCTTGAAGATCTTGAAGAACAAACTGAGAATTTCTATTACCATCTGATTTCCCAAAAGCTAAACACTCCTCTTCGTATTTAGCAATCGCAGCTGGCCCGTTCTTATCAAACTTCACTTTCTCCTTCCACCAAGCTCTTATATTATCAGAAGAACCACTCACAGGCTTTCCTTTTTCCGGTATAATACCATACACAAAGCCACGAACTTTGCAGACTTCCATTAGCTTCAACATGTACTTAAGTATACCATCTTGAGCTCTAGACATTTTCTTTCTCTGTGCTTGATCAGAGATTTTCTTAGGTGTCTCCTTTGTTTGAGCTCCCTGAGAGCCAACTTTTTGTCGCTCTTTGATTCTTTTAAGCCTAACACGATCCTTCCACATACGTCTCTCAAGGTCTTCTGCATCAATCTCTTCATCACTCACATCAATCTCCGCAACATTATCACTAGCCAAGTCATCAGGCTCATTCTCCATCCTATCACCAATACAATTAACAATTTTTAATCATAAACAAAGCTCAAAGGAAACAACTTTCCAATGTTAAAAATCTTTACATCTACTATAAGAATCAGTTTTGATTCGATTAAACAAAACAAACAAACAAAAACTCAATTTTTTCATTTGATTCGAATTGAGATTGAATCAATAAGGACTAACTCTTTCCAAGGATCCTATAAACCTTTAAAATCTTAAAATGAAAAAGGTGAAATTGATAAGCGAATCAATGAAATTGAATTGAATGTTCCTCACCTGATGTCAGCTACGGACGTAGCAAGATCGCCCATTTAAGAAAAGTCGAACAAAAACCTTCAAGAACAAAATCTGAACCGCCGAAATTGGTAGAAATTTAGGGTTTATTTTCTCTCCTGTCGTTCTCAGGAGGTGAGAGTAAAAAATGGCTGCGAATTGGGGAGAGGCAAAGATTAGTCCGACCAAACCAATGTGTTGTGGAAATAATAACCCAAAAGCGAAAGTTGTTCTGTTTTTATTTTTGTAACCAAATTTGTTTTACTTTTTTTTTTTCTGTAGCAAAAACCAAGTTGTTTTCTTCTCTTCTGTTTTATACTCTCCACTTTTATTCTTTTAATGTAAAATATTTTCTTACTTAATCTGTTGTCTAATAATCTATCTACTCGTTTTTTTTTACCTGCCAACAATTTCTCTATTTGTTGCAAAGATATATTCTTTTTGATTTTTTACCCGAAATAATCGGTGGCTTTGACACGAACACACATGATTTCAACTGACAAATATAGTAGAGCGTTCGAAGACGGATATATGCGTAGTGCGTGGGTTGGATTCATTGAAATGGAATGTCCATATATATTTTTATTGGATTTTGTTTATTCTTCAAACGCATTTCTTGTACTATATGAATGGGTTTTGTTGGCTCAAGAAATAGAATAATGGTATTTCGTTTACCAATTAAATAGTGGAATTTCAAACAGTATGTTTTTGTTTTGTTTCCAATGTGTTTTTAAAGCAAAAATTTTATATATATACAATGAAACATAACAATATACTTTATGAATTATGATTAGAAATATATATTTCAATTCTTTAAATTTTGTTCTGCCAAAATCTTTTATGTTTAATGTTTATTCACAAATATATAGTATTACTCTTTTTTTCGTGTGCTTCTACTTTCTACTCTTATATTGTGGAGTACAATTCAATTATTACGTTTAACAGCGAGGAATATTCATTAACTGTAGTATATTATTTCAACTTTACTGATTGATCAGAGTAATCTTGCGACTCCTCGATGTGCATGTCAATAGTTACATCATACACAAATTTTCCTGAACCACGAGTGTATAAAGTAGAAGCAAAAATTTTAGTGATGAATTATGAAATTTCAGCATCATTGGGACCAGTTTTGCATTCAAGACAAAGAACCTCCCACAACCACAACTACTGTTATGATATTTCTGTACGGCCACATTTATACATTTATTTACTAATGATTTAATACAGCTCATTTAGTCATCATAAATTAAAAATGTATCCATCCACTACAATAATTATGTTAATGTACGCTCGACGTGCTTCGAGACAATAAAAAAATATATAAATGGAGCGTGAAAAAAAATTATGGATCCAAAGGCTCGAGAGAGATACATCAGGCTACTACAACCTGAGTTTAGTGGGATCAATGGGATGACCCATTTAATTTGTTGTTTATTATTGAAACTAACCTCACTCACTAGATACTATCAAATCTAAGCAAATTATGGTAACTTAGATTAAGGTTGCAAATGTAAGTCATGACTGTAAAGTTTTGCAATAATTTTTTGGTTATAAGTTTGTTTTAGCTGTACAGTAAAACCTCTATAAATTAATAATATTGAAACCATGATATTTTATTAATTTATAATGATATATATTTTGGATGTTATAAATTTTGAATAGTTTTGGACTTGAAAATTTAAAAGTTAAACGAGTAATCAAATAATTTTGATAATAAATAACAAAGATTATAGATGATAATAAATAACAAAGATTATAGATGATTTCATTTATATAAACGATTAACATAAATTTAAATTTATGATTAGTGACCTCAATATTTGTATTTAAACAGCATATATGACTACTTAAATAAAAATTATGCATATTAAGAATTTAAAAACTTATAGAAAATTTTGCTTATTTTTATGACAAATTTATTTACATTATAACAATAAGATAGTTTTAAATATAACATAATCTTTTGTTCTATAAGAAAATTTAGTGACGAGTTCTAACAGAAATTTATTAAAAAATACTAAAAGTATATTATCTATATATATATATATATACGTAAATTTACATGATTATTAATTTATGTTATTAATTAGACCATGTATTTATATAGAAATTGTAAAAAAATTATTATCTTATTATCTTATCGAATCTTTTTTATTTTTACACCGCTCCGATTTGAGACCAACAAATTTTATTATTTTATAGTGTTTATTAATTTATAAAGGTTTTAGTGTAGTTGGTTTTGATTAAAAAAAAATATTCATGTGAATAATATTTTGAAAACATAATATCACTTAAGCCTGTTAGATAAAATACGATTTTTAAAATCAAAGAAAAAATGGAATAGCCTGGCAATTTAACAATCAGTCCTTAAAAAAATTCATCATTTACAGCTCTTTTTTTTATATCTTAAATTAATTAGTTTGAAAACGATGATTTGTTGTTCTTCTTCTTCGAATTTTCCACGTTTGTCAACTTGTCATTTCTAGCTATTTTACTATAATCAAATTCTTAGTTCTGATACAACAAATATTAAACGCTTAAGTTGAGTTGAGTGATAGGTGTAACGTGGTTTAGAGTAACTAACAACATAAATATAAATATAAAATAACAGTATTTCCCTCGTGGCAACAAAAACAGAACAAACAAAGAAAGTACATAAGTTGACTTTGTTTTGCGACAAACTTTGACTATCCCGAGAAGAAAAACCTTAAGATGATCAGATCAGGATCTCTCATTCGCATCGATGATTCTATCTTAGTTCTTTTCGATTCTTAAAATCGCGTCTCTAACCATTTTCTTCTTCTCGAGACTACTCATAATTTCGCATTACATCACTCACTCATTCCCAAAATAATAAATTCATACTATAGTTGAAAGCATTTATCATCCAAATGTTGCAGTGAAATTTCGAATTCGAAGCTTCTCTCTGTGATCTCTCATGGCGATTCCTTCCTTCCTCTCTCCAAATTCACCCTATTGCCCTTCTACTCAACTAGCTCCTAGTCGACTCACCTTTTCCTCCTCCTCCTCCTCCTCCTCCGTTTGCTGTCTCTCAGTAGATCGTCCTTCCTCCGCCTCCGCCGCAAAGAACGAAGAACTCTCCGGCTTACGAGTTGCTTTATCCGCCGGAGGCACCGCCGGACACATCTCTTCGGCGCTTGCGATCGGCGATGAGCTAAAATCAGCTGACCCACTCGCTCGGATCCTCTTCATCGGATCCTCAAACAGCATGGAAAGCGCGACGGTCCCATCCGCCGGATTCGATTTCTCAGCAATCTCCACCGTCGGATCATCATCGTCCCGGCCATTCCTCTGTCTCAACTCCTTCCTCCAATTCCCTCTCCGCCTGATCAAATCCACCTTCGAATCCTACAAAATCCTCCGCGAATTCAATCCCCAAATCGTCGTCGGCACCGGAGGACACGCCTCATTCCCGGTTTGTTTCGCCGCCCTGATCCTAAGAACTAAACTCGTTATCCAAGAACAAGATTCAATCCCTGGAACCACCAATTGGATTCTCTCTTTCTTCGCTGACACAATCTTCGCTCCTTTCAACTGTACAGTCACTAGCCTCCCTAAAACAGTCACCGCGAAGTGCGTTGTCTACGGGAACCCAATAAGACAAGTGCTTAGACGATACTTGTCGAAAGGAGCGGCGCGTGTGAGCTTCTTCGGACAGTGGGCAGGAGCTGTGTCGGAAGCTAAAGTTGTGCTTTTGCTTGGTGGTTCATTAGGAGCCAATGCAATTAACATAGCTTTGCTTAACTGTTACTCGCAGTTGTTGTCTGAACATGACAACTGGTTCTTCGTTTGGCAAACTGGTGTTGAAGCTTTTGATGAAATGGATAGTCTTGTTAGAAGCCATCCTCGTCTCTTTCTTTCTCCGTAAGTTACAACATTTTAAATTGTTTAGCTTTTGTTATCACTTAACTCAAAATGTGCTTTTTTTTGGTATACAGGTTCTTGCGGTCTATAGGTGTGGCTTATGCGGCTGCAGATTTGGTTATCTCAAGAGCGGGTGCAATGACTTGCTCAGAGATTATGGCTTTAGGCAAACCTTCTATTCTGGTATGTTTAAATTTGCTACATCTTAGTCTGTTCTTGGATAAGTTGTGATGTATTCTTTCTTGTCTTTGAAACATTGAATTGGTTTGTTTTTATTAGATACCATCACCACATAGTGATGAAGGGGATCAAGTAAGGAATGCTTCTTTAATGGCTGACCTTGTTGGATCAAAGTTAATTACAGAGGAAGAGCTAGATTCGATCACTCTTCGAGCTGCCATGGAAGAAATTCTAGGTAGCTATCTCAAATTTAACTTCTCATCTTCTTCTTTTCCTTCTTCTCAATGTCTCATTGAGTTGGTTTCAAATGATAGGGAATGAAGAACTGATGACAGAAATGAGCGAGCGGGCGTTCAAAGCTGCGAAACCAGACGCTGCATCAGATGTCGCTAAACACATTATTTCTATTGTCAAATCCAAAGATAAGTAGGTCAATTCTTTTGTTGTATAAACTCTCTTCTCCCACTTAAGAGGTTTGATTTCAGTTACCCACTGCTCAAAACCTCTCTTAAGTCTCAATATACAACCCCTGAGTGTCTAAGTATGAAAAGTAAGTAAGTGTTGCAGATTACAGAAATATTTTGAAACAAAATATGTGTTATCATTGATGAGCCCTTATAGATTTTGAAGAACTATTGTGAAATGTGTTGGCCAATTTGGCCACATCTTAATAAAAACGTAGATTACCGTTTCTTCTTCCTATTATATTTGCTTGTATGTGACTCAAAACTTGTCATTTGTGCTTTCGTCTAACTGACCTTCTTTCTGACGTAGAGTCTCTCTTTTACATTCGCACTTGTGTTATGTGTATACAACTATATGTATATGTAAATGAAGCTGAGCTATTTTCAACGACATAGAATTAAACAACTAAGAGATTGGTTTTACTTTACAAGATACCGATTTCGTGTGCAGTTATATGAACCACTTGAGAAAACAACAACAGAAATACTAAATTTAAAAGCTTTCGTACTACAGTTTGTAATGTTATTGATGTCGTGTCATCGTCTGGATTCGAATGTGTAAGGAATTATTGACAAAGATAAGTACAAGCCTTACAAATCGTAAAGATATTTAATTGTTAAAAAATAACATTACACCGACCTTTATCCAAATTTCACTGACTCATATTTTTCTGTTTTTGTGGCAAAGGAATTTAAATTGAAAATCTTAAACCACAAAAAATTAGATACATAGAAACTAGACCAGAAAGCGACTCTGACTGAGATCTTTCACCGTCTCCGTCTATATAACCAAATTAACCGTTGTTCTGCTCCGGCTACATCGTCGGGATATTGGTGGTGATGGATGCTCTACGGTTCAAGTTAAGCTCAGCTTCCCTCACTTCCTCTTCTTTACACAGTCACTATCGCCATTTCTTCTCCTCGGTGCAACTAGGCCGAGTCAGCTCATTTCCGGCGATCGGATCTGTCTCAAATACGGTGAATGAAATCTTCACGGCGGACGAGCTCCACTACGTCCCTGTTCCCAACTCCGATTGGCGCGTCGCTCTCTGGCGATATCTTCCTTCCTCAAAGGTACTTACATATATTATACGCACATATATATATATTCGTATAGATGTATTAATATAATACGTTTTAATTATCATGTTTATATACTTTACACAGGCACCAAAGAGGAAACATCCTTTGATCTTATTGTCTGGGATTGCTAGCAATGCTGTTACATACGATCTTTCCCCTGAGGTGATTTGATTAGTTTTGTATTCTTGTAACACAAGTCTGTATATTGAAGCTAACCATTTTTGTTCTGTTTCTGTGGATGTTTATTTTTGTAGTCTTCCTTAGCAAGATTCATGTCTGGTTCAGGATTTGATACATGGATTCTTGAGCTACGTGGAGCCGGATTGAGTTCTCTAAGTGTTGATACAGATCTTGGTAATGGCATGATAATTTTCTTATGATATGCTTATATGTATATGATGGTTTCTGATAAATCCTGTTTGTTGACTTAAGAGAAACCGAGAAGGATATCATCTAGCAATAACCAGGAGCGGATCGTTTCAAATCTATTGGAGAATCTCATAAATGTATCTGAGAGGCTGGAAAATGCTCTTGATGGAGGTTGATTCTTAACCATTTGATACTGTTGATTTGGTTTGTTCTGTTGAGAGACCAGAGAAAAAGAGAGAATCTTTGTCTAGTTACTAAGAAAGAACTTGCAGGTTCCAAGATCTTCGGGCTGAAAGACCGTCCATCCAAGAGAGTAGAAGATTTCAAGAAGCGTCTTGAACTTCTCCCTCATTACAATTGGGATTTTGATAACTATCTAGAAGAAGATGTTCCTTCTGCGGTGAGGTGACACTTCTTGTCTTGTTTATTCTTCTCTCATTGCAAGCATTTTCAAACAATATGTCCTCAAAGAAAGAAACTTTACTTTGACATATTGTTGGATTCCTTCTCAGCCGCATGATATAGCGATGCATGTCTAATTTTATGAAATGTTGGTCCCAGATGGATTATGTGAGAACTCAAACCAAGCCTAAAGATGGGAAGTTACTCACGATTGGTCACTCAATGGGTGGTATTTTGTTATACGCCATGCTCTCAAGATGTGGTAAGCTCTCTTATACATCATATATCCTGATATTTTCTTTGTTCTTAGTGTAATTCATAGTCAGTTTTTGGCTCAATCACGTTTCTTCACTAGGCTTTAAAGGAATAGATTCGGGGTTGGCTTCTGTTACCACTCTCGCATCCACGTTTGACTATTCATCTTCAGGAACACTCCTCAAGTATATATTACCCGTGGCAAGTACTCAAGAAACCAATCACTTTGTTGTTTCACTCTCTAGAGAGAAAAATATAACTGAAAGAGTGTTCTTAAATGTCATTTTGTTTCAGAAAGAACCCGCGCAAGCTCTTAACGTGCCTTTCATACCCGTTGATACAATGCTCGCCATGGCTCACCCTCTAATGTATCGTCCTCCATATGTTTTGTCCTGGTTAACGACTAATATCTCTGCTCCTCAGATGATGGACCCTAAATTGACAGAGAAGCTTGTCTTGAACAGCTTATGTAAGTACAACTACTTGATATTTTCTCAAGATTCTGCACATATTTTCATAATAGGCTTATTCTGATAACGTTTTTTTCCGGGAAAAAACAAAAACAGGCACTGTACCAGCTAAGCTTGTTTTGCAGCTAGCAACAGCCGTAGACCACGGTGGGCTACGTGACAGAACTGGTACATTCTATTACAAGGAACACATCAGCAAAACCAATGTGCCTATCTTAGCTCTTGCAGGTGACTGGGACATAATCTGCCCTCCTGATGCAGTATACGGTAGTTACTCTACAACATCAATCCTAACCACGAAATCAAGATTCTTTTATATCTTGATTGATGTGTTATTCTGATGAGCAGATACAGTGAAGCTGATTCCAAAAAATCTAGCTACTTTCAAAGTTTTAGGTTCACCTGGAGGTCCACATTATGGCCATCAGGATCTGATTTCTGGTCGCACGGTATGTATGATCAGATTTCTCTTCATTTTACAAGTCATATCGGTTTTGTATTCATCCTTTTATTCTCCTTACAGGCACGGAACGAAGTATTTCCTTTGATCATTCGATTTCTTCAGCGCCATGATGAGAGTTAAGATCAACAAGATTTTACACATTAGGAGCTTAATATACTTTAACACAGAAGCAGTGTAGTAACATATCGAAGTCAAATCATCTTCCGGGCAGATGTATAGATAATTATATGATGTTACGTGCACGTTACCATTTCATCATTTTCATGTGATTAATAATGTTAGATCTACCTAACATTTGTAGTTGACCTAATAGCCACCAACAAAAAATGATCAACCCCACACACGCAATGTGGGGTTCACTATGTCTTGAAGACTTTTCCATAGATTTAGAAACTGGTGTTTCTTACAAGATTGTTTAGAAAAAACAAAAACAAAAATAGCAATCATGAATAAAAAGCCTGATAAAAGAATCTAACATAAAATAGTGATTTGGGTTCAACCCCTAAAATCAAGAATCATCATCACAGGAGAAGAGATATATCTAGTCTTAAGACTTAACGTGCGGCACCGTTTTACAGATCGGACAAGAGTTCTTCCTCACTAGCCATTGTTTCACACAGTTGATATGGAACCTGTGGCCACATCGTAATTTCCCTACCTCGTCCGTTGCCTCATACTCGTCCTGTCAAACAAACAAACACACAAACATTGGTTTCTACAAAGAATTGATTCTGATTACTTGAGCAATGGAACCGAATCTGAACTTACTTGACAGATGATACACTTTCTATCTGCAAGTGGTGTATCTAAACGGAATGGTTTGACTTCCCGGAGACAGGTTTTGATTTGTTTTTCTGTAAGTCCAGTGTTCACATACCCAATTCTATCACCAAGCTCCAACAGTTGCTGTTTTTAGACCACAAAACAAACAACAACACTCAACAACCCTAGAGACAGCAGAGTTCAGCTTACTGATACTTTTATAGGGCACCTACCTCGTATGACATGTTATCGACGTTGAGCCTCAAGTCACGGAAGTGATCCAACGAGCTTAATAACCCTCCCATTACAAAACCATTCTGTAACATCATCATCTGTAAAAAAAAACAGACGGATGAATATATATATATATATATATATATACATTCCACAAGCTTCATGATCTCTAAGAGACTAAGACCTAAAACTTAGTGAAGAAAACACTCTACCTCAGATAGACCATCAGGGTAAGGCTGTCGTAGATGACGATGGTATCTATCAGTCTGTTCAGCCCGCGATGTCAAAAAGGTCGAATCAGAGTCAAAGTAAGGATTTGATTCTTGATTGAGAGATCTTCTGGGAAGAAGAGAAGAACCCTGCAATGTCACAGTTAAGTTAAGACTTAGGAACAAATCCAAACCTCATATAATCTAAAGGCAAATCGTATATTCTAAAGATATTATAAACTAACAAATCACATCTAAATTTATCCCAGCAAAAATATCTACTGTATATTTATTTTGGATAGTGTATCTATCATCAATTCAACTCTCAGAGATAAATCAAAAAGTGTACGCAACGAATAATAAAATTTAATAACGAATAAAAATGTACCTCTCTTTGATTATTGCTATTATTAGTCTTATCCCCATCAATTTTGCGTCTCACCGGAATATTCCTTCTCGGAGGATCCGACTCAACTGGGTCAACCGAGCCACCAACGACCGCATCAGTTGAAAACCCAATTCCAGGTCCACACCAAACATCAGGAATCGCCGCACAAGCACTTCCTCCGAAGCCACTACTACTAGCTTCACTCAAGATCTTAATCGACCCACCATTAAAGTTACTACCTTTATTCTTCTTCTTGTTCTTCGTCTTCTTAATTTTGAAATTACTCACATCCCAATCCGCGGAGGAACGAATCACAGCCGGGACTGACACTTGCTGAGATGAGGAAGCCGTACAACCTAACCCACGAAACGACCCCGTTTGGTGTTTCTTCTTGGTGGTTTCGTTAGATGATGGTAAGAGGAAGAAGGAAGACATGGCGGATTTAGAGACGCGGCTAGGTTTGGGGATTAGAGGTTCGTCGGCGGAGGAAATGGGTGGGAGATTTGGATAGTTTCTGGGTCGTTGGAGTTTGATGTGTTGCCCGATTGTTGTTGAAGAAGAAGGCTCTGTAGAAAATGGCATTGTCGTCTTCTTCTTCTTGTCTCTGAGAGATAAAGAGGAAGAGAGATAATGGAGAGATTTGGGAAAGTAAAAGACACACAGCGCGGGGAAGAATGGGAGATTTTTAAGTTGGATTAGTGAAACTAATTTAAGTAATTAGTACGTTAACTAATCAAAAACCTCACTTTTCATTTGTTTTTTTAGTTTGTGTTTGAAGTCTACAAGCAACCGAATTAGATATTTTTATTTTATTTTTCACATGTATATGTGTGGTGTATTATTAATACTATAGTATTTTAGAGTTAAGCACTGTAGCTATGTTTGAAAATTTGTAGTGAAATGAGGATAGAATAGGTATTTTAGCTTGTTCACACTCTCAATAGATTCTCATTTCTCACCAGCCTTTTGGAGTTGGAATTGGACCCATCTTTTTCTTTTAACTTCTTATCAAAGTATTAATATTTGACTTGATTTGAATAACTCCTTTTTTTTTTTTTTTTTTTTTTTTTTGGGGTTTCACTTTTGTTACGAAACGAAGATAGATTGGGAAATTTTATTGTCTTTGCTTGTATAAATAGAAAAGGTCTCATGTCTCTTTTACTTTATTTTGTTTTTCTTTGTCAGACATGTATTTATTATTTATTCGTAACAAGAAACCGTAGAGGGTCACAAGAGTCACACAACTCAGAAAATCACGAGTATTAATACTTATATTTTTGTTTGTACTTCCACAAAACAAATTCTTAATCTGTATATTTTATAAATTATAAAACAGCCACTTGCCTAAACACAGTTATCGAAAGAATATTGGTCCGGATTTGCTGGAAAATATTAGTAGTACTTGTTAACAATTAGCTATGATTAAGATTTGAAGGGAAATAAAAATGATAAATCATCGAGTGTTAGGTGCGTCACATAAGCGATAGAGTCCATAACCAGTCCAGAGAAAAATTGTCAAACATATTCCTCCCTAGAGCAGAACCAAAAACTCCATGACAGTTTTTATGATTTTTTTGTTTTGTTTAGTCTTCTTTTGAGATGGGCCGGAGTGGGCTATTCCATATATCGACAATGAAAATGGACTGGTCAATACTTGGCCCAATCCAATTGGATCAAATATGAAAACCGGAAACGAAGAAAAGAGCGGTTAAATTGTTAGAAAATGTTAAAAACCCTAATGCGATGATTCAAACCCCTAATTTTAAAATCTGTTAAACCCTAGTCTTTGAGGCGAATCCCATGAGACGAGTTCTGCAGAGATTTCCCAGTTTATTGGCTCGAAACTTCCTTCAATCACCTGCAACTTCCCGCCATTTGAAAATCCAACCTTGTGTTGTTCCTCTCCTCGACCGATCTATTTCCCGGTTCGTCTTCTTCTCTTCCCAGTCCGACCCGGCGAGTAATTTGAATAGCGAAGAGGTTGTTTCTAAAGAAGGTAACATTTTTTTGTGAAAATGTACAATTTTTAGGAAGTGGGTTAATTTTGTGGACGAAAATGAAGTAATTTGCAACGAATTTGAAGAGAAAAAAAAAGAGCCGATGAAGTTATTTGTTTTTTAATCAATCATAATGTCTAATTGTGCCTGTAAAGATTACAATTTGGTTATAATATCTGTCTGGTCTGGTGCCTCTTTTTTATTATTTGAATTTCCAGAGCTGAAAAAGAGAATACAAAGCTTTTTGGATGATGGAGATGAAGATGCATTGCCTGACTTATTTGAAGCAATGATGATTAGGAAGTTATCAGGGAAGCACGATGAAAGTGACGATGAGGTGATGGAGGTGGTACGTAAGTATACCTATAACAAGGACGATGACATTGACTCAGATATCAACAGTGATGGTGGCCTTAGAGATAGTGATTCGTCTGACTCAGATATCGACAGTGATGGTAGCCTTAGAGATGGTGATTCGTCTGACTCAGATATCGACAGCAGCAATGACCTGAGTGATTGTGATTCGTCTGACTCCGATATTGAGTTTGATGGCCTCAAAGATATCGATTTGTCTGTTCACAATATCAAGATTGATGCCCGGAAAGCTGATCCCTCCTCTGATTATGATTCTGAAAGTGATTAACATTGTAAGTTTTTTCAATTTTTCACCATATGGTAAATTATGCTTTTTGGTTTTCAAACTGTGAATGACTGCTAAGAGAACATTTTTTTTTGTCACATTTTGCGTTTTCTTCTTGTATAACTGAACTATAGGGATATGCAAAATATTACTATTGAGTAGATGTGAGATTTTCTAACACAGTGCTTGTTTTGTGTCTTCCAACTTCTTGTTAGAGACTGTTTGATCTTTGTTTAAACATTGAGATGAATGCACTCTGATTGGTCTTGAGCTTGGGGTTACAGACTTGCACTAAATGGAAGATTTTGAAAGGAAGCCAAATGCATAGTGAATGGAAACAAAACAGCTTTTGGTGCTAGTCGGGCTGTAAGTTCTGACTTTTGAGAGTATGTAATTAGAAATTAGAGATATATTTTGTGATATCTACAGTATATGTTATAGTTATGAAAGTGTTTTCTTTTATTTGTTTAAGTGTTAACAAGTTGATATAGCCGAAAGCTGACATCTATGTTGGATGCACGTGGTTTCATAATTTCTCCCAAATGGTGTTTAGGTTTTTATGCTTTGTCCCGAGCATATTTAAAAAAAAAAAACTATAATCTCTTTGAGCATCTCGATATCTCCTGCAAGCACAAACTCTCATTCGAGTAACGTGACTCTTACAAAGCCATCTCCTTCTATAAATAGTACTCGAGAAACCTGCTTCAAACTCCAAACTAGAAATCTTCTTCTTCTTCTTTCTCTAAAACTCCTACTTAGAGAGATACAATGAAAGGTTTTTGCAGAAAACCAGTGTTGTTCACTTGTTCAATCCTCCTTGTCTTGCTCATTGTTACTCTAGAAAACAGAGTCACTGCAGTGGGGCCATGTGATCCTACGGAGCTGAGCCCATGCTATGTAACCATAGAGACAGGGTCTAAGCCGTCGGATCTGTGTTGCACAAGGGTGAAACAGCAAAAGCACTGTGTTTGCCAGTACATGAAGAACCCTACTTTCAAATCTTTCCTTAACAAACCAAACGCCAAAAAGATCGCCACTGATTGTCACTCTCCTTATCCCAAGTGCTAGTCTCTGTTTTTTTCGTTTTTTCATTTCCTATGTTCTGTTTCTTGCTTTAATGAAGTTTTCTTTCAAGATTCAAGAATATGTTGTCTCGTTCTGATCATTGTTGTTTTTTGTTCATCAAGTTTCTTACTTTTTGGCTTTGGGTAATGTGTTTGTCGTCAAGAAGTAAACTCTCCATATGGATGCACTTTTTTGCCGAATTAATCAGAACCAGCGGATTTTAACTTAAACCGACCGATTTTATATGAACCAGTTAATATTTCCTAAACCGGCCAAAGGTTTAATTTTATTTTTAAAGGCTAAAAAACTCTAATCGCTGGCCCTTTTCCTCTTCTTCGACTACGAGACCGAGAATCGTCTCTCTCAAACTCTCTGAGATCTCAGACTCAACGCCGTTCATTGTCTCAATCGGTTCGCTTTTGTTTCCTTAACATATTTCCGATCTAAAAATAATCTGTACTACATTATATTTTAACAATTTCGAAATTGAATCCTTTCCGAAATTGTGGAAATCAAATCTGATTTATTTTGGTGTGGATCAGATTGTGGTCAGAGTAAAATGAATCAGGAGGCAGCTGAAACAGCGAGAGAGTCCTTAGAGCTAGTATTTCGGATGTCGAACATATTGGAGACAGGACTGGATCGACATACCTTGTCTGTTCTCATAGCTCTTTGCGATATTGGTCTTAACCCTGAGGCTTTGGCTACTCTCGTCAAAGAGCTTCGGAGTGATTCTGCTTCCACTACTATGGTTGATTAAGTTTATCAAAATTGTCATTTATGCTTCCTTTTTTTTGTAGATCGATCAGTTTATATAACATTAGAAATTGGTTTTTCCGATTTAATCTTTCCACTGATGTGTAAAAATTGAATCTGTTGCATTCTCATTCCACTTTACTGTTTCTTCTTGCTACAAATTTGCTGTTCTTGGAGCAAAACCTATGAGAATCACAAAATTACCTTAAATGTATTTGATCAAATTACACAGTTCACATGTTTTATTGATAAAAAAAACGTGAAAAACGTAAAAAATCTATTTTATCTGAATGGTACAAAAAAAAACAACGTTTTCAAAGTGTGAAAACGTGAACAAGCGATATACCATCCAAGAACAAGTATTACTCTAAATTTCACACATATCTATGTACAATAATGATAAAACTACTTGTTTTTGTTTTTACAAAGTAGTCGATTTAAACCCTTGTTTAGTAAGAGTCTAATCACTGTCGATTTAAAGCAAATCACAAAGAGGCTTTAGTATTCCAGTGCTAACGTAGATGAGGATGTTGGGAAGAGTTTATATGATGATCTTGAGACAATGAAGATCCAGTAATATTGAAGCATGCACCGTATTCAACTGGAGTTGTTGTAAACCCTTCGTTTATTATCTCCAAATTGTTTGTAGATGATCTCTCTGCAACGTATCCATTTTGTTGATATGATTTATTGATTTCCCTGTTGTGGTAGTGGTTCCCACCATATGATTGGTCCAAAATGTCACCTATATAATCAAAATCATATTGTTGTAATCAATATTTAGTTAAAACTATAAGTATAACCAACAATGTTTAACAATTGTAGAAAACGATTATTAGGCGTAATGACAATCGTTTTTTTTCGTTTTTTGGTCAACAATGACATCAATTTGTTAAATGACAATGATGTGACATAAGTACTTCTGGAAAATTTTATCATTTATTTAAACTGTTATGGTAAAAGTTAATTTTTCGGTTTAATTTTAAAGTACCTTGTGTCAAAAGAGCAACCTCGTTCATTGAGTTTTCGTCCACTTCTAACGAGTTCCAGTTTGCGTAGGCTTGTCGAACTAAGTTGTTGATATAGTGCTGCAATAGAAAATATTACCATAAGCGAAATAAAAAACAGTTTCTAACCAATATGACTAAAATTATAAATAGAACAAATAGATCAATAATTAAACAATCATTGGTCTGTATGTATTATTGTTACCTGATTCTGCGCTTCTCGGCCAGAGAAAACATGACCATTGATATTCGCTTTCACAACTTCGCATATCGGATTCAAAGTCACGACAGAATTCAGTTCTCTGAAAATGTACAGCTTATTTCCCAAAACACATTCTCTAGCATGTTTCAATGTTACTTCCCACATTTTATCAGACATTCCAGCCCCCATAATCTGCAAATAAATTAATAAAACCTTATTAGTTAAGACTATTGAATTACTCGATAAACATTATCTAATTAATAATATTACCTGACGGAGTTTGTCGAGGTCAACGACGGATAACTTCAAAAAGTCTTGGACCGAGTTGATTTTGTAAGAGGAGAGCTTCTTGTGAAAAACCCCTCCTTTGCCTATCTTCTCTAGCCGCCACACTTCATCTTCTAACATTGGTGGGTGATGTTTCTTGTACACTTCACCAACCACAAGTTGTACAAAACAAAATTATCAAACAAAGTACTTTTTAAATTGTATTTTGCTTTCCCAAATTACTTTACATATGTCTGCTTATGCATGTGTACTTGTTAGACCCATTAGATTAGTATTTGCGTGTTCTAAGATTTGAAAGGTATGATTTCACAATAGAATATAAGCATTGACCAAAGACTTTATCGATTTATATAAAGTGGGCAGTCGCTTGCTTATGGTCCACATCGAAAATACGTTTAATTCCTTTTTACATAAAACTGAAGATGTATGTGTGTAGAAGTATATCGAAAAGAAAAAAATAAATTGTAGAGAAACATATCATAACTAGAACAACTAGGACTTCAAAAATAAATAACCAAGTATCTTTTTACATAACCCAATTTAAAATTAATTATAAAGACTAGTAGCTAGTCTTAAAAGCCAACAACCCCAAATTTATGTTAAGAAATTACAGTTTTGACTATATATATAATTTGAATGTATTTTTAATGCACATATGTTTTATAAAATCAATATAAGAAGGGTACATGGTTGATAGTGTAATCCATAAGATGCGATATGTGGTCAGGTCAAATATCATTGAAACATGCTTTTCTAGTGATATGTTACTATCACATCTCTAGTGGGGTATTTTTGTTATATGTTCATTAATTTATAGTTAAGGTAAAATAATAAGTAATTAAGAAAATGAGACTTACGTTCTCCACGATGATCTCTAACACGAAATGGTTCAGTCATCGCTTTATAAACCGCAACGCCTTGACTGCTACTCCCTTTCGCAACTTTCACACCGATTCTAAACTTGTGGCTACGAACCCAACTCGAATTATCTGTGAACTCAATCTCTCCTATCGTTGCAACACCGTTCCTCACCGTCACAGATACGTCTCCGGCAAGTAACGGCCGTTTCCCATCCCTTTCTTTGACGATATTAGCCTCAAACTCATCACTGCTCCATTTCTCCCCTAAAGGAAAATCTCCGTGAAGAGCAACGATATCTAGTTTGATTGGACGGTCAAAATTCACGGGAGTGTTTGAATCATCGACAAGGATAATCTCAAGTGGATTGCTGTCCACGTCACTGATTTTACTTCCCGTGAATATTGGTGTCATCAAGTTCTTACGAAACACTAGCTTTAATGCCGGAGTACAATTCTCCGGAGCCTCCACCCGAAACGACGATGACCGAGAAAATGATCTGAACTTTTTACTTATTCCATATTCCAATTCTTGTATTAGCTGTTCAGATCACCAAAACGAGTAGAGTTATAAAATATTCTTATATGTCTTATAATAAAAATTTGCCATTTGATCATTTATTACACAAAATTAAAATATGCTAGTATGTCTATTATATTTGTTATTACCATTATTTACTTTTTGATTAACACTACTATATATGCACATCAATTAATCTCTCTAACTACTATATTGTATGAATACATCATGAAGACACAAACAAAGTATATAAGAATTTCATGAAACAAAACCATAATTCTAAAAACACCTTAATTATTTATAATTTAGATATGTATGCCTATATGTAGGTCTTATCAATGCATGGTAGTAGCATATATGTAAATATAATATGAGGTGTATGTGTGCGGACCATTCTCCTGTCTTTTCTTTCTAGATATAGTTGACTGATATGTTAGGATAGAGAGGTCTTGTTATAAAGACCAGAAGAGGATTTGTAACTTTGTAAGTATATTTATTGGCATCTTCATGAAGTTATATTCATAATATATATATATATATATTATATGCAACCTATATATATGCATCTGTGTTGTACATCAAATGTATAGTATTAACAACATGATCGAATCTTTCTTATTTTTATCAAGCTCCAACTCGCATATTAGACGTTGTCAATGCTAAACTTATGTATTTGTATACGTTTATTCCATATATATCTAATTATTCTCAATTTGTTAAATTTGAGGATATCTCCCATTTTCTATATCTATGAGGTATCAGTTTTAGAGTATCTATATTATGCATATGAGTCTCTACTTAACATACAACGTTGTCATATTTCTGTATTAAGATAAATTAAACAAATATTTACAAATAACAAAGAAGAAGGCGGAATTAAAGTGTACTTACAACTTTTCTAAAAACGGGCACTAGGGCTGCAGTAAAGCTCTTCATGATGTTCTCTGTAATTTTTGCTCCAACCACACTGGAAATTGGCCGGAAAAAAACAAACAAACAAGTGTATCAGAAAAGTAAAGCCAGAGAACATTAAAAAAATCAAGAGTAGTATGATCTAAATAAGATATTATTTTCATGGATAAGAGAGAGAGGGAAAGAACATATACATAAAATATAAACATACATATTATATATGTGTGTGTGTGTTTGATCAAATAAGGATTGAATAATGTTCTTAACAAAAATTCAAGGTAGTAGAAATTATTCATCATAAACACACAATATAAGAAGAAAAAAAAAAAAGATTTTCTGAGAAAAATTTACGAGCCAATGGGTGGTAGAGATTTCATCCGTTTCTCCGTCTGATTTTCTTGGTCAGAATCTAGATCTTGGTACAACAACCTCTTTCCCGCCATGGGATTGTTATAGTTAGTTGATTGATAGAGAGAAAAAGAGAGCTTAGATAAGATCTACGTTTTATAATGTTTTGATATATAATCTAAAAATGGGCAATGAGGTATATATATATATGGGTTTAGTCTCTTTCTTAGAGTAATTATTCTATATTAAAGAAAGTTCGAAGAACGGACAAAGGAAACAACCTGGCAACATACGAAAGAAGTCTACGCGAAATTTCCTTTTTATTGCGTCATAAATAGGGAGACTTTTGACGTCAACCATAAGGTTGAAGGTGCCATTTCATGACAAGTGGACGGTTACGATATGTTTGATTTTAGATCTAACGGTTAATATTATGCTTGATTCCATATGCCCACCTGATTTACTTATTGTGGCGGGCGCTACGACGAGTAACGATATAGAAGATCCGGTCCTTCTTCAAAGAATTTTTGTCCTCTTCTTCATCTTCTAAGATTTTTTTAACATTATATATATCAATATACTTATTTATGAGATGACGACAAAAAAAAAAATAGACTTATTTATGACCAATCAATTATCTAATCAATTTCCATTTTTTCCTCTCTAGTCTAATTAATTTTGTTTTTTGAAAATCAGAGAAAAATACAGTTTTTTCTTTTTATCGTTCGAATAGTAACGGTTTAAGTGGACAAAACTATCAACATATTAAACCATTTTTTTAAAGCGTTTTTCAATCCGCTGAACTTCTAGTTTAATTTTTTTAAAAACTGGATCACAGTTGGTCCGTAGCGATTTTTTTTTATTTTTTTCTATTCGCATATTCTAACTTATAAATAGTAAAAAAATGATTTAATCCACGTATAGTTTTATCCGTCCCAATCGATATATCCATTCAAACTCCTTAATTATGTTAAAAAGGCAAAGTTTCAATAATACGAACTTGCTAGTTTTTATTGGTTTTGTCTGACCAAATATTCTCTATATATAACAACCCCTTTTATATAGAATTAATAATTTCATCGAACTAAAAAAGAAATTCTGATAATAGCCTTTTAGGTTTTCATCGTTTCCCCAAAATATCATAATAATTTAATAGCTATTGTTGAGCGAGAAACTATAACTTTTTGTTTTAATATAGAATGTCTTAATTAACCAAATATATATATATATATATATAATGTCTTACGTTCAAGAAAATTAATCTTATCCAAATTCTTATGTGTTAATAAATATTAAACTCTCTAAAAGGTCAAGTGGCTAATTTCGAAGAAGGTTCGTTGAAATGATTTGTTCTTCTCATGTAATTTCTTGTCGGGTGGGCTTCAAATATCAATTCTCCTCTCAAAACTTGTCTTTATTTTAGCTACAATCGACTTTGTTTAGTCTCTATCAAAAAATCTTTTAAAAAATTTCTTTTAAAAGTTTTGTTGTGTTAACTTCAAAGTATTTTTGGAAGTGTTATATAATAAAGATTTGCCTCGATTACAAATTGGATGGTACTCTTTGTCACGATGTGATTGTTATTTCACAGAGTAGACATGATAAGAACATGCATCTGTGATATATTATAATCTGTTATATATATAAAAATATATATATTATCTAAACGATGAAAAGCCAATTTCTGAATTGTTTATCCACTTTTTGTGGTGGCGAATTCAATTAACTTATCTTTTATTTTATTTTGTCTGTTGATTACAAAATCAACCAAAAAAAAGTGATTTGAGTAGACTATGATTTAAGTTTTGAATAAGTATAATTTTGTAATAATTAATAAATGATTTGTGTAATAATTAATAATTTCTAACGATTTTTTTAAACATAATAATTGAGCCTTTAGAAAGTCTGATAGAGTCTGACGACAAAAAACAAATGAAAGTCTGATAGAGTCTTGAAGAAGGACTGCCATTTTTCTTGGAAGCAGCCTTTCCCTTTGCAATTTTTTGTTACTATTGATTAAGCCACATTCTTTATATTTCTAAAAATTATCATTATATATATATATATATATGATTGTATGTATAAGTAACACTTTTTGTACGCTGTTTTTGTATGATCTAAAACATGATAGTCATAAAATCTTATATGTTCTATGTATAATTTCCACCCAATAAGTAGATTATCTTTAACTAAACATTTGTCCGCAAAAATCATCATAGATTTTAAATATT